>JAPZQE010000060.1:33521-90890 GCA_028828645.1 Rhodotorula sp. PL61-2 | reverse complement strand
CCCCCCCCCCCCCCCCCCCCTGCAAGGCAGGGAACGCACGGTTGTGCCACGGTGAGCCTCCCTGGAGCAGTGGTCGGTATGCCGTCCTTCTGCGCAAGTTGTTCGAAGATCACGTTGACCTCTTCAAGCGGGCCAGGCGCAGCTCGCCGCGCTCGTCTGTAGCTGCGACCTCACGGACGATGTAATACAGCGTTGCAAGCTCGAACAGCTGCTTAGCGGAACGCATCGCGAAAAAGTAGAGCTGGACGTCCGCGGCGCCGACTTGCATGGGGAAGAACCAGAGGAGAGCGCACGATGTGTAGAGCTAGAGCGCGGGCGGTCGCGCTCCTACGCTACGGGGAGGAGTTTCCTGCCGACATGGAGGCGATCAAGCGCGTCGAGAAACGAAAGCGCGGCGATAATGGCCAAAGCCAGTGGCGACTGCGAGCCGACGCGGAACGGGCGGCAGCAAGCGGGAAACGCACGAGTGCCGCCTCGCCCGCATCCTCTCGCCCATCACAGCTACTAGCCAGCCTTGGCGAAGACGCTGTGCCCACCCCGTAGCACCAGAAGTGGCTCGTCCAGGCGACAGCGCCGATGAGGGTGCCGGAGGATAAAGGTGACGACGGCGCGAGTTCAGTCAGGCGCCGCAGCAGGTAACATTGAGATGGTTTCTAGCTCCTGATGTAATGGTCAGCCTCGCTCGAAGGGATGCGCGCCCTGCTGAGGGAGCAGTCGGAGGGGCGCGCGGTGCGCGCTGTTCATCCAGGTGCAGTGCCCCACGATGCGTAACAAAAGCAGTGCGAGCTTGTTGTCAGAGCCTTCTTTCGTGAAGCGCACGCTGCCGACAGGCACCAAGCGGCAGCAACGGCGAGCGGTGGAGCCAAACCCTCCTCATCGCTTCCAGCGGCTCTTGCTCCCGCTCGTCTCCCTCGCTCTCCTCTGGAGGGCGCGACCTGCTCATCCAGCCTTGCGTGAAACCCACTACTCGCGTCTGCACGCGTGAGAGCTTGTCCCACGCCCTGGCGCCTCGTCGTCGATCGGTTCTCGCTCTTCGCTTCCGTCTAGAACCCCCATTGCGCTAGATTCCCTTGATCCTAGCCCTCCATGCCCTGCCTGATGTCCCCACGCTCTCAAGAGCTCCGCCGCCGCGCTCTCCTATCCGCAAACCGCTCTGCGCACCCCGTCTTTGCGCGCATCTACCCAGCCTGTCCTGCCCCCTCGCTCTCCCGATCCTCTCGTTCGCGCATCCCCCGCACCGACGCGCTTGCCTCGGACCGTGATGCCCCTCTGCGCTACGCCGGGCGGGACGACCTGCGCCCCTTTGGCGCGGCGGGCCCCTCTCCCCGCGCAAAGGGCGCCGCGGCCCGCCCGGCCCCGACGCGCCCGCTGCTGCTCCGCTCGCGGCCGTCGAGTCCGAGCCGTTCCGGGTGTGCAGGGAGGGAGGAGGAGGAGGAGGAGGAGGACGACGACGACGACGCCGAGTACGAGCGTAAGCTAAGGAGGCACATCGCGCAGTCGCACGAGGCGAGACGAAGGTTGCTTGCTGGCGCTCTTCCTGCAGCTGTGGGCGCAGCACCTCCGGGTACCGGCTCTCACCGTGCAAGAGGAGAAGGCGGCATCGGGGTGGAGAGGCCGAAGTGCCATCGCTCGCGTGGACATTGGGAGGATGAGGCAGTGGAGAGCGGGAACGACGGGGTACGCGCCGTGGGAGGGCGGAGAACCGCGCAGCCCCACAGGTGAACGGACGAAGCGTAGCGCGGTGGATGATGCGTTTGTTGACGGGCAAAAGCGACGGAGGGTGGAGGAGGCATAGGGCCCCGCGAAGGCACCCCCTCATTGTGCATGGTTGCTCTTTCGCCAGTCAGAGAGTGCGCGAGAGCATGGCTAACGAACGTGCACAACAGGGGAGAGAGCGTGTTACGACAAGAGTCGGCCGTGCAAGCAGGGTGCGCCTTGATCAAACCTTCGCAGCATACGCCGGCTGGGTTCTGCAATTTCAGATTCCGAGAAGCGCTTATTGGGCTCACAGCGGCGGACGAAGCGAGCGCACGCCGCTGAAAAGCGGGCGAAGGCGGGCACCCTGCCTTTCGGGCGCCTCTCGGTTCGAGCTGGACGAGCTGTGGACCGCACCGCGTTGAAGCGTTCCGGCCGCCCCCTACTGGTCCCCCGTCGTCCTCAGGGTGTCCTCCTCGTCCCACCATGTTCCGTCGCTGACGAGCCGGACGACCTCCGCCACGGCCTCGACGATCGCGCCGTGCTCGACCTGGTGGATGCGCTCCTCGAGCCCTTCGAGGCTCTCCCCCTCGACCATCGGCACCTCCTTGACGACGACGGGCCTGCCCGCGTCCAGCAGCGGGATCACGCGGTGGATCATGATCCCCGTCTTGGTGATCCTCCTCCCGCCCGTGTGCCCCTCGCCCCGCTCTGTCCCGAGCGCCTCGAGCGTCTCGCTCGCCCCGGTCGCCGCCGAGCGCAGGGACGACTCGAGGGGGACATTGAACGCCTCCCAGGCGTCGCGGATGGCGTGCGCGCCGGGGAACTGCCCGGGGAGCGCCGGGTGCAGGTTGATGATGGGGATGGGGCGGCCGCGGAGCTGGTCCTGCTGCGCGGGGGCGTAGGGGGGGCTGCCCGGGGTAGGGAGGCCGGACCCGACGCTCGCGCCGGAGGGGTCAAAGGACGGGAGGCAGGAGGAGGTGGACGGTCCGGAGGCGGAGGACTCGTCCCAGTCGCGGACGAGGGCGTTCAGGAACCGCTCGCCGAGGATGAGCATCCACCCCGCAAGGACGACGACATCTGGCCTGGTGTGGCGGATCCGCGCGGCGAGGTCCTGCTCCCAGTCGTCGCGCGACTTGGCCGCGTTGGCGGGGTCCTTCTTCCACCGCAGGAGCGGAAACGCCTCGGCGGGAGTCGGGGAGGGGGAGAATGAGCGTGCGCGTGTCAGGCCGTAGGCGTCGGAGCGGGAGGAGAAGACCGCGGTGATGGTGCAGTGCGCGAGGGAGCGCGGGTCCGAGGAGGGGAGTTGCGTCGCGTCGAGGAGGGCCTGCAGGTTCGAGCCTGCGCATGCGGCAGGTCGTCAGTACGTTCTCGGAATGTCAACCGTGTATTTGTGCCGCTGCGTGGCCGGAGTAAGGCTCTAGAGGTTTCATGGCCAGAGTCAAGGAAGGCAGGGCAGAAGACCGACGGCAGCTCGTGCGTGTGGGCCGCTTCGAGTGCGCAGGCGAGTAACTCGTAGGTCTCGTTCGAACGAGTCGGTCGGTCGGCAGAGCGGGTGAGAGGGGAGTAGCGGGATGTGCTGATGAGGGAGAGAGCGGGGCGGAGGACTCGAGCTGACCTGAGCCGGAGATGAGGACGGTGACGCGCCACTTGCGCGGGCTGGCGTGTGCAGGGCTGCTCATGCTCGCAGATTTTGCTACGCGGGCGACTAGCGGGGAGCAGAGCGAGGGCTCGCTCTCCTCTTCGAGGTTGCTTGCTGCTGCTTGACCCCGCGCTTCTATCGAGCAGTAGCACCTTCCCTTAGCCTCAGCCTTGGCCTCGGCAGACACGACTGACTGCGCTCAGGATGGCCAGCGAGCCCCTCCCTCCCCAGCGTGCGTCCCGCTCTCGCCTCCGCTCACCCCCCACCTCGGCGTCATCTCACCCTCGCGCTCCCCCCCCCTCCGCTCGCCCTGCGCAGTCCAGGGCTATGCTCCATCGCACGCCGAGAACCAGGCCTATCAGTTCCTCTTCGACAAGGGTGCGTCCCCCTCGCCTCGCTCGGTCAAGCGCCCACTGACCCCCCGTCACCCGCTCGAGCAGCCGACACCCAGCAGCTCGGCGTACTCAGTCCGTAGTCCCACGCGCCTGCACCGTCGAGCATCATCTGACTCCACCCCGTGTCCCCGCAGCTGGCGACCTCGCCGTCCCGTTCTTCTCGCACTCGGCCCTCCCGCCCCTCATCCTCGGCGAGGTGTGGCAGATCGCAGACCCGGACAACTCGGGCTTCCTCTCGCCAGAGCGCTTCGGCGTCGCATGCAGGCTTATCGGCCACGCCCAGGAGCGTAACCGCAGCGGCGCCCCCGAGGTCAAGCCCGAGTGGGTCGCAAAGCGTCCGTCCCCTCTTCCTCTTCTTCAATCGCCAAGCACTCCGTCTGACGTGCGTTTGCCCGCAGCTGGCCCTCTCCCGACCTTCAAGGGCTACACGATTCCCGCCCACCTCCAGCAGCAGGCCGCTGCCGCGTCGCCCTCACCCGCAGCATCCGCCTCGCCCGCCCCACCCGCGCGCCAGTCCTCCCTCGCACCGCCCGCGCCCGCCGCTGCCGCGGGCCTCACCGCCATCTCCCCCGCAGACAAGGCCAACTATGCGCGCATCTTTGCCGGCGCCAACGGCGGGCAGATGACGGGCCTGCTCGAAGGCGACAAGGCGCGCGAAATCTGGGTCAAGAGCCAGCTGCCGTACGATGTCCTCGGCCAAATCTGGTGCGACCTCGCTCCTTTTCTCCGGGGGCAAGACTGACGAGAGGGAGCATGTGCAGGAACCTCGCCGACACGCGTTCGCGCGGCGCACTCGACCTGACCGACTTCACAATCGGGATGCACCTCCTCCACCTCGTCCTCGACGGCTCGCTCGCGTCTTCCGCACTTCCCGCCGTTCTCGACCCGAAGCTGTACGCCGCCGCGGCGGGACTACCCGCGCCGGGCTCGACCCCCGCTCCCGCCGCGACGCCGCAGAGCCCGCTCCGGCAGTCGTCCCTCCCTGCGCCTTCTCCCGCGCCTGCTCCCGCTGCGCCCTTGGGAAATGGCTGGACAATCACTCCCTCCGAGCTGGCAGAGAGCAACACCTGGTTCGACAGCCTCGATGCGCAAAGCGGGCGCAAGGGTCACATCGACGGCGAGCAAGCCGTGTCCTTCTTTGGGCAGAGTGGGCTTCCTGTCGACAAGCTGGCCAAGGTCTGGTGCGTCCCCTCTCGCTTCCCTTCTCTGTGAGCGCGTGCTGATGAGAGGAATGAAGGGACCTCGCCGACGCGCAGAACGCAGGTCACCTCACGCGCGAGTCCTTCGCCGTCGCGATGCACCTCCTCAAGCGCGCGCTCGCCTCTCCGTCCGTGCCGCTTCCGGACACCCTTCCTGCCGAGCTCGTCCCGCCGTCCATGCGCACGACACCACAGGCCCAGGTCCCGAGCGGCCCGCAGCGCGACCTGCTCGACCTCCTCGACGACGACGCTGCGCCGTCGACGCCCGTCCCCGCCCTCCAGCCGCAGAGCACGGGCGCCTCCGCGCGGATGCTCAGCCCGCAGAGCACCGGCCAACCGCCTCTCCCGGTCCCCGCGCGCACGATGAGCCCGCCGGCTCGCGCGCCCGCGCTCAGCCCGCAGGTCACCGGTGCACTGAGCCCGCAGGGCACGGGCGGGAGCGGCGCGTACACGCTGAGGGGAACGGTGTTCCCGCAGCCGACCGGCGGTTCGGGCGCTGGCGCAGCCGCAGCCGCTGGGTTCGAGAGCAACTTTGCACCCGCGCCTGCGCCCCCCGCTCCGCAAACGAAGACGGCGCCGACGTTCTTCGACGACAACGACGACGCGGACCTCGCGGCGACGTCGTCGACGCTCGCTGCGCGCGAGAGTGCGCTCACGAGCGAGGCCGACCAGCTCGACGCGCAGCGCGCCCAGGCGGGCAAGACCCGCGGCGAGCTCGAGGCGCAGGTCGAGGCTGCCAACAAGGAGATCGCGGCGCTGCAGGAGCGCATCTCGACCGCGCGCGCGGCGCACGAGGCCGAGCTTGCGCGTGTCGAGGACCTCCGTGCGCGGCTCAAGGACGGCGAAGGCGTCAAGGAGCGCGCCAAGGCGGACCTGATCCGCGCAGAGAGCGATCTCAGCGCGCTCAGGATGGAGAAGAGCGAGGTCGAGGGCGAGGTCCTCCGCGACAAGGAGGAGGTCCGCGACCTCAAGCGCCGCGTCGGCATCGTCGAGGAGGAGAAGCGCATCCTCCGCGAGGAGCTCGACCGCGCGCGCAAGGAACAGCGCCAGGGCAAGGGCCTCGCCGCGATCGCCCGCAAGCAGCTCGCGCAGGGCGAGGCGGACCGCGCAGCGCTCGAGGCCGAGCTCGACGCCGTGCGCGCCGCCCCCGTCGCGGATGCCGCCGCCGAGGCCAAGGCCGCCAGGATCGCCACGACCGCTCCGCAGGCCCACGCAGCGGCCATCCCGCTCCCTGCCACGCCGGCGGGCGCAGCAGCGCTCAGTCCCGCCGCGAGCGTCAGGTCGACCAACCCGTTCGAGAGGTTCGTCAGCCCGCAGACGACCGGAACGGGCGCGGGTGCGGGCGCGTCGCCGACGGCGTCGAAGAACCCGTTCGCGTTCGCTGCGGCGCCGGTCCCCGCTCTCGCTCCTGCGCCGGCGCCCCCGTCTGCACAAGAGGAGGCTGAGCAGCCCCACGCGCGCGAGCCGCCGCAGCCAGAGGAGGAGAAGGAGAAGGACAAGGAGGGCGAAACCTCCCTCCCCGTCGCGGCCGCTGCGGCGGTCGGGACCGGCGCACTTGCGGCTCTTGGCGCTGCAGGCGCGGGCCTTGCCCATGCGCTCGGCGTCGGTGCGGACGAACAGGAGGAGAAGAAGGACGAGTTTAAAAAGGACGAGGACGAGGCAGACCCGTTCGGCGTCCCCGCCTCCTCGAGCACGCCCGCTGCGTCTGACGCGGTCGCCGGCGGGTTCGGCGACGACTTTGGCGCGCAAAATGCTGGCGCGGATACGTTCGGCGACGACTTTGCTGCGCCGGCTGTCGTGCCCTCCGAGCAGGGCGGCGCAGGGTTCGACGACGAGTTTGCTGCGCTCTCGGCGCCCCCGAAGGAGGACGTCGCCTCCCCCGTCGTGGGAACGCTCGGCGCGGTTGACCCGCACGCAGGGTTCACGGATGCGGTCCGCGACCTGAACGAGGGAAAGGGGCCCGACGCGGTCGAGGGGACGCTGGGCGAGGTCGAGCCTGACGCCGGGTTCGACGAGGCGTTCCGCGAGGTCGAGCAGGCGGAACATGGGCACCACGAGACGCTCGACAAGGGCAAGGCGCGCGCAACGGAAGAGGGAAATCAGGACGAGGAGGACGTTTTCGGCGAGAAGGCGAGCGTGCAGCCCCCGCCTGCGGGGCCGGAGGAGGACGTCGACTCCAAGGACGCCGACTCGTCGTCGTCCGACGAGGACGACGGTCCTGAGGAGGCTTTCGGCGCCGTGTCGCGCCCGCGGTCCGCCGGCGCGTCCTCCGACTCTGCGGACGCAAGCGGGTTCGCCACCCCGGCAGCGACGTCCGCCGACCTCGGCGCATCAACCGTGAGCGAGATCGCGGCCGTGACGGGTGAGGCGCCCGTCGCGCCGCAAGACGTCAACACTGGGCCGACGGCGGAGCTTTCCGCCCGCACCGCGGGGTCACGCGAGCCGACGACCAACTCCGAGTCGGGCGAGTCCTTCGTGCACGTCAACGTCGGCCCCACCGGTACCGCCGAGAGCGAGGCGATGCTCGAGCCGCCCGCACCGGCGAGCTTCCAGCCTGCGTCGCCCGCGCCGACGCCGCCTCCTCAGCCCATGCAGGCGCGCCGCGCGGCCCCGCCCCCGCCGCAGCGCTCGGCGATGGTTGTCTCGCAGACCCCGCCTGAAGTGCCGGCGTTCCCGCCCGCTGCGGCGGTCAACAACGGGTTCGGCGACGCGTTCGCTCCCACCGCCCAGGACAAGGGGCTCGAGCCGGCCGTTGCAGAGCACGCGCCTGCCACTTCTGTCTCTGCCGAGGACGACTTTGACTCCGCCTTTGCCGACATGAGCGTCTCATCCCCAGCCGCCACGTCGTCCGCCCCGGCTCCGATCTCCTCGGCGGCGGCGCAGCCCGACTTTGACTCGTTCGACAACGACTTCAACGACTTTGACGCCGAGAACGCCGCTCGCGGCGCGCACGACCGCGCACAGGTCGATGCTGCCGTCGGCGCGACGACCGACTTTGACGACGCCGCGTTCGCCGACTTCGACACCAGCTTCCCCGCCCCGCAAGCGCCGGGAGCGTCGACGGGCAAGATGGACGACGATGCTGCGTTTGCCGCATTCGACGACAGTTTCGCCGTCCCTCCGGTCGCTCCATCGAGCGATGCGGGCGTCCCGCCGCTGGGGAGGCCGCTCGGCACCGTCACGTCCAGTGGCGAGTCCTCCGCCGCGGCCCCGCTTTACGCGCCGCCGCCGGGCCCGCCGCCTCCCCTCAAAGAGGCCCCGTCGCCTGCGCCTGCACCGGAGCCGCAGATCGACGAGTTCGCGGGCGACTCGGACGGCGTGAGGCTCATCCGCCAGATGGGCTTCTCGAAGGAGCAGGCGCTCGAGGCGCTCGAGAAGTACGATGTGCGCCCGGTCTCCCTCCCTTCTATGAGAATGAATGGCTAACGAGGTGAGCGTGCGCAGGGCGATGTGAACCGCGCGGCGAACAGCCTCGTCGGTTAAGTCCGCTTCCGGCTCTCCCCTCTTACCCTCTCGTTGTACCACTCCCACATTGCCTCGTGCACTACACCAAGACCTTTGTCGGAAATGCAGTAAGAATCAGTCCGTTCCCCCTTTTGACCTCGCCTCGAGCACAGGAGAGGAGGCGGATACTCCGAGGACTCTCCGCGGGATGGCCTCGTGGCGACGCTCTCCTCGCTCTCTCGCTCTTCACGCTTCACCAGCTTCTGTTCGCCGCGCTCGACTCTAGGCCGCTTCACCCGCTTGGCTCGCCTCCGCAATGCGCAAGATGGCGGCGCGTCACCTCCTCCCTCTCCTCGCCCTTACCGCTCCGTCGCTCGTCACCGCGGCGATCCAACCGACGTGGCCTGGGGGAAAGGGCCTCGTCTTCCGCGCGGGCGACGTCTGCAGCTTCCGCTACAACATCGACTCGACTGGCGCATGGACGAGCTTCGCGCTCGACCTGATGTCGGGGTCAAACTACGAGATGGTGCGTTCCGCTGCGACTCTGATCTTGAGCACCGCTGACACAGCGAGCGTGACCAGGTCGAGGTCACTCGCCTCGCCTCGAACATCGACGGCACGGTCGGCAACGAGAACGGCGCAGCCGAATTCAACTTCACCTGCCCCGAGGTCGACCCTCCCGCGCCGATCTACTTCCTCGAAGCGACGCAGGACGAGAAGGACCCCGTGTGGACGAACCGTTTCGCGCTGGCTGCGCAGAACGGGACGGTCGTGCGTTGCTCTCGTTCGGTCCCTTCCGCGGAGTCTGACTGGCTCGCCTCTCTCGCAGGTTCCCGCCCCACACAACAACCAGCCAGACGACGAGTCGATCCCTTGGGGTGTCGGGGCGCTCGCGAACAGCACCAACGCCACCACCCCGTCTGCAACCGACTCGCTCTTCGTCAATCCGCTTCAGACCCCCTCAGGCAACTCGCTCAATCCCTTCGCGCAAAACTCGTCCTCGAAGCCGCTGGACGTTCCCCTCATGCCTACGACGACCTCCGGCGGCGCTTGGGGTGCAGCTGCCGCAACCGCGACTGCTGCGCCGGGCATCACAGGCTTTCAGCGCGGGCAAGAGTGCTCGAAGAGCTCGCAATGCCCCGGGAGCGCGCCATGCTGCTCCGAGGAGGGCTTCTGCGGAACCGGCCGCAACTGCCTGGCGGGATGCAACCCGCTCGCGAGCTTCGAGCCTGCGGCTTGTGCGCCTGTCCCGGCCTGCGTGAGCGGCGAGGTGCATTGCCTTGTTCTTAGCGCTTACTGCACATGGATACTGACGATCTCTTGCTGCGCAGTACCAGCTGAATACCTGGAACGCCAATCGGATTCTACTCAACTCGTCGGGCTGGAACGGCGATGCGGAAACGTACGACTGGCTCGTCGACAAGCGTATGTGACTAAACCCCTCCTCCTTCTCCTCCCTGCCTCAACATATCTCGCTCGCAGTCGGCAAGCCCGAACTCGGCGCGATGACCGCCTCGTCCGAGACAGGCGCACCCTCCCTCACGCTCAGCCTCACCGAAGGGGGCAAGGGCACCGTCCTCACCTCGACACGCTCGGTGCTCTATGGTAACGTCACGGCGAAGATCAAGTCAGTTGCAGGTTCGGGTATCCTCACCTCGTTCTCGCTGCTCTCGGGGACCGAGGATGAGATAGATTACGAGTGAGCCCTTCTCCTCCTCGTCATCAACAGACGCTCACGGTTGATCCGCAGGTTCACGACGAACGTTACGAATCTCGCTCACACGGCCTACTTCCACCAAGGTGACGTTGACAATTGTGCGTCCTCCTTCGCTTCCTTTCCTCTCAAAGGAGGCTCACTCCTCGTCCTCAGACTCTTCCGGTCAGGCGCTCAACATCACCGACCGTTCGGCCGACTTCCACAACTAGTGAGCCCATGCGCGATTCCCGTCTTCCCGCCCCGCTGACCCAACGCTCCTCTCATAGCACGATCAGCTGGACCCCAGAGGCAATCACGTGGTGCGCATCTCTTGCCCTGCTGTCCCACGTGTTTTGCTGACGTTCTTCCGCTCCTCAGGCTCGTTGACGGTGTCGCCCTTCGCGACGTCTCGAAGAATTCGACAGCCAGTTTCCTCAGCACGACGGAGTTCCGCTATCCGCAGACTCCGTCTCGTATCCAGTTCTCGTACGTCCTGCCACTGCTTAAACCGATAACACTCGTTAATGCATGGCCTGCAGGATCTGGGCGGCAGGTCGCGAGGGCCAGCCCGACGGCCTGGTCGAGTTCGCCGGCGGCCCCGTCGACTGGAACGCATCGAACTACGCTCAAACCAGCTACTACGCTTCTTACAGTGCGCCTAAGCGCTTTTCCCTCCATCGTCCCCCCGTTTACCGCTCATTCCCGCAGTTTCGGCCATCAACGTCGAGTGCTACGATCCTGCCCTGCTTCCCGAGCTAAGCCTTGACGGCAGCTCGCCTTACGCATACAACGCCTCCGCTGGTCTGAACGCGTCTGCATCCGCCTCGCTCCCCCTCGATCCCGCCGCCTCGACCAATTCGCTTCCCCTCGACCCAACGGCTCTCGCGACAACTACGCTTTGGTGGACACCTGCCGCCGCTCAGATGGATGCGAATGCCGCTTCGAGCTCGTCGTCGAGCCCTGCGGCGTGGTGGACGCCTGCGACGGGCAAGGTTCGACGCCGAGTTCAGCTTGAGAAGGTCAAGCGAGCGGACCCGCCCATCGTTGGGAGCTACTCCTACGGTACTCCTTGTTCCTTCAGCCATCGACCTGTGCAGACCAAAGGCTGACACGCTGCTCAACCGCAGCCCTGGACGAGAATGGCGCGCTATCCATCGCAGGCGGCAACTCCCCGACGACAATCGCGAACGATGCGGCGACTGGTCTCGACAGTACGTCTTGCGCTTCCTCCCTTACGAGCCTTCGCTAAGCTGTATGCTCTTGGGCAGTGACGGGTGCGCGCCTCTCCAATGTGGCCTCGAACGTCCTCTCCGCCGCGACCATCTCGCCCCTCTCCGGCTGGGAGACCGCGACGCCTGCCTCGACTGTATCCGCCGCATCATCCGCTCCGTCTATGGCACCGTCTACCACCGATTCGGGCGCGTCGTCAAGCCCAAGCGCGACTGGCGAGGCGCAAACATTGCAGGAGAAGTGGGACGCGCTCGGCACGGCTGCGCACGTTGGCATCTAGTGCGCACTCTCTCCTTGCCTTCGCCTTGTCCCCCTTCTCAGGACTGACAAGCCTCCTTGCTCAGCATTGGCGGTGCTGCGGCAGCTTTGGTGAGTTCCGCAACCGCTTTTCCTCCCATCCCTTCTCACGCGGCTCACCCGCCTTTACTCCCGCAGTTCCTCCTCGTACTGGTCGGTTGGCTATGGTGCACCTCGTATGCCTGCTTTTGCTACAACAATGCGCTGACGGGGTCGTGCTGCACTTACCTCAGGCGCAAGGCGGCGTCGGCGAGGAACGGCACTAAGGGCACTCCTCCGCCGGATGCAGGTGGCGCCTACTTCCCGATCAGTGCGCCTTCTCCCTCTCACCTCCCTTCTTGCCTCTCTTACCCTTTCTCTGCAGATGATCAAGGCGAGATGCTCCCGACCGGTGTGTCCCGCATTCTTCTCCCTCTCGCATTCGCGCTCACCCTCTCTTCCTTCATCATAGGCAAGGTCTACTCCGGCACTGGCGAGATCCAGCCCGGCCAAGACCTGTATTCGGGCGGACAAGCTCCTGCTGCATCCGCTGCAGCTGCAGCGGCGGCCGCCGCTCCGCTCCGCCGCTCGTCGACCAAGTCATCGACGCGGAGCAAGTACGCCGCAGGTGCGCAGGGATACGTCCCGAGCAGTCAGCTCAAGCAACAGTACGAGGTTGGGTACCAGCCGCAGGCGATGAAGCAGGTGTAGCGGGGAGAGCGGGACTTCCGAGGACTGGGAGGATGCCACGGACGGAAACACTAGCAGATGGTATGCAGAGATGGATTCTTTCGAATACTCTATCGAGCTCACAGTCTAGCACACTCCCGCGTAGTCCTGCTCGGCGAGTAAGGGGGGTCCAACTGCATGAAGTACAACAGGGTGTGTACAGGCTTGCTAGCGAAAACAAAGCCTCCTCACTCCGCCTCCTTCAGCACCTTCAGGAGCCGCGCCTTCTCCGCCGCGAGCGTCTCCTGCTTCTCCTGCGCGCCGCGCATCTTGGCAAGCAGCTGACCGACGCGCACCTCGACCTCCTTCGGAACCGTGCTCCCGCCGCCAAACGCCCACCGCCCTTTCTCCGTGAAGAGCCGTGCAAGCTCCGTCAGCTCGCGCTGTGCGCTTTCGACGTCGCCGGACGCGCCCTTGAGCGCACCGTCGACCGCACGGAACTCGATCGCGGCGCGGAAGGGTGCGTCGGCGATGAGGCGCTCGCAGGCCGCACGGTAGACGGGTTTTCCAGGGCGGATGGTCGAGGGGCGGCCGTTGACGTGGTGCACCGAGATGAGCGATGCGGATTCCAGCGCACGGAGGGGGGCGTCGTCCCCGCCAAACGTCGTGAGGAGCGTCTCGGCGTACTTGAGCTGCGCGAACGAGAGAGGTGAGTCCGGAAAGAGCGACAGAGGAAGAAAGGAAAGCGCACCTCGCCCTTCTCGCTCAGGCCCGTCACCATCGCCCACGCCTGCCCCCTGGACCACTTGAGCCCTTTCGCTTCCTCCTCGTCATCGCCAAAGAAGTTCTTGCGGATCTCGGACGCATTCCGCTGGATGATGTCGTCGACCGCCTCGTCGACGGTCTGCCCGGCGCGAATTTTCTGCACGAGCAGCTCGAGGTCCGTCTGCCTGCCGCCGAGGCGCGCGACGGCCGGGAACGCCTCGGGCGGGAGCGTTTGCTCAAACGAGGCGAGCTTGGCCGAGACGTACTGCAGCGACGCCTCCGGCGAGGCGTCCGTCAGGCTGATGACGTTGAAGGGCTTGGAAGGGAGCGCCTTCGCGAGCGGCTTGGCGAGTGTGGCCGACTCCGATGTGAAGACGACGTGCGCGACCTGGTTCTCGACAAGGACGGCCGCCCACTCGCTCAGCACGTCCCACAGCACCTCCTGCTTCGCCTCGCCCTTGGCGGCGAAGCCCTTGATCACGACGACGGGGAGACGCTCGACAGCAACCGTAGGCGCGTCAACCGGCTTGTCGCTGCTCGCCGCCGTCGTCTCGAGCGGGACAGTTCGCACCGCCTCCTTGACCATCGCGCTGCTCGTCGGGCCGACGATTTCGACCTTGACATCCCGTCCGACCTCTTTCTCCGCACCCGCAGCGGGACCTTCGATCCCACCGCCGAGCTCAGCGACGATGCCATTGCCCGCGACCGTGTCGAGCCGGCCGTCGCGGATGCCCTCGGTGCGAAGTTGCGCCGCGACCGCCTCGCGCTGCGCCTCGTGTTCCTTGCGCGACTTGGTGTTCGCAAGCGCTGCGGCGGAGCGCGCCTGCGTCGAGGCGGCAATGCGCGAGAGCGCCGTGGCCGTGACCTCGAGGATGGCCTTGAGCTGGGCGTCGAGCGAGGCGGAGAAGCCCGCTTTTTGCCCGATGAGACCCATACTCGCTAGGTCAATCATGTTGTTGATCGACGAGGCGAGGACGAATTGTGGCCAGTAGCCGACGGACGAGGCGAGCTCCGAAACGAGCTTGGTCTCGGAGCGGGCATTCTTGAGTAGCTGGTTGCAGTCGATTGTGAGGACGTTCCTGCGGGTAGGCGGTAAGTACATGCGAGGAGAAGAGCGGGAAGAACGGAGGCGCTACCCACTTGCCGTCTGCAAGCACCTCGTCAACGAGCGCCGTCTTGCCCGAGCCCTGCGGACCCGTCACGACGATGAACGTGTCGGGGCGGTCGAGCAGCCACGTCTGCAGCTGCTCCTTCGCATCGGCGCGCTCCTTCTCAATACCCGTCGCTGTCGCCTTTTCCGTGCTCGCACTGCGGAATGCGACTGCGAGCCGGCCGATCGTCTCCTTCTTGAGCCAGCGGACGACAGCCCACTGGTCCGCATCAAACGTCCCCTCGACCTTGGCTGTGATGGCAAGCTCGCGAATTGGGTCGAAGATGGCGTACGAGATCGTGCCCAAGAGCGCAACAAGGAGCGGGATCGTGATGCGCGGATGCGAGGTCATAAAGTCGCGAACGTAGTTGGTGTGTTTCGGGTCGGCGTAGAGAATACGGAGGACCGCAACGCGCGGAGGAGCGCCAGGAGGGAGGGGCGGGCCATTGAGGGTGGAGGTGACGGAGGCGGCGTGCAGGCAATTGCGGGCGGACGCGGCGGAGCGGATCGAGGTGTAAATAATTCGGGCCGACTTGGGGCCAGGGACAATGTCGTGGATCTTGCCGTACGGGCGGAAGATCTGATAGAGCTCTTCTTGCGGGATCTGCGGGCGAGGTTGTGCGTCAGCAAGCATTCGGGAAGGGGGTTCGTGCGAGAGGCGCCTCGCCTCGTTGCCCTCGTACTCGATGCGGATCTCGCGCGACGGGAAGCGGTTCATGTCTTCCATCCAGGGCGTGCCCTTAACGAGGAAGGTACGCGAATGCCGCCCGAGGCTGAACCAGGGCTTGAAGCCGTTCTTGGCAAGCGATTCACTCTGTGCGCGAGGAAGCTCAGCTCTGCCGAGTCGGAAGCTCGGGATAGAGTGAAAAGTATGTACCGTCAAATTCTTGATCTGCGCCGTGATCCGCTCAGTCTCCTCCCTCTCACGTTCCTTCCGCCCCGCTGCCGCACGCTCGTCTCCCTCGCCCGCCACCTCGCCCTCTGCCTCGCTCCGCACCTCGTCTGGCAGCCTGAAGCTGACCCGGACGAAAGCGCCGCCATCCTTGGCGCGCGGCTCGACGCTCTCGACCTTGACATCGTAATCTACCCCTGTCGGGATCGTCGCGCGGAGGCGCTCGTGTGTCTCTTCCTGACGCAGCCGCGAGACGAGGTAGCGGATGTCCCAAATGGCGACGCGGATCGGGTACACCTGGTCGAACCAGAGGTAGGCGCTCCGTCGCGACTCGTCCGGGTGGTGCGCTGCGGTTTCGGGGGTGATATGCGGCTGCGCACAGGTGTGCAAGGGTCAGTTGCGAGGTGCAATCGGAGCTAACCCCGAGTCTTTTCAACGTTAGAGCTGGGAGAAACGCACTGAGGGCGAGGGTTGCAGAGGTGGGGGAGTGTTGGGCAGCGTGAGCGTCGAGGCGAGCCGGGTAAGCGCGAGCGGCCGTGGTGACTTCAAAAAAGATCTAGGGTGCGTCCTCGCGAGCTTGCAGAGCGGCAGCATGGCCTCGCACGAGAAAGTTGGGAGAGAGCTCGGAGAGCGATGACGGCGCGGAGACGAGGGCGGCGCCGGCTTCGCGGTGAGCGAATGCATAGTAGACGCAGAGCGGAATACGAAAGAATAGCAAGAGCAAGCCGGCTCACGAGAAAAAGCTACACGACGCCACCAAACGAGACAGACGAACGGCGACGGCGCGGAAATCCACGGCGTGTAGCACGCCGGCCGGGCAGCCCCTCTCCCTCTCTCTTGCGCCTCTTCCTTCTCGCTTGGCATACTCGCTTGCCTACTCGCTACATTGCTGCGCGCCTCTATCCTCTCGCTCGTCGCGCCTCGCCTCCTGTCTCTTTGAGCCGCACCTCCTATCCTGTCCGCGGAGCATCCGGCTCGACCTTCGCTGGGCTCTTACCTTCGCCTCTGCGCTTCTGCCCGCTTCCCCGATAGCTTGCTGTGCATGCGCCATGCCGCGCTCCCGCCGCTACTCCTCCAGCTCGCTCTCAAGCGACAGCGACCGCGACGACCGGCGGCACTCGCGGACACCCCGCTCGCGTTCACGGCCACCCTCTCCCCGGTCAAGGGAGCGGGCGTACCGCTCGATGGGCAAGAGGAAGAGTAATTGGGATGATTGGCCGCCGCGCTACGAGGACGGCGGGACTTCGAGCGACAGCGACTGGACGGGCAGCTCGTCGGTGCCGCCACCTTCTCTCCCTTCATTTGACGAGATTAGGCTGACTATTGTGGCGTCTGCAGGACTACTCTTCCGACTCGTCCCGCAGCCCGCGCCGTTCTCGCCGCCGCGACGACGAGCCCCTCCCGCAGGAGCAGCAGCAGACAAAGAACTCGCTCGTCCTGTTCGGTGGCCTCGCTGTCGCCATCCTCCTCGTTCTACTTGGCGCCTTCGCACTGTACAAGTACTTCGACAGCGGGTCGAGCGCGTCGAGCGAGAGCAGCGGCGGCAGCGAAGAGGGGGATACGCCCAAGGTTGTCACGGTGACCATGACGCTTTCTGGCGGGGTGGTGACGACTACCGTATCGACCGAGGTGCCGAGCGCGACAGGCGGGAGCAGCTCTGGCGGCAGTAGCGGAGACGAAGACGAGGAGGACTCGGACTCGTCAGACTCCTCGAGCGGGGGGAGCGGGAACGGGTCGACTGCGGGCAGTTCTGTTTTCACGACGCAACCAGGACTTGCGAGGAAGTGCGTTTTCCTCTCTTCCTCTCCCGTAACCGAGATGACCGGTTCCCTTAACCTATTCGCCCTGCACACCTCCCCTTCCTCGTCCGTGCCCTATTAACCGTCTGCCCCTCATCCCGCCTCCCTTTTTCGACGTTTGCTTCGGCCCGTGCAGCAATATTGGCATCGGCTTTCTCCCGGAGTGGGCTATATTACGTCCGGCCTTCGCCTGACCACGCTGATCAAATCCACCCCTTCTCCTTCGCAGCTATAACAACCAGAATATGGCCAAGATTACCGAAGGACTGGGGATCAAGTCGTCGTACTACGGGTGGTGAGTTTCCCGCAGTGCCTCTTCCTCATCAAGCCTAACCTCGGTCACCTCGTTCCGCAGGTACGCACAACTACCCGCATCCGGCGAGTGGGACGGGAGCCAGTTGCTCAGCCAGGTGCACTTTCTCCTCAACTTCAATCCGCTCACCTGCCCATTGATACACTCACACAGCTCGACGACGTCAAAGCCTGCAACTGCATCTTCCAGCCGGCCGTCATGCCGACGAAGGGCTGGGCAGGGCTTACAAAGGAGGACAACTCACAAGCGCTCGCGATCGCCAAGGTGATGAAGAAATTTACGGACGAGGGAATCGAGGTCTGGCTGCGCTTTGCGCACGAGATCAAGTGTGTCCGACTATCGCTCCCTTGCGCCCGCTCCCGCTTATACCGTCCCCTTGCGCCCGCTCTTATCCATCTATTCAAACAGCTGGTATTTGACAGACGGGACGTATCAGGGCACAGTCGACGATTTCAAGCCTGCGTGGGACGTCGTGGCCGCTGCGGTCGCCGACAACCCGCTTGTGAAGATGTTCGTGCGTCGCGTTTCCCTTGACTCCCTCTCGTACAGCCTCTGAAACCTCTGGCCCAGTTCACGCCCAATATCGCGGGCAGCTTTTCCGACTACGAGAAGTTCTTCCCAGACGACGCCTCCACCGTACACTACCTCGGGTGTGTGACCATCCCTTCCTTTTCTCGCCGATCCCTCTCTGAATATACTGACAACGTCGTTCTGCGCAGACTCGGCAAGCCTTTCCTCCCCTTTAGAGCGACTTTCCCGCGGCTGACCTTCCCAAACGACTGTGCTCCGCTCATTGCCCCGACTCCTCCTTCCGCGCGTACAGACTACTACCCGCGCTCCTCGTCCGAAAAGTTCCTCGACCACGTCCAGGAGATGTACGACAAGTGGTGTGCGGACGGGAAGATAAAGTTCGCCATGGGCGAAACGGGGACGATGTGGGTCGCGAGTGTCGAGGAGCGGCTCGCGTGGCTGGACCAGCTGACGAGCGAGGAGACGGCCAAGGCGATGCCGAACTACGTCGGGAGTGCGTTGACCCTCTGCCTGGCGCGAGCAGCGAGCTGACCTGCCTGAGTATTGCCCCCGCGCAGTTACCTGGTTCAACGCTCGTCCCCCCTCTACTCTCTTTGTTTGAACTTTCTGACCACGTAACTGCCCCCACAGTACAACAAAGAGCAGGTGGTACGTCTCCGCCCCCTCCCGCTGTGCCCCCTTCCCCTGATCTCCCTTCCTTCCCGCGCAGTTCTATCTCTATGACGAGTCAAAGCAGGACACGAACGACGCGACCAAGGCGTGGATCGCCAACATGGGCACGACGGCTGAGGGCGCAGCGATGGGGAACGCGTAGATAGAGCTGAGGGCGGAAGCTGTCTGTATCGCTTGCACGGTCTTTGACAGATGTCCGCGGTACATAAAAGGAACGAGTATCGTACGCGTGGCTGCACATCCCCGCTATCTGAGCCGCTACACCTCTCGCACCTTCGTGTACCACTCCCGCTCCGGCTATCGCCCCTCGACGTACTAAGCGCCTCCACCGCCCGACAGCCGCCTTGTCACCAGACTCTGTAGACTCGAGAACAGGAAGTCGCTGAGTCCTTGCGCGCCCTTGCGCTCGAGAAACTCGACAAAGCGCGGGCGGAACTCGTTGAATGCGACGCTCGGGGCGGAGGGGTCCTGCTCCACGGTCAATGTCGGCGCGGAGAGAACGAGGGAGGGGTGAAGGGAACACGCCTTCGACATAGCTTTGAGCGAGGAGAGCGTCACGGGGCCGACGAGGGAGGCGGGGGACTTGCCTTCCTGCTGTGCGAGGACCTGTGCGAGAGCGCGTCAGCGCGGCGTGGGACAAAAGTTTATATAACGCACAGAGAGGCAATCACGCGCAAGCAATGCAAGCGCGCCATGCGTCGTCAAGCTCAGCGAGCCGCCGATCTGCTGGCCTCGCTGTTCGGCCGTCTTCCGCAGTGTTTCGAGCGTCTCCCTGTTCCTTCGTTAGCGCGCGTGCAGCGACGCATCGAACAGGGTCAACGCACCCAGGAAGCCCCATTCCCGTCCCTGTCGGCGCAAGAAACCTCTTTTGCCACAGGATGTTCACGGCGTCGATGACGCGCTCGTTGAGCCTCGCTATCAGCGCGGGACTGCAACCATCTTCAGAGCGCGTGAGCGCGCTTGAGGCGCCGGTAAGCGCATCGCGCAGCCTGCTCGCCTGGTGTCAGCGCGGCGATGGGGAGGAATGAGAGCGGACGCACCGTGCGATGATCCCGCAGATGCGCGAGAGGGACATGACCTCGCCGGAAAGGAGGCACAGATAGGTAAAAGCTGGCGAAGGGAGGAAGACAACGGGCAGGTCGAGCTCAAGCGGGAGGGTCAGAGCCATCTCGTGGAAGCCGAGCGCGGCGGATCGGAGAATTAGCGAGGTTGGGAAACGCTACAGGCGAAACGCGTCAGCGGGGAGCAGGTGAAGGGGATGGAAGGCGCACCTGGGTGGCGAAGAGGATGGTCTCGTCTGCGAAGCGGAGGATGCCCTGCAGCGCCTCGAGGTACGGCGCACCGTCATCGAGCGCACCGAAGGCCGTCGTACTGCGCACAACTCGGTCAGAGCCATCCATAACGGGGGAAGCGAGGACGTACAGTGGCACATTCGGGTCCCAGCTGTCCCGCACGGCGAGGTTCCGTACGAGTGCGCTGAGGCACGAGACAAGGTCGGCGTTCCACTCGGCGTCTTTGACACTCGCAAGCGCGCGCAGCCGGTCGAGGAAGTGCGCCTCAAGGTCTATGCGCGCTCAGCGGCATGAGCAAGCGAAAACATGTAGTTTGGGAGGTGAAAGAAGGAAATAGAGGCCCACCTTCACAAACGAACGGCTTGAGCAGCGCGACGAGTTCGAACACGACCTTGCGGTGCTGCTCGCCGTCCCATTTACCCAAATACTCAGCGAGAAACGGCTCGAGTGCCTCGATGAGCTCCTGCAGGTGCTTCTTCAGCAACTCGGTACGGCGACAAGGGGAAAGGACGCACCCCGCCGAGTTCGCTGACCTCCCTCGCGCGGCAGAGCAAGTCCTCTACACGCGCCGTGCGCACCTCGCTCGGCTCCGGGTCGTGCAGCTCGTGGCTGAGCTGCGAGACGAGCCAGTGCGAGAGGCGGGCGAGGTGCTCCGCTGCGGGTGCTGACCATCAGAGAACGCTTATCGACGGCGGGGAGAGGGATGATGTACGATAATTGTTGTATCCGCTGCGCAGAAGAAAACACCATGAACGGACTCGATCCTGCTCGCTCCGAATCCTGCGCGCTGGGCCCGAGACGGAGGAGAGGACGCTTGCCGCCTGGCTCGGAAGCGCTACTTTGTCGACCTTGTCGCCGAGCTCGGAGACGGAGGTGATGTCGGAGAGAGGCATCCCGGCGCGGGCAGTCTGCAGGCGAAAAGCGGGAGAAGCGGGAAAAGCGGGATCGGGACGCGGGCTGTCGGTCGTGTACGTAGTCGGCAACGGGATGTGCGTGAGCTGCGAGCTCTTTCTCCGCTTCACCTATGGGACGGGACGTCAGCGAGGAGTACGACGCGTCCGGCTGCGTCTGCCTGCTCACCTCGCGCTCCTCGACGGCCCCAGCATTGTCATTCTCCAGCACAACTGCCGCACTCCCCTTCCACGCCTCGAGCGCCTTGGAGATCCCCTTGCGTTCCGCCGCGTGCTTGCGGCTTTGGTAAACGCGCTCGGGCTCGTGCGAGCGGTACTCTTCGAGCAAGCGGGCGAGTGAGGTGGGCGCAGACGGGTCCTGCTGGAGGAGGGCCTCCCTGTGCGTCGAACATGTCGCAATGAAGGCATCGTCAGCTTGGGCACGAGACAAACAGGCGGGACCTACTGCAAGCACGCACACTTCGTCGATGCGATGCGGCTGGACGTGGTGGCGGCGTGTGATCAAGTAGAGAAGCGCTGCCGTCGGTTCCCTACGCGTCTACGGTGTCAGCGTGCTCATATGAGGAGCGAGACGTGCGAGAAGGACGCACCGGAGCATGCGGTAGTGCAGTCCGCGGTTGACCACCCCGTAAAGCCGGTCCAGCACCTCCCTGCCCTCCTCACCGACTGCACCCAGCTCGAGGAGGACAACGAGTTGCTCGAGGGCGCGGCGCTGGACTCTGTAGTCAACCTTGCCCGCGTAAAGCGGGAGCGAATGCGCCGACTCGCCCAGGACGGAGATGGTAAGGACGACGGGCGTGGCGGCAAGCGGCGCGCGCGGGAGAAGCAAAGGAAGAAGCTGAAGAGATTGTCGGGTGTCTGCATATTCTCAAAAGCGCGTGAGGTCGGGACACGGTTTCATCAGTTGAGGGAAGGGAGTGGGGAGCAAAGAGGCGAACGCACCGAGCTGCCCGCCCAGCGCCAGCTCGTAGCCCTTCAGCAAGCTGTCCTCGCTCAGCCCATACTTCGTGGCAAGCCCCTCGACGTCGTCGAGCGTCTGCTTCATTTCGGCCTTCGAGTCGCCCCTCGACGCTGTGCGCAGCGATGAGATCAGCCTGACGCTGCACCAGAGCAATCGTACACGTACACTTGTCGAGTTGCTCGAGCAGCGCAGCGATCTGAGCGTCGGCAAGCATTGCGTGAGCGAGAGGGGCGTTCTCGTAAGGTCTGCTTCCACGTGAAAGCCCTTTCAGGATCAGTTGACTGCAAGGCGTGGCGTAGATTGCAACGACAGGTGGAACGACAGATGGACGGAACGACAATGGAAACAAGCGAACGACGAGAGAAACAAGCGAGGACAAGGAGGACAGGGTACGAAAGACGATGCGGACGGAAGGACAACACTGAAAAGATCAAGCAGCTAAGCACCGCCACCACCTGCACCAGAGGACAACGCCGACGGCTTGTACTTGTCCTCGAGCTCGCCGGCCTGCGCGTCGGGGTCGAGCGAGTTGCGCAGGCCAAGGAGCGCCTTGCTCACCGCGCCCGTAGCGCCGATCATTGGCTTGAGCACGGCAACGGGGACCGCGCGGACGACGGAGCGTACGGGACCCTGTATGTGCCGCCGAGGTCAGTCTGACGCTAAAAGGGGAAGCAGGGTGAGAGGGACGCACCTCGCTTCCGGACCGCTCGTACACCTCCATGGGAACGGCGAGGATCGTCTGCGCCGCCTCCTTGAAGTTCTCCCCAAGACTCCGGTACGCGCTCTGCATCCCTTCGCGCAGGTCGGCCGGCTGCTCCGCGTACCGGCTGCGGACCTCGCGGCGCTCAACGTCCGACATGCTCTCGTCGCCGTCGCGCGCCTCACCGCTTGCGGCAGATGTGGGCGACGGCACCGCCTCGGCGCTGATGGAGCCGGCGAAGCGCGCGCCGAGGACATGCTCCGCCTGCTCGAGGATGACCTGCGTCCCGGTCGCGAGCTTGGCGCCAACATTAATGGCCTCGAGTGTCGTCTGGCGCGCAAACGCGCTGGCGCCCTTCTGCAGCCCGCGGACGACGCGCCCGTCCTTGCGGTACTGCTCGATCGGGAGGAGGACGAGATTTGCAACGCCCGCGCCGACGTTCACGACCGAGCGGACGGGCGCAATCCCGCTGATCACGTCCAAAAGCTGGTGCGCCTTGACGTCCGGCGTCCAGATGTCCTGTACGAGCGACGACAGCGTCGAGGTGCCCGAGATCTGCCCGCGAAGCTTGTGGGTCAGATCTAGCTCCGCTGGGGGAGGAAGGAGGGGACGTACGCCAGTAACGACAAGGTGCCGCAGCGTCATCTCCGACCCGTCAAAGTGGAAGAAGTTCATCAACTCCGCCGTCTTGCCGCTGCGGAGCGCGTTGTAGTCGACCCGCTTCGGCTTGTAATCGAGCTTGATCTTGACGGGCAGGACCTCGACGCGCTCTGGGCGGATACGTTGGTCAACTGTGCATGCGGGAAAGTAGCGCAGCGCCGTACGGAAGAACGGTTCCTTCGCCGGTACGGGAGGCTGAGCAGTCTTGCCTGCACTCGACTTGCCCGCCGCAGGCAGCTCGAACGCGCCGAACGCCTTAAGGAAATCGAGGGCGTCCTGGTCGATGTACAGGCGGAGCGGTGAGATCTTGATCTGCGAAAGGAAGAAGGTAAGCTTGTGCTGGCGGACAGACAAGCGGCTCCGCACCCTCATGAGGATCTCCTCCTGTGCATCTGCCACTCTCCCGACGGGCTTGACGGTGCTCATCTCGACTCTCGCCATTGGCGCGCCTGTCGGACGGACAACACCTCCGTCGTTCGGTCGCAGCTCCGTGAGAAATTTGCGCCACGTCGACGTCTTGATGTTGTCGATAATCTCGAAGCCGGCGACTTCGGCCTGCACCCTGCTCGCAAGTTGCTCGCCCGCGCTGGCGCTGATAGACGCCGCGAGAGATGCGGGCGACGACGGATACGCGTCGAAGCTCGCGCTCACGCCGCGGAGGTTGACCTCGATTGCGAATGCCTTCGACCGCGTCAGGCGCTTGCGCGCTTTGCCCACGACCGCTGCGGGTCCACGCCGAGATGGTGAGGAAGCGCCGCCTCCGCCGGCGGGGAACGTTTGCCAGCTGCTCGCCGCGGTGCTGACGACGTCGGACCGTGCGTCGGCCTCCAGCTCCTCGTTGATCGCCGCGAGGAGCTCCTTCGGCGGAAGGTCACTTGCGCCTGGTGGGAGGCCGAGCTGTAGCGAGCCGAACATGAGCACCGAGGCGTCCTCGGCTGAGGCGTCGGGGGCCTGCCCGCTGGCGAGTAGCTGCCGGATCTTCTCAAGACGGCGACGGACCGCCTTGGCCTCCTCTTCAATCGCCCTGCGCGTTGTCGACCAATCATAGCCCTCGTGCAGGTAGACTGTGATATTCGAGTTGCTGAGACGGCAGCGGATCTTACTGGCAAGCGCGCTGAGGGCGAGCGAGATCAATATCAATTGGCTTGGAAGAAGCGGAAACAAAGGCGAGACTCACGAGTAGTCGGCACGATCCACTCTAGGTTCCGCAAGCCATTCGTCGACGATCTGCAGCCCTTTCGGCGCGAACATGCGGATCGTCTCCCCGTCGACCTCGCTGAGGAGCTCACCCTCGCTCCTCGCAAGCGAGCCCGCCGAGTCGCGCCTGCCGGTCGGGCGGATGCTCGTTTGGTTCAGGGCATCGGCGAGATAGTCGATGTTCGCCGGGACGTCATCGTCAAGGATCTCGGGGAGGTCGTGCAGCGAAGGGGCACGCTCGAACGCCGCGGGGTCAACGCTCGCGAGCAGGTCGTGCGAGCGCTTGCGCGTCGAGAGGTGGCGGGTAGCGGTCGATGCTCCGTGCCTGGATCTGCGGAGGCATTCGTTGGTTACAGTGGTGGAAGAGCGGGAGGAGACGCACGGCTTGGCCTGGAACGCTGAAGCGCTCGTCAGGTCAGCGACGAACGCCTGCAGGCTCGAGATAGTGTCGGCGCAGAGCGAAAGCTCAACATTGGCGCCGTCGACGATGAGCTGCGCGGGACGCGGGTCAGCATGGCGTTTCAGCTCGAGAACAGCTTGACGCGCCTCGAAGTCAGGCAGAACGAGGCCATTGCCCTGCCGCGCCGTAACGGACGCACGCTCGAGCTTGAGGATCTGCGCGAAGCCCTTGCTCTGCGATGCGGGGCACCAGTAGGATGAGCAGCTCGTCCGCGCGAGCGCGATTGAAAGGAGGCTTCGAAACCGCACCTTCCAGTACGACCACGCATCCTCCCTCGCAGTCGTCCCAGCACCATCGGGCACCACGTCCGCTTCGCTGTCGACCATCCCTCCCCTGACGCCGGCGAGCTCGATTGCGAACGTCGTTCGCGGCAGGTCGGGCATGAGGTCCGTCCGCACCCTCGTGTCCGCGAGCGTGAGGACGACGTGCGACGCGCGCTTCGGCGCTGAGACGTGCAGCGAGGTATGGGAGAGGCGAACGCGCAGGCGAGTAAGCTCGTTCGGGACGACGTGCTCGAAGGCCTGTCTCGCTCATCCGGTGAGCAGGGACGCGGGAAAAGGAGGGGCGAGCGCACCCCTGCGGGAGCCTTGACGAAAGCGCCGAGCTCCTCGAGCCAGGCGATGTCGGCGGTGACAAAGTAGGTGAAGTTGCTGAGCGCGAGCTGGACCTTCGATTCCTTGAGGCTTGAGTCCTGCTCGCCCGAGCTGGAGAATACGAGGCGGACCAGTGGCGCGGACTCAGCGGTCTGCATGTACATCGTCAGCCCAAGGGAAGCGAGTCAGCGAGAAGGGAAGAGAACGACGCACCAGGTTCCTCGGCATCGTCCGCGCGAGCATAACGACGGGCGGGACATCCGTCGACTGCTTGGTAATGTCCGCAAAGCGCACGTCCATAATCCCGAGCGTCGCGTGCAAGTTGTCCTTGGCGTCCGTGAGAAGCTCGATGTCCGCGCTTAGGTCAGACGCGAGGAGGCGGAGGTGCCGCTTTGAACTCGTCAAGGTCGAGACGAGCGAGTCGAGACGCAGATCGACAATGACTGCGGCATGCAGGCGTCAGTACTAGAGTTGCGCACGATGGGTTCCGAGGCACGCACCATCCGTAATCAGCACCTTCGCGCCCACTTTCGTCCCGCCCTTCTTCCCTTCGCCGCTCCACCCTCTGACCGTCCCCCCACTCGCCGTACTCTCCGTCTCGCTCGCCCTCCCGCCTCCCCCAAAGTACCGCGACCCGATCATCCTCTCCCTTCCTCCGTCCTCCGCGTCGTCCTCCTCGCCCTTGCGCAGCTCGTCAAAGAACTGGCCCGCATCATCCGCGACGAGCTGCAGCCCGTCCCACGTCTGCTTGTCCGCCGCAAGGCGCACAAGCGGGATCTCAAGCGCGACGAGCGGTGCGCCCTCGCGGGAGGAGAGCGTCAGCGAGGGCAGCGCCGCGCGCTCGCCGTCTTCTGCGTTTGGCAGCGGCGCGACGCGCAGGAACTCGACCGAGGTGCTTGCGCTGGGCGACGGGCTCGCAAAGTACCCAGCGAGACGCTGCACCCGCACGCTCGGCTCGCAGCTGCCGAACGCCGCCTGCGCTCCAAGCAGGTCGAGCACGATGCGGCCGCCGCGGAGCGTGTCCGGGTCGCTGGCGGAAAGGCGGGACCGGCGCGGAGCGGGAACACGTAGGTCGATGCGGAGGTGCGGCGCCGTGAGCTTGGTGGTCGACCCGACCGCGGGCGTGGCCGAAGGATGAGCGAGGTCATCGAGCACGCTCGGCGAGTTTGCTGCGTGCCTCTTCTCCTGCGCAGGCACGGCTGTCGAGGGCGGCAGCGCATCGCCGACGGCGTCGAGCAGCGGGCCGAGGCGGCCGAGTGCGGCGAGGTCGACAAACGCATGCAGCGGGGCGAGGTCGACCTCCGCCCCGCTCGCCGCGAGGCACACACGCACGGCCGGCACAGTTTCCGGCTCGTCGGGCTGCGCGCTCTTGCGCTTCTTCGAGTGGGGGAGGACGCGCCAGTCCCGCCCATACAGCGGCTGCTCCGGCCTCAGCCAGTCCGCACTGTCGATCTCGCAATCCCGCAGCGTGCGCGGCAGGCCGGGATCGTCGACGAGGAGCGGAAGCGTGCGCCAGCCGCCCTGGTACGCGTGCGTCTCCGTGAGCGCGAGGCGACCGATCGTAAGCTCTGCGCTGATGCTGCGAGAGGGGAACGACCGGAAGGCCAGCGCGTCGAGCCGCAGGCGCAGATGTGGCACTTTGAGCGCGGCGGGCGAGGCGGAGAAAGGGTCGGCGCCAGAGGACCAGAACGACCGCAGCGCTGCAACGTCCGCGTCGGCGGCGGAGGGGAGGAGCACGACGACGTTCGCCGCGCGAAGGCCCAGGTTAATGGACAGTCCTGGTACGCTAGGCTTGCTCGGCGGCTGCATCGAGCGCGCAGGGGCGGCCGCTGACGAGGTCGGAGAACCCAGCAGTGCAGCGAGTGCACCGAGAGCGGGGAGGTGCGCGGCATGCAGTGCAAGCGTCCAAGCGTAGGGCACATCGGCGTGGAGGGTGGTGATGGGGCGTTGCCGGGGAGTCGCACCCACAGAGGTCTCGGCGGGAAGGGCAGTCGAGAGGAAGAGGGCAAGGCGAGGCTCGAGCGCGCCCGAGGCAGACGGCGGCGGGCCGAGCGAGACGACGAGCTGCCAGTCCTCCTTATTAACCGATCCACTCGGAAGAGCCCGCTCGTCGCGCCGGAGCGGGCTGGACTGCGGCGTCGCAAACGCCTCGTCCTCCGCGCCGTCCGGATTCTGGAACGGGTCGTCCTCCTCTTCACGGACGGGGCTAAATTCGCCGGCGGCCGAGACGAACATGTCACGCGCGGAGGACGACGCCGACGAGTGGACCGACGTGCGCAGGTCTGCGATCGACTGCGACATGGCAAGGAGGTCGTGCTCATCCGCGCTGTCCTCCGATTCCTCCGATTCAGACGACTCGAAGGTGTACACCGCGCGGCCCGATGCCACGCGTGGCGTTGTGGGCGCCGCGCAAGCAGGGCGGAGGTAGACCCTCGGCGGAGTCATCTCGAGGCTGCGCGTTGCCGTCCCGCCCTCCCCCGCCACGCCCGCATCGCCGCGGCACAGCACCTCGTTCATGCGCACCTCCGCCGCGTGCTCGCCGCCCTGCTCGCCCCCCGGCGCATCCCAGAGCAAGCGGACGCGGACGCGGCGCACCCGCACCTCGAGGCGCGCGAGGAGGCGCTCGACCCACCGCGCCATGACCGTCGTCTCGACCATCTCGGCGTCGTCCTCGCTCGCGGAGGCTGCGTCGCGGCGTGCGCCGCCGAAAGCACCTGGAAGGTCGAGCGAGGCGGACGACGCGGACGGCGAGAGGTGCAACGACGCGCGGAGCTCTGCGTCTTCGTCTGGACGGAGCTCGTGCGAGATGAACGAATGTGCGATAGACACGGAGAGGGCCGAGTCCTCCGCTGTGTCGACTTTTGGCGTAGGGGAGGACGGGAAAGGGCGTGGCGGCGAGGGCGGAGGGATGTTGGAGGAGGCCGGGAGGGAGGCCGCGCGGAAGACAAGCTCAACATCGTCGATGGCAAGGTCGAGCTTGGCGAGGGGCCATGCGACAAGGGCAGTGATGCATCCGACCGTCCCCGAGTCAAACGCGAGCGGAAGAGGCGCGGGCGGGAGGGGGTCATCGGAAGTGGGGGAGAGGAGTGCGTTGATTGCCTATGCAAGTTGAGGCGGTCAGCGCGTCTTTGGACTACTCAGAAACGGTTCCTGGCAAGCCTGCGCACCTGCTCGTCCACCTCGACGCTCTGCAGCGTGAACCGCCCCTCGCGGACGTCCGCCTGGACGCGATCGTCGTCGAGACCGCCTTTGAGGAAGCCTCCCAGCGCACGTCGCAGGAGGAACGCCACGAGACGCTGCTGAAGATTCGCTGGGAGGGGCACGGGAGGCAGCGTAGGCAACACCGCCGATGCGAGGGCGAGCGGAGCCGCAACGAGCGATGAGAGCGAGAACGGCATCGCAGGGGTTTGGGTCGCTTCAGCGAGTCGTGGGAGGCATCCGGAAGGGCAAAATACTGTCTAGCGAATCACTCTAGCCACTCGATAGGAGCGAGGCGAGGTGGAGAGGAGCCAACCTCCGCCTCATCGCCCAACTCGAGGTTGGACGCGACTGCAACGGGCGTCACCGCTTCGAGACTCTCTTGTTTCAGTGAGCTACGTCGCGAAAGTCCTCAAAGCCTGCTCACGATTCACCCGCTGCCTCCGCTACCTCTCCACCTTGTTGCCGCTCGCCCGGCCTGCTTCCGCTTCACGCTCTTCTCGCTCACGTATGGGTCTCATGCATCGGGCACAGGAGTACATGGCCTTACAGCGGAGTTGCCGGCTGTGCGAGGAATGCGCCGCCGTCGAAAGGGCGTCCCCCTACGACTGCAGTGCCTCGATGTTTCTCCGCTCGTTCTGGCGCTCTACCACAAGTCAGTCAATACAAGCCCTACTTGCACGGCGGCCGCACTGCCGCGTGCCAAGTCGCTCGCACGCCTTCACCAGCCTACTCACGCGCCTCCTTCCCGCGCTTGCCTTCAGCGCAGTCAGGCTGATTGCCATCATTGACAGCTCCACGTCTCGGCCGAACTCCTCTCGCGCGCCTTGCTCTTCACGGAGTGACAGCCAGCTCGACCCTTGCGCACACATGCGCGCCGCCGTTTCTCCCCGCTGTTCTTCAAGTGTCGGAGCGAGGGAGCGCGGGCTGACCTATTGGATCCGGTCCGGGCGCGGGCGTTATACGCACGAGGCCGGAAAACATGCAGCAGTGCGAGCTGTCAGTGACCAAGGCGAAATGCGCAAGCGGATTTATCAGAGCCAGCGAGCGACGAGATCTAGGGAGATAGCTAAGCAAGCAAAGCATTCCTTGCTGTCATCCGTTGACAAGCGCTTGATGCAGGCTCCTGAACAAGTTAAAGGCCATCCGGCAAACGTGTTGAAAGAAATGCACAACGAAGACCGAGCGACCTGAGGGGGAGGAAGCCGCGGCTCGAGCGCCTGCTGTCGCAGTTACATCGCAGCAGGCGCAGCGAGAGAGGAGGAACCTGCAAGGACAGATGTGTGCAGCGAGAGGCGCACGGCCAGGGAGAAGCAGCGGAAATCAGCGGTGGTCGTGGTCGCCTATCGACGGTGAGGGCGGTGAGGAGGACGCCCGACCACGGCGTGAGTCGGTGCGGACCTTCTCAAACGCGCAGGTCGTGGCTGGCAGGCGGTGGGCGTGGAGGGGACCGAACCCTGGGCGTGGTTGACGTGAGAGCCGGCGTGGGCGGAGTCGCTAGGCGCGCACACAGACCCGGGGCACCTCGTCGCGGCCGTCATCCGGGAGGATCCGCTCCTCTCCCCTCCGCCTCGCCTCGTCCCTCCCCTCGCTCTCCTCCCCTTCACAGATCCCACCCTGGCAGACGTCGCTCCCGTCTCGCCTTCCCACTTCAGCCAGCCCCCGCTCAAGCGCCAGAAGACCCTCCCCTCGTCCTCGTCGCGCCCTTCGTCGCCCGCTCTCCCGCCCACTCCCGCACCCGCGCCTCCCCAGCCAGCAGCCATGTCCAACACCGGCGTCGAGCAGGGCCCGCCCAAGACCGAGATCATCACCCTCACCTCGGTGCGTTCATCCTCACTCGTCCCGCTCCTCCTCCGTCCTGCCCCGGCGAGCACACTCGTTCGACGCGCCTGCGGGTGGCGACTGGGTGGGCGGCCTTATAGGAGCTATCGGAGTTCCAGGGTGGCCTGTGCGGCGCCCGCATCGGCACAGCGGCGGAGGAAGCGGCATCTCCCGCTGGCGGCATCGATCCGGTCCCGCCGACGCGTGAGCGCCAGTCGTGTGAGCGGGTGTTCGGGCGGATGCACTACAGGATGCATGCTGGACATGAGTGCACGCTGTCGCCGGCCCCGCCGCTCCTACGCGCGGTACTCGCTCGGCGGCCGTTCCGCGCGACTCGTGCCGCCCCACCTGCGACCCCGGAACCCTTCACCTCGCGCTTTCTTGGTTCGCGCACCTCGCTGACCATGCCTCATACGCTCGCCCTCTGTGTCTACAGCACGTGCTTTCGCAGCAGCAGCGTCACCCGATCGCGACGGGCGACCTCACCCTCCTCCTCACCGCCATCCAGACCACCTGCAAGTTCATCTCGACCAATGTCCGCCGCGCTGGCCTTCTCAACCTGTACGCACTCTCCTTGTCTCGCTCACCAAGCAATCCTGTTCGCGGCAGAACTAACCCGAGAACGCGGCCGCGCAGGATCGGCCAGGCCGGCTCGTCGAACGTCCAGGGCGAGGACCAGAAGAAGCTCGACATCCTCTCGAACGACATCATGATCAACTCGCTGCGCGCGTCGGGCAAGTGCGCCGTCCTCGTCTCGGAGGAGAACGAGGAGCCCATCTTCATCGACACGGCCCACCGCGGCCGCTACTGCGTCGTGTTTGACCCGCTCGACGGCTCGTCCAACATTGACGCCGGCGTCAACATCGGCACCATCTTCGGTGTCTACAAGTGCGTACGTCTGCGCGTGTCGCCCATTCCGCCGCCTTCTTCCGTCTAGGCGGGCTATGGGGATACGCCGTTGACGACCCCTCTCCTCTCCTCTGCAGCGCGACGACTCGGAGGGCACGCTTGACGACGTCCTCCGCCCCGGCTCGGAGCTCCAGGTCGCGGGCTACTGCATGTACGGCTCTTCGGCGAACCTCGTCATCTCGACCGGCCAGGGCGTCAACGGGTACACGCTCGACAACGTGCGCCTTTTATAATCTCTCTCATACGCAGTCGCTGACGCTCGAGCGCGCACAGGGCATCGGCGAGTTCATCCTCACGCACCCTAACATCCGCATCCCTTCGCGGGGGAAGATCTACTCGTTCAACGAGGGAAACTCGTTGTTCTTCCACGAGCCGGTTACCCGCTACCTTGAGTCGATCAAATACCCCTCGAACGGCAAGCCGTACTCGGCACGGTACATTGGTGTGTTGGCATCGCGTTCCTCTCGTTTGAGAGTATTGAGTTGACATCCCTTGGCGCGCAGGTTCCATGGTTGCGGACGTTCACCGCACTCTCCTGTACGGCGGCGTCTTCGGTACGTCTTTGTCTTTCTGTATACTGTCGATGTCGAGTTTGCCGGATGGCGTTCTCGTTTCCCGTCTCGGACCCGCTGACCCGCTCACCTCACCCCCGCCACAGGCTACCCCTCGGACAAGAAGTCGAAGAACGGCAAGCTGCGCCTGCTCTACGAAGGCTATCCCGTCCGTGCCACCATTATTCCATTTCACGCTCTCGCGCTGACGCGCCCTTGCTCTCGCGCGCAGATGGCGTACCTCGTCGAGCAGGCCGGCGGCCTTGCGACGACCGGCACGGAGCGCATCCTCGACATCGTCCCCAAGGGCATCCACGACCGCTGCCCTGTCTTCCTCGGGTCGAAGGAGGACGTCGAGGACGTGATCAAGTTCCACCAGCAGCAGTAAACCTCGCCCCTCCTCCTCGCCTCACCTCCCAATCAGCCCCGCCCTCTGCTGCCCCGCCCTCTGCTTGGACCTGACGACTCATTGACCGAAGCGGTGCGGTACCGCCCCTCCTGTCTATGCCCGTCACCCCCTTTGTGACCCCCTCTCCCGTGTGTGCGACTATTCAGCAGTTGACAATGACCAAAAAGCTGTGCCTTCTTTTCTTCTCGCTGCGCGACGAGCGATTTGTGAAATAGCGTTCTCAAGCGCGAGGTGGTGAGTGCGGTGGAGAGCGGTGGGATCAGCGCTTCCTCCATTTCTTTCTTCCTTCCCCAGCCTATCACGCCTTTCCGGGTGGGACCTCCCATCTGCTGAGGTCTTAAAGTGACGCTCGGGAGAAGCTGGCGAACCTGTGTACCCCACGCCGGCTGCAGCGCTGCACTTCCCGCTTCTTCCGCTTTTCGGCCTCGCGCTTCTCGTCGCCAGCCCTGCCCGACACGAACATGGAAACGAAACACGCTGCGCTACAGATAAGAGTCCGTCTGATGGCGGTGGCTAGATAGGAAAGTGATGTGCTAGGGCTACACGAACTGGATTCGACTGCGCACCCTCCTCCCCTCTCTCCCTCCTCCACCTCCCGCTTCACCTCGGCTCTTCCTGCCTACGTCACCTACTCGTCTGCAACCGGCACCCGCGCGTCAAGCGCAGGAGTCAGCGGCACGTGGGCGACCCGCTCAGTCGCGCTGGAGACTCCAGCTCGAGCGACGCTTGCCCTTGTCCTTGCCAGTCGTCGCCGACGAGCCCGCAAAGCCCATCATCGGGATGGCTGCGTAATCATTCTTAGCACTCGCTCGACTCGACTCGAACGATAAAGGGTGGGGGGAGGGCGACGCACCCGTCGCGCGCTCGTCAAAGCTCCTCCCGCCGCGCCCGCCGTGCCCGTGCCCGCCGGGACGGTTCGCCGCGAGGCTCGCCTGTGCGCGCTCAGCGGCGTTGCGGCGCCGGCGCCGCTGGTTGAGCTTGCAGGCGCAGTAGATGAGCGCGAAGAGGAGGACCGAGGCGAAGATGATCAGGACGGCGAGGCCGATCTTCTGCTCGTGGGTTTTTTTTCGAGTGTCGCGCGAGGTGCGTTAGCAGACGGTAGCGAGAGAAGGGGAGAAGGAGGAGCGCACGGAAAGGACGGAGAGCTTGTCGATCTTGTGCTTCAGGTCGTTGTACTCGCCGCTCACCGAGTTCGAGATCGACGTGCCCCACGTCGCGGGGTTGTACCACACCGTGTCGGTACCGTTGGCCGACGCAGAGGTCGTAGCAGACGGCGCAGCAGCCGAGGCAGAGGTCGCAGACGGCGCGGGGGTGGTCGACGCGGACGAAGCTGCGCGGGTCGAGGTGGCTACAGTTTGGCGGACGGGTCAGCGCAGCACCCGGGAGAAGGACAAAGGAGGAACACGCACTGAAGCCGGCGGTCTTGCTCGTCGCGGTCGTCTCGCCCTCGGCTTCGACCTCGCTCGCGATGTTCTCGAAGAAGTCGCCCACATCGCGCTTGTCCTTGGCCTTGCCTGTCTCCTCGGCGGCAGGCTCGGCGGGCTTGGACGTCGCAGTGCCCTTGTCGGCACTCTTGCCGTCCTTGCTGCGCCAGTGCTTCTGGTCGTCGCTGTCCTCGACGTACCAGTAGTACCGCCCGTCGTCGCTCTCGACCTTGCCCGCGTCGGCCGTGCCCGTGCCCTTGCTCACGGCGGCAGACTTACTCGCCGAGGGGCCGAAGCCAAAGTGCCCCTCGAGCTTCTCGAAGAAGTTGCGCCGGCGGCGGCGGTGCGCGTGGTCGAGGTCCGAGAACGACTCGGGGAGCTTCTTGTTCTGCTGTGAGAACGTGAGAATTAGGTCAGCTCGTTCCAATGTTGCGCACCCAGAGGGAGTAGAGGGACGTACAGGCTTGAACGTCGTGCCGTTGAACTTGACAGTGTGGTTGAAGTGGCCCGGGGGGAGGATGACCACGCCCTCAAGCTTGTCCTTGAGGCGCTCCGCCTCGTCATCGAGCTTCTTCTCGGCCTTGCGCGTCTCGTTCTTTGTGCTGCTCGAACGGCGGAGCATGCGCGCCTGCACGCCTGCGGGGATGGGCAGCGCGACGGCCGGCGTCGCGGCGGCGGCGGCGGAGAGGGCATCCTGCAGCGCGGGCGGGGGCGTCGCGACCGATGCGGAGGGGAATAGGAGCAATGCGAGCGGGAGGAGCGCGCACGGCTTCATGATGAACGCGGGTCTCGGTCGAGGGGGCGGGTCGGGGTGGATGAAGGAGCGACAAGAGTCGGAACGTGCGGACCCTTCCAGAGGGTTCCTACGAGTGGGGCCTGGTGTGAGGCGACGGGTGCAGCGAGGTGCGGGAAAGGAGCGGTGAGCGGAAGCGACGAGCGGGAGAGGGAGAAGGACGAGGAGCGGCGGCGAGTGCGGCGAGTGCGGCGAGATGGGCGGCGGGTTCTGGAGCAGCACTCTTCACCAAGGCACGCATACAGCTTGGAGCTGCTCATTCCGGCTAGCCCGACGCAGGTGTAGATCCTCGAAAGAGCGCCGGAAGCGGAAGGGTGTCGCGTGGTCGAGATCGAGAGATCCGTCGACGGGGACCTCGTGCAGCGTCCCTGCTCCTCCTGGAGCTGTACTTGCCCGCGCTCTGCGCTGTTTGAGCCAATAACTATGCCCTATACCCATCCTCAACGCCCGCGATGCGAGTTGCGCGGTAGGAGACCCGGGAGGCTGGTTCCTTCGAGTTGGACGAGGAGAGGCGGGGAGGAACAGCCACCTCTCGCCTGCGAGATCGCGAGAGGGTGCGGAGTACTAGCGTGGCGTCGTCATCAATACTGGACGAACGTGCATCCGACCAGGAAGTCAGGCCGACGGGGACAAACGGGAAAAGGGGGTTGGCGAACTCGACATCCGCTCATTCCATCGCTGAATCTGCTGACGACCAGACCTCTGAAACCGTAGGATGCTGAGGGGCAGGCGGACCACCCGGCCTAAGTTGTGCGCGAGTAGGAGGTCGGGTCCGCGGAGCGAGGCGGAGCTTCTGGTTGTCCACCTTGCTGCCTAGTCCTCTCGCTCAAAGGCCCGCGCTTGCTGCGCAGATCTGCTATACAGGACGAGTAGACCGCTGACGCGACCCACCGCGCTCTCGACTGCGTCCTGCACTTTCCCCCGCCCGCTCCCGGCGCATCCGCCAACCTCGCCCTTTCGCTCCGCTACGACGCGACGAGGCGATGCCAAAGACGCGCTCGTCTGCGCGTATATCCGGCCGTTCGTCAGCCCGCGACCACTCGGCCTCAGCCACCGCCGGAGGAGCAGCCGCGGGCGGGTCAGGTGCCTCGTCAGCCCGCGCTGCCGCTCCTCCCGCCGCGTCGATCTCGCGCGGGGCAGGCGGATCGGGCGGAAGGAGGGTATCGACAGCGGCTGCGGCGGGGGGCGGGGGCGCGAGCAGCTCTAGCGCGAGGAGGAAGGGCAAGGGACGCGCGGATCCACCGGGAGGTGGGGGAGCAGCGGCAGCAAGGCAGGCTTCGACGGGGACACCGACGCAGCGTATCAAGCGCTCCGACTCGTGGTCGCCATCTCTGTCGTCCGCGCCATCGTCCGACGACGACAGCGAATACGCGATCAAGCCGTCGACATCCCCTGGCGCGCCGCCCGCACCGCCGCCCGAACCCTCCGACCGCTTCACCCTCCTCTCGAGCGAGCTCATCTCGCTCATCCTTACCCACTTGTCTGCCCCGCTCGCCCCCGATGCCCCGCCGCACCTCCACTCGCTCGCCATGGTCGCCCTTACGTGCAAGCGCCTGCTCCCCCATGCCCGCGTCGCGCTCTATCGCGACCTCAAGGTCGACACGCGTGTGCAGGCGCATGCGATACATCGGACTCTGCATGGCAACGATGTCAGCAAGGGCGTCAGAAGCATCGAGGCCAACGTCGAGGCCATGGCAAAGACGAGCAGCCCGTGGCTCGGTGCGTCTGCCCATTTCGTCTTCGGTGCGCGGGGCAGCCGTCGTTGACTCTAAAGCACGATCACTACGGACAGGATGGTTTCTCTTCCACTCGATGCACTCGCTCTGCGGCATCATCGGCTCATGCCGGCACCTCCTCAGCCTCACCATCTACCAGCCCGCCGAGTCCTCCGCGTGGACGAATTCGCTCTCGCAGTCCTTCGTCGACGTACGTCCGTGCTCGCTTTTCCGTTGCCGGAGTGGCGCATTGACGGGCCGCCTGGCCGCCTTCGCTCGCAGCTCAAGTACCTTCAAACGCTTGTCAAGGACCTCGAGCCGTCATCGAGCGTGAAGGGCGGGGGCGCGGGCAAGGCCGAGGGTATGGACGTCGGCTGGCGCCCGCGGAAACGTTCGAGCATGTGGGCTGTGAGCCAGGTGCGTCTGCTTCTCCCCCGTTTGCGCTTCTTCCGCTCTACTGTAGATGCCAAGTGGCGCTGACCTGCGTGCACTCAAGCACAGCTCATCAAGCCCCTTAGCACGCTCAAGAGCCTACACACGCTTCGCCTTTGCGGCATCTCGAGCGACTCGTCGACGCTTCCCGCACCGCCGCTGCACACGATTCGACTACAGGAGGTCGTCCTAATCGAGGTCAAGTAAGTCTGGCTCGCACTCTGCGGGCTCTTGTGCACGTGTCGTCTCGCTTTAGCAAGAGCCTCAGTTGACCACCCAGCTTGGCTCGGCAGCATCACCAACACGGACCTGCAACAGCTCCTCGGCGAGGCGCGCCAGGTCAAGCGCTTTACGCTTTGGCGCTCTTCGCTCCTCAGTAAGCGCGGGCTCGCGCATGTCCTCCGCAAGTGCCCTAGCCTCGTCGAGCTCCGTATTGGCGGAAGCTGGTTCGGCGCCAAGGAGGAGGGTGCGTACTGCGCCCTCTCCCGTATAAGAAGAGGCCGTCGCTGATGTACCTAACTCGTGCGGCAGACGACAGGAACTTTCCCCTGAATGACTCGCTCCCGTACCTCCCGCACCTCAAAATCCTGCATATCAGCGGGACGCTCATCTCGCCCGCGGCGCTCGAGCTCCCTTCTGTACAGCTCTCGCACCTGTACGTGCACGCCTCGCCCTCCTGGACGCCTCAAGCCGTGCATGCCGCGTTGAGCAAGATGCCGCACGACCCGCCCGCGACCGCGCGCCTCACGCTCCCCGAGATGCGCGACCCGGAGGAGGTCGCCCGCGAGGAGGAGGAACGCGCCAACGCTGCCGCGGCGGCAGTCGCCGGCGCGCAGTCCCGCCGCGGGCGCAGGCAGGCGCAGCAGGCGGCGCTCGCGGCGGCACAGGCTGCTGCGCAGGCTCAGGCGGGCGTCGGCGCGGCGAACGCGGCTGGGTGGAACGAGACGTGGCGCTTCACGGTCAGGAAGACGGGAGAGGCCAAGGGGTGCGTGGTGGACGACCGGATGAGGCCGGGCGACAGAGTCGTCGGCGCGGAGGACTCGGACAGCGATTGAGGAGGGCGAGACTCAGTCTCCTGATGGAATGGGCGTAGCCATCTCCCCCCATCTCCTTGTTCGCTGTAACTGTGCTGTGGCTTCTCCTGGAACTCGCTGCAGTCGCAGCGCGAGCCACCGCCATTCCACCCTCTAGCTCCTTCTCACAAGCGAGACCCGATACTGCCATTCCATACATCCCAGCTCCAAACCTCGTCCCTCTTCTCACGCGACGACCTCCAGCCCCGCACCCTCGACACTGAGTGCCGCGTCGATCTGGTCCGCCGGGTGGAACTCGTTCATGTTTGCCCTCGCCGCCGCGTCGAGGTACGAGGGGACCGCGCGGAAGACATTCTTGAGGCCGCAGCTGCGAACGAAGGATGGCGGTCAGTAGGTCCGGGAGAGAGCGCGAAGGGGAGGAGATGAAGGTACTTCTCGATGATCTGACCTGTGAGGCGAAGAGCGAGAGCGTCAGTCTCTCTCCCGGTAGCGGCCATGCGAGCACGTGCACCGTCTGCGGGCAGCGAATTGTCGAAAGGGCAAGTGCAGCACAACGTACCCGTCACCTTGCTCTCCGGGCGGATGAACACGTCCACCGCGTCCGTCACCGTCTTCATCGGCGTCAGGCGGTGCTCCCTCTCGAGCATGGCGATGAACTCGGGCGGGGCGAGGCCGGTGGCTGTGCGCAGGTCCAAGGGGTCAGTCAGGCGATTCGCGCGCAAGGATGGAGGAAGGAGGACGGACCGACGACGGAAGGGCCGAAGCAGCTGCGCGCGAAAAGGTCAAGACTAGAACGGTTAGCCACGACAGCAGAAAGAGATCGAAGATGGCGCAGAACGACGCACTTGACGGTGATCCCCTCTTCAAGGACCTTGGGCCCAACCGCGCGGCAGATGCCGAGAACACCCTGCTTCGCCGCTGCGTAGAGCGCGTCGTTCGGGAAGGGGTAGAAGGACCTGACTCCTCTGCATCAGAACCGCCGTGGTGAGTAGTAAGCAGAAAAATAGCGCAACGCACGCGTTCGACCCGGTCGCGACAAACTTGCCCCTCCACCCGTGCTCGTCCTTGTCCTGCGTGCGGAAATACGCCAGAGCGGCATGCAGCGTGTAGAGCACGCCGTCGAGGTTGACGCGGATGACGGCGAGGGGCGGCGGGGCGTCGGCGAGTTTCTCGAGAGAGGCGTGCTGCGTCGTCGCGAAGTGCTTCGGGTTCGAGGAGCGCATCTCGTTCATCTGTGCGATGCCAGCGTTGGCAAACTGGACGAAAGAGGCGAGTCAGGGAGTCTGTCACAAATGAGCAGTGGGACAGTACGCACGACAAGGTCGATCCGCGGGCCGAAGGTCTTGTAGGTCAAGGCGAAGAGGGCGCACACGGACGCCCAGTCGGTCACATTGACCGCGCAAAACTCGACCTTGTCGACACCGTACCTGCGGAAGCGCCGCGTTGTGTCAGCGTCTTCCGGGGGGATGGTCTGCGCAGCCTCGACGAGCATGTCGGACGGCGAAAGCGGGCGGAGCGCCTGACGCACTTCTCCTTGAGCTTATTGACGACCTCGATGCCCGAGACTGCGTTCAGGTCGCCAACGATGACCTTGGCACCCTCCGCGAGGAGGTGCTCCGTGATTCCGAGGCCAATGCCTGCGAGTGTATTGCTTCAGCTGGATGCGCCAATGGCGCGGGATGGGGAGGAGCGCACCGCTGGCAGCGCCGGTGACGATGGCGACCTTATTGGCGTAGGACATGAGCGGAGGTGGGGTGCAAGAGATGGGGAGTTGAGGAACAAGAGGGAGAAGAGCAGGTAGCGCTGGGCGGACAGGTGCAGTGTGTGCCGGAGCTAGCGAGACAGTCAACGAGAGCGCAGTGCAGGTGCAAGAGAGCAGAGATGCCGAGGTCGAGGCAGGAAGCGGAGGAAGCGAGGTTCCGGTGGGGGAGAATCGTCCGCACCTGCGCTTATTCCACGGTGCTTTTGCTTCGTATGCGAACAGACCGATGCTACGTCCTAGGATGCTCCTGAGGCTTCCGAGGCATCCCTCCGTTGACGAACTCCGCCACGTGCACATCTCAAGGCAAACAATGCTCACCTCGCCTGATCAGCCTACAGGCATATGCCAGAGTTTGCCGAAGGCTTACTGTGACTGTAGACATTCACCAGGGTACACTAACTGGGAGCGAGCAGTTCTCCGAGTAAGTCCAGCTAGCGCCGCCAAGATCAACCTTCGGCCTCGTCCCGCTCGCCCTCTTCCTCCTGAGCTGCAGCGAGACGGGCGATGCCGCCGCCAGACTACCCGCGGCTGCCGACAGGCTACCGCTTCGCCCGAGCGCGCCTCGAAACGACTCAGCTCTCGATCGACGCTGTACCGCCCGACCCCTCCGCCGCAACGAGCGACGTCGCCCTCGCCGTACGAGCAGCGACTGCCCTCGCACTTGCCGCACACTCAGGGGAGGATCGCTTCCAGCTCGCGGTGCAAGGCGGCGTTGTTGAGGGGGAGCTGGATCTCGGGGCGTCGCTCGATCAGCTCCTCGGGCAGGTGGGGCGTGTCGCTCAGGGCGGGAAGGGCGAAGCGAGGGTCACCTTGCAGATGAAGGAGAACGAGGAAGGAGAGGCTCCAACGCCGGCAACGCCGCTTCATCTCACCTTGACCCCCGCAACCCCCGGCAGCCTCCCCTCGCTCGCCCTTTCCTACGACCCGACACTCCTTCCCGCACTTGAGGCGCATTGGTTCCTCTCCCACATTGTCGCCGGCGCGAGGGCGGTTCTCGCCGCCGCACCGGGCGTTCTCCTCTCGTCCATCTCCCTCGCCCCGCCCGAGGAAGCCACCGCTCTCGAGCGGTACTGCTCCTGCCCGTCCACCATCCACGAGCCCACCGCCTACCCTCCATCCGTTACAACGCTTTCGGCCTTCTTTCTGCAGGCCGCTGCGCAGTACCCTTCCGACCCCGCCCTGCACTTCATCCCGTCTCCCTCCTCCCCCATAGACAACGCCCTCATCCTCTCGTACGCGCAGCTCTCGCATACCGCGTCCTTTCTCGCCGCCGAGCTCCTCCTCGCGCTCCCACCATCCTCCTCCCATGAGCGGAACGGCGCGCTCGTCCTCCCCATCGTGGTCGACAAGTCTCCCGCGATGGTCCTGTCCCTCCTCGCGGCCTCTCTCGCAGGGTTCGGCTACCTCGCACTCGAGCCTAGTTTTCCTGCCGTACGCAAACAGGGCATCTGCGCCGAGCTCGCGGAGAAAGGCATGCTCGCGCCGCTCGCGCTCGTGCAGAGCACCGACGGAGAGCGCGAACGGTGGGAGGGCTGGGCGCGCGAGGGAAGTGCGCCGGGCGAGCGGCTCTTCGCGCATGTGCTAGATCCGCAGGAGGTGCTCGCTCCGCTGCTGGACTTTGCGGGCGCGCACCCCGGCGCGGCGGCCGAGCTGGCGGAGCAGTTCCCTGTCCCAAGCGTCCACGAGGTTGGCGGTTGGCCGCAGGTGAGGGAGGACGACCTTGCGTATGTGATCTATACGAGCGGGACGACGGGCAAGCCCAAGGGTATTATGGTTGAGCAGCGGAACGTGGCCGCCTTCCTCCGGTCAGTCCTCCTGGTGTCTGCATGCTCCGTCGCCGCCGCATCTTCTGCAGTGTTCTTCGGTGTGAAAGATTACGCTGACGCGCTTGCTCCCGCAGGAACTACCGCGGCGTGTTCGGCCGCGCGCGGGGCGAGCGCGTCCTGCAGTTCCCATCGTACTCGTTCGACGTGAGCGTCATGAATATCTGGGACACCTTTGCTGTGCGTCCGTGCTTTCCACTGCTTTTCCTGCTTTCGCGGATTGACCTCCGTACTGGGAACTAGTGCGACGGTACTGACCCTTGTTCTCCTCGCAGCACGGCGCGACCCTCTGCCTGACGACCCCCTCCTCGCTCTACTCCTCCTTGGCACACTCGATCCTTGCACTCGACTGCACGCTCGTCGACCTCACGCCCACGATCGGCGCCCTCCTTTTCGAGCACGACGAGGCGCAGCCGCGCGCAGGCGAGTCCGTCCGCGACGCATGGGAGCGCGCCGGGTTCCGTATCAAGCAGGTCAATACTGGAGGGGAGAGGGTGGAAAAGGGTGTGAGGGAGAAGTGGCGCGAGAGGGGGGTGAGGGTGTGCATCGACTACGGGCCGACGTGCGTTGCTCTCGCTCTCATGAACCCTTCTCTTGCGCTGACACCATACACGCAGGGAGACTACCGTTGGCGTCATCTCGAATCAGTCGCTTTCCCCGTCCCCTGCCGCGCCCTTCGCGCTCCCGATCGGCCGCCCGACCGGCTCAACGCGCATCGCGATTCTCCCTCCTTCCTCCGCCAACTCGCCCTCCCCTCTCCCGGTTCGCCCCCTTCCCCTCGGGTGCATCGGCGAGATCTGCGTTCTCGGTCCGCAGGTCACCCGCGGGTATGTCCGCTCCGAGCTGGACCAGGGCGTGTTTGTCGTGCTGGACGGGAGCGAGGGCGTAGGCGAGAGGGGGGAGAAGATGTACCGCACGGGGGACCTGGGGCGGTGGGTCGTCGCCGAGTGGGAAGACGAGGGGGACAGAGAGGGCTGGATCGAGTGTTTGGGGAGGAAGGATGGGCAGGTCAAGGTTAACGGGCTGCGGTGAGCCCCCTCTCGTCTTCCCGTACATGGTGAATAGGCTGACGAAAGCTACACGCCTACAGTATCGAGGTCGGCGAGATCGAGGAGCACCTCTCGAGCAAGGCGAATGCGGCCCTTTCGCGCGGCATCGTCGACAAAGTCGAGATCCCCTCACTCGGCACCGCGCTCGTCGCGTTCCTCGAGCTGTCCCCATCCTCTGCCCTCATCCCTTCGACGAACGGCTTTGCCGCCAGCGAGCCGCAGCACGCACACGCTTCGGGCGTTGCCGTCCTGCCCCTCACGGCAACCTCCTCCTTCGCCGCCCTCGCAGACAGTCTCAAAGCCCGTCTCGCGGAGCGTCTCCCCGCGTACATGGTCCCACGGTACTGGATTGCGGTCTCGCGCGTTCCCACCCAGGGGATGGGTAAGGCGGATCGCAAGACGCTTCGGGCCCTTGCGGAGGGGTACGACTGGCGCTCTGCGACGCGCGCGCAGCGCACGGCCGAGCACGGCGGCGCCGAGGAACGGACGTTCACGCGCAGTGAGGCGCACGATGCGGCGCGTCGGGCGTGGGCTCGTGTGCTCCATCTCCCTGGGGACTCGGCAGGTGAGGGCATCGCTGACGAGGACGCGTTCACCCGCCTCGGCGGCGACTCGATCCGGTTCATGAAACTCGCCGGCGCCTTACGTGCAGAAGGCTATCCTGCGGTTTCGTTTCGCGACCTCGCGGACGCAGGCACACTCGGCGGGTGTGCGGCGGCGCTCGCGCGTGTCGGGCGCGCTGTAGACGGCGCGGAGCAGACGGCACAGGCACACGCGTACGAGCGCTTCTCCCTCGTGCCCGCTGCTCAGCGCGACGCGCTCCTCGACGAACTCGCGACGGGCAGCCCGCCGCTCAGGCGCGACCGCATCGCGGACGTGTACCCGACTTCGCCGGCGCAGGACGCGCTGCTCGCACCGTCGTTCGACTCGCCTAGGGGACACTACTATGCACAGGCGGTGTATGCCGTTCTCGCCGGGGAGGCGGACCTCCCAGCGGGGAGGCTGCAGCGCGCGATGAGGGAGTTGACGCGACGGCATGAGGTGCTCAGGGGGGTGTTCATCGTAAGCGAGACCCTCGGCAGGACGGTCGCGGTTGTGCTGAGTGAGGAGGACGAGGAGGTCAAGATGAGGAGCGCAATTGAGCGGGTCGAGGTCCGCGAAGGGGAGAAGATGGACGAGGTCGTCGGCGTTCGTGACCCTCCGTCTCTCTCGCCATTGTTGCGATCTAACGCATCTTTCTCGCAGGATTGGCTCCGTCGTGACCGCGACGCACACTCGTTTAAGTGGGGGCACCTTTCCCTCTCGTTCGCGCTGTTCTCGCTGCCGGGAGGTGAGCGCAAGCTTGCGTGGAGCATGCACCACGCAATGAGGTGCGCATAATCAGCTCTCGTTCCATCCGCGTGCACTCACACTCAGCGCCCGCAGTGACGGCTGGACGCTCGAACTCCTCACAGCCGACCTCCGCAACCTCTGCTTCGACCTGCCCCTCCCTGATCGCCCGTCATTCGGCAATGTCGCCGCTTGGTGGCTCGCCGAGTCCAAGCCACCGCGGGGCACCGCCGACTTCTGGCGCTCGTACCTCGACGGCGCGCGGCCGCTCGGCTGGCCGTCGCAGGAGCCGCTGAAGGGCGACATGCTTGCGACGACGGGCGCGGCGATCCTACACTGGTCGGGCGAGCTGGACGCCCTCTCGCACAAGCACGGCATCACGCCCGCCATTGCGAGCCGCATTGCCATCCTCGTCGCGCTGCGGCATCACGCCGGCGCGACAGACGTCAATGTCGGGATCGTCCGCTCGGGGCGCGACATCGACGTACCCGACGCGGACGAGATCATTGGGCCGTGTGTTTCGGTTCTGCCTTCCCGCATCCGCTTCGACTCGCCTTCAACATCGCTCCTCTCGCTCGCGCGCGCCGAGACCGACGCAGACCGCCGTGCGAGGCTGCACCAGCACGTCACGCTCTCGCAGCTCGCGGCGCTGTGCACTCTGCCAGGCGGCCGCGCCGACCTATTTGACATCCTTGTCACGTTCCAGTCCCTCGCAGAGCGTGAACCCGCCTTCGAGGCCGCTGCGCCGTGGCCGATCCGCCAGCCGCCCGAGCGGATCCACATGCCGACGAACTACACGCTCAGCTTCGAGGTCACGCCCGAGAAGGATGACAAGGACCGTCTCGAACTTGCGTGCTTCTTCGACGAGCGCATTATCGCCCAGGAGGCGGTCCAACGCGTGCTGCAGAGCGTCGCGACCGTGCTTGACTATCTCACGACCGCGCCGTGCACCACCGTTGGGGGCGTCAAGCTCGCAGGTGGCGCGGCGGGCGATCTTGCACGCGCAAGGCGCGCGAGCTTGTCCACGGCGAACGGGCGCGGGGCGAGCGGCGTGAAAGGCGCGGCCCTCGAGCTCGAGCCCGAGGTCGAAGCGTTCGTCGAGCGGCTGCGAGTCGAGTGGTCTGCGGTGCTGAGGGTCGACGGCGAGGAAATTGGCGCGCACGACTCGTTTGGCTCGCTTGGCGGCGATTCGGTGCGCTCCCCTACGAGGCCTTCCTTTGCATACCGCCTCGCTGATACCTTCGCTCGTCGCAGATCTCGACGATGCGCCTCGCGGTGCGGTTAAAAAAGGTCGGGCTGGCGATCCCGACGCAGGCGCTGGCGAAGCTGCCGACGCTCGCTGAGCAGGCGAGCTGTCTGCGACAGAGGGATGCACAGTAGATGGGCTGTCTGTAGAGAGTTTTGAATGCGTATGGCCAGTGAGGAACGCGCAGTGCAGCACCCTTGGTGCGAGCGTCACCTCGAGGAAATGGAAAGTCAACTCTCTCGCTCTGACTTCTTCGCTCGCTTCCGCTATCTGCTCGCCCTGCTTAGAAGCTTCGTCAGGCTGCTCCAAACAGCGCAGGGGCGCTTTGTTCGCACGCCCACGTGCGGGATGGACAGGCTCAGCGCGCCGGAGGCGCAGGCGATCCAGCACGCTCTTCTCGACTACTACGCCGCGCAAAAGAGTGCGGCGGGCGACTCAACCGAGATCGGCGACGCTGGTAACGAGGCATCCGTCACACGCAAGCGTCCGCGCGACGACGACGAGGACGTCAAGCCGCTCATCATCAGGTCGCCCCCTCTCCCCACCTCGCAGCTCCTCCAGCGCGACGCAGGCGGCTGGAGGGCGCACGCACTGGCTCTCGCGTTCAATGAGGAGCTTCAATTGCGCGACCCACTTTTCGCGAGCCGCCTCTACGCTGTCGCGACGGGCGCCAGCGCGCTGGGCATTGGCGTCGCGAGCGAGCAGCGCGTGCCAAAGGCCGAGCATTGCGACGAGGCGCTCGAGCCGTACCAGCACGGTCGTCTCTGCATGACGCGCACGCCCGGCCGCGCCCTCATCAGCGCGCCCAACTGCGTCGAGCTCGGCGCCCTCCTCCGCAAGGAGTCGATGCTGGGCATGTGGATGAGCACGTTCATCCTTGAGTACGACTTTCTCGCCCCGCTGCTCCCCATCGAGGGCTCGGGCCCGCACTCGCTTCGCAACGTCCCGCTCCACATCTCGACCGACATCAACAACGACCTGCTCACCGGCATCGCCTGCAAGCGTGCGGGCCTGCCCGTGCCTGTTGGCCGCCCCAGCATCGCCAAGAAGAATATGGAGACAGTCGGTGCCGAGCTGTACGACATGTACCATAAGCTAGCCGGCCCGAATTGGCACGCCGCCTACCCGTACGTCGGCGGGTGTTCGCACTCCAAGGCGTTCGTTGTGCAGTACCCCGGGTGGTTGCTCGTCGTCATCACGTCGTGTAACACGATGCGCTGCGACATGGAGCTCTCGGACAACGTGCGTCGCTCGCTCCACTGATCTCAGTGAGGAGCGGGACCAACGCTTGCTCGCCCGCAGCACTGGTTCGTCCAGTCGTTCAAGAAGCTCGCGGCGCACGAGCGCGGCGGCCTGCCCACCGAGTTTGAGCAGCGCCTATTGGCGCACATGGACGCGCTCGGCTGCCCTTCCTCGTTCCTCTCGCGCCTCCGCGGGAAGTACGACTTTAGCGCAACGACCGACCGCGTGCACCTCGTTCCGTCGACACCGGGCGTCAAGCCCTTCCCGACGTGTGACGACTTCGGCGCATTCCGCCTCGGCGCGCTCGCGCGCAGGTTCATCCCGCGCGAGGAGCGGCACAACGTCGTGCTCGAGTTCTGCTGCGGGAGCGTCGGCAAGCTGCAGACGGGCACGGCGTGGATGAAGCGCATGGACCGCGTGCTGCGCGGGAGGAACCCGCAGCGCGCAGTGGAGGTCGACGTCGAGGAGCTGGACCTTCCGCGCTGGCGGATTGTGTTTCCTACAAGCGAGAACGTCAATGCCTGTGAGGAAGAGGTCCGCATCGTGCGCTCCCAGTCTCTCTGTACTCCTTATCCCCAACTGGCTCACGCTCCAACTCCTTGCAGTGTGCGAGCAACATCGGGTGCGCCATCATCAAGAATGAGTGGGCGAAAGCCTCGGCCGAGCTCCGCTCGCTCTTCCACGACTACACGTCGAAGGATGCCGGCCGCCTCTTCCACGAGAAGACGATCCTTTGGCGGCGCCCTCCCCCGGCGCCCTCCCCCTCGCCCTCGGAGCCCGCCTCGCCCCTCCCGCCGTACATGGCCTACTTTGGCTCGCACAACCTGTCGAAAGCGGCCTGGGGCGAGCCCGCGCTGTCGCCTGCGACGAGCAAGGCCCCCGCAGCGTACAAGCTGTCGCTCGGAGCGGCTAACATGGAGCTCGGGGTTGTGGTCCGCGGCGAGGACCTCGCATCATTCCTCGAGGAGGGGTCGTGCTGGGAGGACATCATCACGTACGAGATGCCCGCGAGGCCGTACAGGAGCGGCGAGAGGGCGTGGAACTCGCCTGCGTGGGCGGGGAAGGGCGGGGGCGCGCAGGAGGAGTAGCGCACTGCGGAAGGAGGGCGGGGACCACCGCCGGGGTTCGTGTAGCTTTCTTGTGCCGCTTTGTCGTTGTTTACCCTCCCTGCAATTACTCTTTCGTCGTCATACGTTTTGTGCGTTTCGGGCAGGGCGGAAGCGAGTATGGTGGAAGGCGAGCGGGAGAGAGCAGGAAGACGAGGCGGAGGAGGATCAGCGACGTCGCTTGACGAGACGCTCGGCGGTGGCGAGGAGGCTCAAAAAGTGTCCATGACAGCGTGTAGTACGTGAATTACTCGCGAGCTCGCGGTCCTTGTGCAAGAGCTCATCGCTTCATCTCCGTCTCAGAGGAGGGTCTCGCTCCGCCGCAAGCTCACCCCGCCGCTCTCCGCTCAAGCGTCGCCAAGCCCAACACAGGAGCACTCTCGTCCCTCAGTCGCGCCATGCCCCGTCTGCCACGCGCCCTCGCGTCCTCCTCGCGCATCGCCCTCTCCTCCGCCCGCCCTCGCCCTCTGCAGCCGCCCGCGTTCCTCGCGCGCACCGCCGCGCCCGTCCCCTCCGCCCCGCCGAGCACCCTCGCGGCGCGCCCGCTCCCGACTCTCTTCCGCGCCGCGCCCTCGCGTCCGCTCCTTCCCAGTGTGCGGCCCACCCTCTCGCGCTCGCCCGTCCTCTCCCTCCTCCTCGCCTCGCCCGCGCACGCCCCGACCCAAGTCCGCACCGCGGTGTACGGCGCAGAGTACCAGCCGTCGCAGGTGCGCCGGAAGCGCAAGCATGGGTTCTTGGCGCGCAAGAAGTCCAAGACGGGCAGGCGCACTCTCGCGAGGAGGTGGGGCAAGGGGAGGAAGTACCTCTCGCACTGAGCCAGCACGTGCGCTGGGTGGGCGTTTGTGCAGGCGGGCGGGCGCGGCAGGCGTGGCGAGCGCAGGTGTCGTCGTCGTCGAGGTTCGTCGGGTCCGGCAGGTCGAGGCAATGGCGGCAAGACTTCCTGGCTCGTTCGGTCACCGGCGGGACGGACAGGACGTGGCCGTGACGTGAGTAGATGCGGGCCGGGCGCTGCAGGCCGGAATTGTACTGTACCACCAGCTCCCTCTCCCATCGCTTTGCTTTCTGCTTCGGCCAGTCCTGCTTCATCTTCTCAGGTCCGCTTACCATGCCACGCTCGGCTATCACCGCAACTGGTCCCATCGTACACGTGTCTCGCTACACCTCGACATTACCGCTACCTCTCCCCCTCTCCTTCGCTCACCACCCTCACCCCGCTCTCTTCGAACCACTCCTTCCTTCCCTTCCACCCGCCCACGCTCCCCTCGATCTCCCTCCACGGCCACATCGCCTCTAGGCACCGTCCCTCGCTCTCGCTGCCCACGACCGGCGGCAAGCGGAGGAGGATCTCGTCGAGGACGCACTCGAGGATCTGGCCTGCGCGCCCCGCCCCACTCGCTGAGGGTTAGTGTGCGTCGAAAAAGGAAGGACGCGAATGCGCACCGGTGAGAAGTGAGGAGGGCGAGAGGAGGAGAGAAACGGCGCGCGTGATCGTCGACATGGGCGTGAGGAGGCCGTCCGCGCGCAACGAGGCGAACGCCTCGGGGTTGCCGATGTTGGTCTCTGCGCACGCGAAAGGCCCAGTGTTCAATCACGTGGCTGGCGCTTGTGCGAAGGCCTCGCCTTGGGAGGAAGCATGGAGAAGAAGCAGAGAGAGGGGGGGGGGGGGCGCCGCACCGACGAGGGAGGGCGCGATCGCGTTGATGAGGATCCCTTCGGAGAGGAGCGTCGGCGCAAGCGAGCGCACCGTACCGAGGACGCCTGTGTGTGTGTACGTGAATGGCCTAGCATCAGCGCATCTCGCCGAGCCACTCCCTCCTGCGCAGCGGAAGGTGTCGCGCCTGTAGGAAGGCGCAGCGCAACCCCGCGGGCAAGGGGACGCACCGTGCTTCGCCGCGCCGTAGAGGCTCTCGTTTGGAAAGGGGTAGATGCTCGCCGTGCTCCCGGCGCAGACGATCCTTCCCCTGATGCCGTGCTCGTCCTTGTCCTGGTCGCGAAAGTGCGCTTCTCGTCCCTCATCATCAGCCTCATTCTCGCAGCGGTCGCGAGGGGAAGCCCCGCGCACCGATAGCGAGATGCACCGTGTTGAGCACGCCGACGAAGTTCACGTCAATGACCTTGAGGTTGGGCGGGGCCACCTCGCCCTCTGCGTCGAGCCGCGCGCTGCGGAGGAACGGATCCTTCCCCTCTGGGTCGGTGAACACCTTCGCTCCCCTGTCGTCGTCAGCGCCGCGCACACGGGATGCACAAGAAACTCGGAGGGGGCGAACCTGCGAGATCCCCGCGATGGCGCAGACAACGTCCACGCGCCCGGTCCACCCGTCGCGCTTCCTCCGCGCCTTCTCAAACGCGCCCTTCATCTGCTCGAAGCGCGTCACGTCCGCCTGCACGCACTCGACTCTCTTCCGATCCTCCTCGGGGACGGAGGCGAGCACCGCGGGGAAGGCGAGAGGGGAGATGTCGGCGATGACGACATTGTACCGCGGCGACGCGGACGAGAGGAACGATTGGGCGAGAGCGAGGCCGATACCGCTCGCGCCGCCTGAGAGTCGGGGCGGGAGGGGTCAGCTTGGGGGCGGGAGGAGAAGAGGGAAGGGGGAACGGACCGGTGACCAGCGCCGTGAGGGGCGTGTCGTCACTCGCCATGCTTCAAAGCGTGAGCAGTGACCGTGAAATGCAGAAGCGCAAGCAGCGTCGGCTCGGGGGGAGCGCCACATCGACCCCCACCTTCGAAGCGGAAGGTTGCTCCGCTGTGTTTTGCGCCCGAAGCAGCAGCAGGCACGCGCGAGATGGCAGCAGCAGCGAAAGAAGTCTGGAGTGCGATGAGGCTGCGCAGAGGCTCCGCAGAGCGCGACGACTGCGCGCGCGGACGGCGAAAGATCGAGGAGGTGATGAGGGCGACACGGCGACGGACGGCGAGAGAACGCCAGGCGCGCGTGCGCGGAGGTCGTACAGGGCGAGAGGGCTTTCAGGGGCTGCTTGGCAGGCGTAAACAGCTGCGGGAGATCGGAGCGAGACGAAAGTTGACCTGATGAAGTTCGTCACACAACGGCGACGACGGTGCTTGCAGGGCTTGCTGGGACGCGCAGTTCGTCATCATTCAAGTCACTTGGCGAGACGAGGCATAAGAGCCCCGGAGAACGCCGCGAGGCAAACCCGTCTCTCGCAACCACTCTGCTGAACAATCTCGAGGAAGAGGGGGGCGGAACTGGCAATGCTCATTCCACCCGGACCGCCCAGCCGTGCACTTCCACACACGACCAACCGTTCCTTTTCCCCAGGGCGCCTCGCGCCGCTCGTAAGCGCCGGGGCGCTTACTCGCGCGACGCGAGCCACTCGGCCTTCTTGGCCTCGACGCGCTCGCGGCGCTGCTCGACCGAGAGCTTGCGCGGGTGCGTCTTCTTGCTCGCCTCCTTCCACGCGGCGAGGTCGGCCTTGTCCGTCTTGGTGTACGAGGGGTCCTCGCGGATCTTCTCGTGCGCCTCGCGGTACATGTCCTCGATGTCCTCGGACGAGATGTCGTCCTCGAGGTACGACGAGAAGTGCTTCTTGAAGCTGCGTGTGCACGAAAAGAGCGTCAGTAGCCGTTTGCAATGGAGAAACACGATCGCGACGTGCCGCTCATCGTCCTCCTCCTCGAGCGACTCCATGAACTCGGCAACGTGACCTCCGTAGATGTAGCTCTGGCTGCGGGCGTAGAAAAGCAGTTTTGGGCGATTTAGCATGCGAACGGGTGAGAAAGAGAGCGAAAAAGAGACGCACAGGACCTCGGCGTCGAGCTCCTTCGACTCGGGGTCGAAGCCGGGGAAGCGGCCCTCCGAGTGGGGGATGAAGATGCCGCCGTCCGACGCGCCCTTCATCGCACCAAAGACACGGGCACCAGTCGAGGTGCGCGCGAGACCGACGTCGAGGAAGCACTTGAACGGACGCGGCTCGCCCTCGATCGCCTCGGTGAGCTCGAGCTCACCCGACGGCTCGGTGACACCCTCGTACTTGTCGGCGAGGCCGAGCTTGGTGAGGGCGCGGCGGGCGACGAGGAGGCCGGTCGCGTAGCACGCAGCCCAGTTGGTGAGACCGTGCTTGATGCCGTAGCGCGGAAGCTCGTGCGAGTAGGCGGCGGCGAGGACGACGTCACCCTGGAGCTTGGCCGAGACGATCTGCGCGCGCAGAGGCGTACGTGAGCTGGAGCGCGGTGAATGAGCGTGAGGGTGCAAGACGGACCTGGCAGATCACGTCACGGTTGGTGATGCGGACGACCAAGCGGTACTTCGGGCTCGCGTACTTGTTCTTCGCCTGGACGACGAGACGCTTGCGCGCTGAGAGCGACCCAGGGAATCAGCCTCACTCTGCTCCACGAGAGAAAGAGTGGAGAGGGAGGCGCACCGTAGTAGTCGGTCTTGCCCTCGCGACGGCGGCGGTACTTCACCTGGAAGCGGGAGAAGTACGCGTCGTTCTTCTGGGTCTTCTGCAGGGTGCTCGAGGGGCGTGGTCAGCGGGTTGTTTGTTGCCAGGGGTGCGGAGCACGGGTCGAGGGGGAGGAGGGGCGCGAAACGTACGACGAAAGGCATGCTGTGGGCGGGGAAAGATGCAGCGGGCGTAGAGAAAAGAGCGAGCGTAGGCGGAGCAAGGCGTGCGGCGAGATGTGCGAGGTGGGCAGAGCGAGGCGGAAGGGTCGACGCGGTGCGGACGAGGCGGGCAAAAGGTCAGCGCGCGGCTCTTGTAAGCAAGAATCGCACCGATGCCCTCGCAGTGTGCCCTTGCAGTCCACCCTGCTGGCTCCCGCGCGGCCATCCCTCCCGCGCGAGAGCGCGCAGAAAAGCTGCGCGGTCGCCCGGGTCGAGCGCACCCGCTCCGGGGTGGTGCTTGGCGCGATGGTGGGTGTGTCGGCGGGTGTGGAGGGCACCTGTGCAGCTAGAGAGGCAGCAGACTGACGCGAAGAGACTGGGCCCGGGCACGAGGGAGCAGAGGGCGGGGCGACCCGCCGCGACAGAGCTCGACCTCGCCCGCGACCGCCTCTGCCTCGTCTCGCTTCCTTCTCGCTCCACTGCCTGAGTTGTCTGCTGGTTTCTTTCTGCTGCACGCCTCGATCCTGCGCGACTTGCCCCTGCTCGAGCCGCCACGCGACACAGCGTGGCTGACCTGCTCCTGCTCGCCCCCTCTCCGCTGCTCTCCTCCCGGGCTCCGCTGCAGCCTTGCCTCTGACAGCCTCCGCGCAGGGCAAGGCAATGGGGCTCGCTTCCGCATTTCCGACTCGCTCGGGGACCCGCCCCAGTCTCGCCATTCTTCCGTCCCGCATGCACACGACCTGTTCTCTCACGAGCACGCGCAACTCGCTGCTCGCTCCGCCATCCGGACGAGTAGGAATCCGAACGCCCGCCTTTTGCACGTCTATCCTCCTCCGCACCACATACGCAAACGCGAGAAGGAGAGCGCTTAGAACGGCTGCGGGTGCACGGGAGCGCGGCTGAGCGCGCGTTCAAACGAGAGGAACAATGAGGGAAACGCGCACCTTGTCCGAGTCGGGGGTGGTGTCGACCTGCGGGCGGGAGTGCGGGCGGGAGTAAGGGAAGAGAAAGTCAGTCGGCTCGGCTCGGCTGTGCAGGGGGACGGCCAGCCCCGTGCGAAGTGTGTGGGAACGCAGGAAGGGAAAGAAGGGCGCAGGGCAACGAGAGAGGTGGGGTGGAGCAGGCGGTAAACGGCCCAAGGAAGGTAACAAGGCATCAAACGCACGTAGTAGTTGCGAACCTGCACGTAAGGCATCAAGTGCGTCAGCAGTTGAGAGTTCAGAGCGGGCGGGCTGCGACGAGCAAGCAGGGCCGCCGGCACATGCCAGCAGCACCAGCCGTGAGCGCGAGTGGAAGGATACGCACAACCGGGACGAGGTCGAGAACGCTGCATGCACAGAAGGTCCAAGTCAGCCCGCCGCACTCGTGCTCAGGAGTGAGAGGAATCGGAGGAGAGGACGCACTCGCGCTGGAAGCGGGGGATCGCCGAACCGACGACGGCAAGGGCGCCCGCACCGGCAAAGCCCCAGCTGTGCGCACAGCCAGTCGCTCCTCGTCAGCGCGGGGCACAGCGTGGGTGAGACCGAGGGAGAAGGAGGCGAGCGGAACGGACAGAGCGAGGTTGGGCGCGAGCTTGGTGAAGAAGGCCGGGGTGAAGCCGAGGAAGGCCTTGCCGGGCTTGAGGGGCTGGATGCGCGGCCTGCGTGCGTCCTTCCTCGTCAGCTCCTGAGCGTCGAGGGGCGCGGGGTGTAGGTGATGAGGCCGGAGGAGGAGCGGCGGCGGCATCTCGCGCGGCCGTTCGAGGGGGAGCGCGCGACTGGTGCAGAGTCGGGAGGGACTACGCACTGGACCATGACTGCTAGGCGGGCAGAGAGAGCGACGGGGAGCGGGCAGAGGCGGGGCGAATCCAGCGCGGCGAAACGGAAACGGACCAAGTCGCGCTGTCTGCGTGCCACTGCCACCAAGCTGGACTCTGTTTGACGCGTTGAGAGTATCCGTGCTGGACTCTGCATTTTGCCTCGACTCGCGCTGGACTCGCTCGAACTGCTGTCATCGAGCGACAATGCCCCGTTCGCCTCCCTCGTCCCCCCACGGCGATGAACCCTCTCCTCCCTCCAAAAGGGGCAGAAAGCGCACTGCCACAACCATCGAAACACCCTCAAAGGAGACCAAACGTGCGCGCCTAACCGTCGGAGCAGACGAGTCGACTCAGGTCTCCTCCCTCGCCGACGAGTACCGCCTCCCGCTTGCCGACGCCGACTGCTTCTACGTCCCCCACCTCGTCGATGAGAAGACGGCGCAGGGGTGGCATGACGAGCTCCTCAAGCTCGACGATTGTGAGCCCGCGCTCTCTCGCTTCCTCTCCTCTGGGACGTTCTTGCTGAACTCGCTCTCTCTCTCTCGCGCCCCGTTTTGCTTTCTCGTCCGCTTGACTGTACAGGGTACCGCCCCACCCTCAAGGTCTACGGGAAAGACGTCGTCCAGTCGCGCAAGATCGCCGGCATGCTCTTTCCCTCCCCTAAGGCTCCTCCGCGCTTACGCTCCTCCCTCCGCAGCGTTCGCAACGGACCCCGCCCTCGAGATCAAGTACAGCGGTCATCCTGTCAAGATGAACTACGACTACCCGCCGCTATTGCGCAAGATACAGGACCTCGTCGAGGAGCGGCTCGGAGTCAAGTTCAACCATGTCATGGCGAACCTGTATGAGGACGGGGGGTGCGCTTTCTAGGTCTTTTGCGTCCAAAAGCTACGGTGCTGACAGCATGACCCGACGCGCAGCGTCTACATCGGCAAGCATCGCGATAACAAGGAGAACCGGTGCGGCTTCTCTGGTTCTTTACCGCAAGCGAAGCTGGACTCTCGCCACCATATACTCTTCCGCACAGCCTGACACTCCTTCTGCTTTCAAAGCGTCATCGCCTCCCTCTCCCTCGGCGCGTCGCGCACCTTCATCCTCACACACGACCGGCCCCCTGCCTCTCCCTCCTCCTCCTCCTCCACCACTGTCGGCCCCTCGACGGCCGAGCTCCAGTACGCCTACCGCATGACCCTCGCCGCCGGCTCGCTCTTCGTCATGCAGGGCGCGACGCAGCAAAGATGGAAGCATGAGATCCCACGCGAGAAGCGCATGGTCAAGGGGAGTAGGGTGAGCTTGACGTTCCGGCAGCTGGTGTTCTGACCCGGTGCATTCTACTCTCTTCTGACTGTATGGGTGGGGTGGCGCGCTGACTCGGTAGTGCGGTACCAGCGCGATGCGAGGAGATCGTCCTACCTCTAAAACGAACGATGCCAATCGCGCCTATTGCTCCCGCGTCCCGCGTCACATTGACCATTGCCCGTGATCGTCGCCGCCAAGCAAACACTGCAACACCCACTCGCCCACAGAGTACCCTGCCCGGCATCCGCTGCAAATGTCGAGCTGCGATAGTGCGCGTCTTCCAGCAATTTCGAGGGCTGCATTGTCCGTCTCGGGGACGCCGGGCCGGCGCACGACAGGTACAGAGTGGTTGGATGGGCATAGTGCACGCGGGATGGCTCGTTTGCCTCGTGGAATGCGAATGCAGCCCCTGCCGTTGTCAAAGAGTTGCTCGCCCGACGTACTCGGCTCAGACGGCAGCTATACGATACAAGAGAGCCTGATATGTACACTGGCGTTGCCAAAGAGCCTTGCAATTTCGTTCCGTGCTATCGCCGTTCTCGCCGACTTCATCAGCGCGCCTCCTCTAATCCGCCGTTTCGCTCTCCCTGCTCGCCTCTGCTGAGCGTAATGACAGTGCCGCCGTATGTCTTCCCTTGAGCTCGATACTCCCGCCGCAAGCAAGTTCACGTTGTTCGCCGTGCAGGACCCTCCCCCCGGCCCTCGCGCTGCACCCCGCGCACCTCCCCTCCTTCCACCCCGCCGAGCCGCCCGACGCTCCCGCCCCGTCAGGAACCGGCTCCGCACCCCGCACGGGCGAGGGAACGGCCGCGCACTCGCTCGTGATACACGGCGGCTCACAGACGGGGGCGGGTGGGGCGGCTCCGGCTTCGAGCGGGGACGGCGGCGCGGCGGAGGAGGGGATGAGGGGGTACGTCCCCGCGGGTGAACAAGGGGCACAGAACAGGACGTCGCCGGTGAAGAGCAGGACGGCGGGGGCGTGGGCGTCTTCGTCGGGTGCGCTCTCTCTTCTCCGGACTCTACCGCAGCTGTGCTGACCCCACTCCATCTGCAGGCTCGCACCTTCCCTCCCCCTCAGCCTCCTTCGAGAGCCTCCCCGCGCGCCCGTTCGACCCCGCCGACGCCGACGCGGATCACAGCGACGAAGAGCGCGCGGCGGTGGAGCGGTGGCTTGCGCAGCGACTGCGGGAGCGGGAGCGGGAGTTCATGCGGCGAGAGGACATCCGGTGCGACCGCTTTTCCTCCTCCAGCGTGCGGGAGGGGGCTGACGAGGGCGATCGGGGCAGGGTGTGGTGCGGGACGTTCAACGTTAATGACAAGCAGCCGAAGAGCCCGGAGGATGTCGCGGCCTGGGTGGACGGGTGCGACGGAGCTGAGCTCCTCGTCTTTGGGTGCGTCCCTCCCGCGCATCTCGGTCGGAAGCACAGGGCTGAGATTCCGGCTGGCGCAGCTTCCAGGAGCTCGACCTCACCACCGAGGCGATGCTGCGCTACACGCCGTACCGCGAAGAAGCCTGGCGGCGCGCACTCGAGCCTGCGCTCGCTTCACGTTACCCCTCCGTCTCGTACGGCAAGGTATGTCCTCGTCCTCGACCTCCGCTCCGCCACGCTGACCTCGGCACCGAGGCAGCTCCACTCGCGCCAGCTCGTCGGCGCGCTGTTGCTCGTATATGTGCGCGAAGATGTGCAACAGCACGTGAGCGATGTGAGCAGTGCGAGTCTGGCGACGGGGCTGATGGGGATGCTGGCGAACAAGGGGGCGGTGGGGGTGCGGCTGCGGTGCGTCGGCTTTCCTTGCTTGCGCAACCCGCAGCTCGAGCTCGAAGCAATTTGCTGATTCTGCGCTACCCGCTCCCGCAGGTACCGCGACGCCCCCCTCACCTTCGTCAACTCGCATCTCGCGGCCTTTGTGCAGAACGTCGCGCAGCGCAACGCCCAGTACCGCGACACGACTGCACAGCTCGTCTTCCCCTTCTCGTCCTCCGCGGATCGCGAGACCTGGGCGCCGAACCTCCGCCCGGAAGCGCCGAAGGGAGGCGAGGGGTGGAGCGTTTGGGAGAGCGAGGCGCTCGTGTGGCTGGGGGACTTGAACGTACGCCCGCTTCCTCAGTGGACAAGGAGGGAAGGCTGACGAGAGGAGGGGCAGTACCGCGTCGACCTCCCGCGCGCAGACGTCGACCGCATGGTCGCCAACAAGGAGTATGACCTCCTCCTGCACTTTGACCAGGTGCACTTTGCCCGTCCCCGTCAGTTCTCCTCCTCCTTCGCGCTGACGTGCTGGAGAGCAGCTTCGGATTCAGCAGCAGCACGGACTCGCGTTTCAGGGCTTCACCGAGGCGCCGATTACGTTCGGGCCGACGTTCAAATTCGACAATGGGACGCAGGAGTACGACACGTCGTGCGCATCCTTTCTTCTCCTTCGTTCATCGGCAACGGCTGACGAGAACACGCGCAGCGAGAAGCAGCGCGTCCCCTCGTGGACAGACCGGATCCTCTACCGCGGGATGAGGGAGGACTCGGTTCGCAAAGTCGAGCGGTATACAAGCCACCCCCAGGTGGTGATGAGCGATCACAAGCCTGTGAGCGCGCTGTTGACGCTGTCGGTGCGCCGCTTTCTCCTCTCTTCGGAATAGACGAGAGCTGATGACGGGGAACAGGTGTATAACATCCTTAAAGACAAGCGGCGCGAGGTGCAGCAGGAGATCCTCGCCGAACGTATGTCCCCC
>JAPZQE010000060.1:0-33515 GCA_028828645.1 Rhodotorula sp. PL61-2 | reverse complement strand
CCCCCCCCCCCCCCCCCCCCCCTTTCTTCCACACACGGTGGATACTTCGCTCATGCGCCCATGCATGCAGTCGACCAATTTGACAACGACGTGATGCCCGACGTCAAGCTTGCGCCAGGCCCGTCGGTCGAGTTTGACGAAGTGCGGTACGATGAGCCGGTATCGCGTGAGATCGAGGTGGTCAACGTTGGCTCGGTCTGTCCGTTCCTCGCCGCGGTGACCGCAATACTCACGCGTTCATATTCAGGTCATCGCTCCCTGGTCCTTCGTCGTCAAGCCTGGCACCCCTTCCCTTTTCCCTCCGTGGCTTACCGTCTCCCCCACCTCGGGCCTTGTACTCCCCTCATCGCGTCAAACCGTCACCCTCACCATCCACGTCACCTCTGCCACCGGCGCGGACGGTCTCACCTTCCCCGCCTCTCCCAGTGCCGCCGAGCTCGCCGACTTGCTCGTGCTGAGCATCAGGGGCAAGGACCTCTTCCTCTCCGTTTCCGCGCGCTCCTGGGCGCCCACCGTCTTCGGCGCCGCACTGCCGCACCTCGTGCGCCTCGAAGTGCCGGTGCGGCGGACGAGCGTCGAGCAGCGCGGCGCAATCGTGCGGGACGCAGCGGGCGAGAGGCGCGAGGGGGAGGAGCCGCTCCCACGCTCGGCGGTGCCGCTCCCGCTCCATCGCCTGCTTGGGTTCCTCGCGGAGCATGCACTCGACGTGCCGGGGCTATTTGGCTCGCCGGGCGACGTGGAGCTCGTGGAGCTTGCACGGGAATGCTTGGATACAGTGCGCCTGTTTACCCTCCTTTTCAGCGGCGAACAGCGCTTACGGGGGTGATACAGGGCGAAGACTTCCCGCTCGAACGCTTCATCCCCTCCTCTCCCACGCCCGCCTCGCCCATCGGGAAGAGCGAGGCCGCATCTCACCCAGAGGTCGCCGACGCGGTCGCTGCGCTCGACGCCCTCGAGGCCGACATAGGCTCCATCTCGCTCTCCTCTCCCGCACTGCCGTCACACTCTTCCTCGCCCCCGCTTCTTCCCGTCCCGCCGGAACGCGGGAACGACGAGTCCGAGGCGGACAATATCGGGCTGCATTCCCTCGCGGACTGCGCGCTGCTCTTCCTCGAGGCACTCGCCGAACCGGTCGTGGCTTACGAGGCATACGACCGGGCACTGAGGTGCGAGGCACGAGACGAGGCGTACAGGGTCGTGCGGGAGCTGCCGGAGGCTGTGCGTTTGTGGCTTCACCTTCCTCCGCTCTTCTCGGAAGGTTTGATCCGACCTGATGAGCAACCGGATGCGCACAGCATACCAACACATTGCTCTATATCTTGGCGTTCTTGCGCGTGCTGCTCAATCAGATGGAGGATGCGCAGGAGCGGGAGTCGAGGAGGGACCGGCTCGGTGCGCTGCTCCTCGCTTCGCCTCTCTTTCAGCTCGTCAATGTCGCTCCGACGACGAAAACCCTGTACAAACTGCTAGACTCCCGTTGACACCCTCTGACCGCCCACAGCCGTCATTTTCTCAATTGTACTCCTGCGAGGGCCGCCTGCCCGTCCGTCGCCCTCCGGCAAGCTTGCCGTGCCTGCGCCGAGCGGCATCGACCCTGCGGCAGTTCCCCGGCGGAAGAAGACGTTCGTGCTGCTACTGCTGCAGGACGAGGAGGGTGCGGCTGGGCGTGTCGGACCGTAGACGTGCTCGACGTGTCGATGTAGACGGGTTGTAGCCTTATCTCGTCTGTGCAATAGCCTGACGTTAATTCGGTGTGTCGGCCGTCGGCAGCCGTGAAGTAAGCCGTCGGCGCCGTCGCGTGCGCATTGCCATGATTGCGCGCATCCGGCGCTTTGAAGGCGAAAGGGTCTCTTTCCTCCCTTCCTTTCGCGCGTCCCTCGGTGCAGCTATCTTCGTCCGTGCAGCAAGGTGCAGAGCCTCACCCGCGAGCTAGCCATTCATCCGGAATTGCGCTCCTGCCTCCTCGTCTCGGCCGACGACTTCGCTCACCCTTCGCTCCCCGCACTTCGCGTATCTCGCCGTGGGGTAAGGTGCCGACGGTTGCTGTGCTTGCTCGCGCTTCTGAGGACCGCCGCTACATCCGCGCGTCTTCCCCTCGTCGCTGCTCGCGGATCCGCCTCCTCCCGCTCGCAGCCCGCTCTTCTCGCCTTCTCGCTCGCACACCGCGCTAGATACGCTCCATCGCCCGCCTTAACCATCTCAGCCCTCTCTTTATGCCGTCCGAGAAGCCCCACACCGTCTGCATCGTCGGCGCAGGCATCTTCGGCCTCTCGTCCGCGATCCACCTCGCGCGCGCGGGCTACGTGGTCGACGTTTTTGACGAGCAGCGGTACGACCGCAACTTCTACTCGCCCATCAAGGCCGACTGCGACGCCGCAAGCGCCGATATCAACAAGATCGTGCGGGCGAGTTATGGCGCCTACGACGACGGTGCAAGCTACCAGAAGCGTGCGTGCAGGCTCGCTCCTCCTGTACCGGCCACAGAGAAGAGCGACTAACGTGATACACTCGCAGTCGCGTTCGAGGCTATGGACGTCTGGCTCGAGTGGAACAAGATGCTCAAGGAGAGCCAGCCGGGCGAGTTTGGCCCGTCTCTCACCTCTAGGTACGCGCTTTCCTCTTCTTGAGCACATGGAGACCATGTTGACGAGTGGCACCAACCGACAGTGACGAGCTCTTCGTCCGGTCCGGCCTCCTCCGCCTTCAGGCAGGCCCGCAACTCAGTCCCGCCGAGCAAGCGAGCCTGAAGAACGCCACCGATAACGGCTACCGGCCAACGCACTACATCCTCGGCGACGCGCATGACGAGAAGCGCGCTGAGGAGGACGGCGTGAAAGAGCGGATGCGCCCCTTTGCGCCGGGATCGGCGGATTACGCCGTGCTGGACATGTCGAGCGGGTTCATGAATGCCGACAAGGTGCGTGCGTGTACATTTTCTTTCGGCCCCGCCAGAGGCGACTGACTCTGCGCGACCGGCAGGCCTGCACCTTCGCCCTCTTCCTCGCGAAGAAGCTCGGCGTGCGCTTCCATTTCGGCCCCTCCCACCGCTTCGTCTCCTTCCTCACCGACCCCTCATCGTCGAGCAAAATTCTCGGCATCCGCACCGCGTCGAAGGCGGAATACCGCGCAGACACGACGATCCTCGCGTGCGGGAGCTGGACGCCCTCGATCCTCCCGGACGAGCTGCGCGGAGTGCTCGAGGCGACGGCGGGGAGCGTAACGATTCTCAAGGTGCCCGAAGGCCCGCTGAGGGAGAAGTATGGCCCAGGGAAGTTCCCCGTCTGGCTCGTCTCGGATCACGAGGACGTCGAGGGTGAGGACACGCTTGCGGACATCAGGGGTGCGTCTACTCCATGCGAGACCATAACGAGCCGACAGCACTGATGATTCCTCTCTATGTCAGGTCTTTACGCCTTCCCGCTTACGGAGGACGGGCTCATGAAGTTCGGTTATCGCGGCATGAAGGTGCTTCTCTCGAACCTCACGCATCCTATACGCTCACTGACTTGCTGTCACGGCAGTATACCCGCTTTCCCGGCTCATCGACCGTCTCCACCCCTGCGACGGTCCGCACCACTCCTGCCGAGACGCGCATCCCGCTCCACGCGCTCGACACCGTCAAGCGCTTCGTCTCGCGGTACATGCCCGACCTCGACGGCAAGTACGAAGTGTGGGGTACGCGGCTGTGCTGGTACACCGATGCGCACGACGGGCAGAGCTGGCTATTCGATTACGTACCCGGGAAGGAAGGGTTGATGGTTGCGAGCGGTGGCAGCGGGTGCGTCTTCCTGTCGAGCGTCGTCGTTGAGCTCGTGCTGACCTCCCACATATGCAGGCACGGCGCCAAGTTTCTCCCCAACATTGGGCAGCACGTCGTCGCCGCTCTCGAGCGCCGCAGGACTCCCTACTCGCACATTTTGTGCGTCTTGATCCGCTTCCCTCCTTCCTCGCTGAGGATGTTGACGCTCCTTTCCGGTCGCCGCAGTGCATGGCGTGACGGCGCAAGGTCGGACCCGAAGAGCCCGCTCAACGACGGCCCGGCTGGCCCGCGCGAGCTGTCGAAGCAGACGCTTACGCCTTTCTTCGATAAAGTCAAGGCGCGGCTGTAGAACACTCGAGTCGAGCAGCTGATGCGATGGAGCGTAACTAGATCGGCAGTCTTCCGAAATGCACTCGGTGAGAGAGGGAGAGCCAAGAAGCGGATTTCACCTCCCCTCGCAGCCGCGACTTACGGGTGTGACTGCTTGAGGTTGCTGAGCGCGAGCCTCAAACGAGCAAGATGTAAGGCCGCGCGTTTCCGCGGGACGAGACTGCCTGTATCTGGACATTCTTCGAGAGAACCAAGCTCTCGAGGGCCGCGCCAAGGATTAATGCTGGCATACACGCTGTTCGCCTTCCGAGTAGCTTTCCCTATGGGGTGCAGCTGGCAGTCAGAAAGCGGCGGCATGCAGAGGGCACAGACAGTCATAGCAAGGTCTACTTAGGAAGGCCTATGGACGGGAGGGGTATAGCGGCGAGAATGAGGAGGAACGACAGTCACGACGGGATAGACGAAGTACGGACATGAAGCCGCAGAGCGAGAGCGTGGCGGCGAGGGTTTACAGGAAGTAGCGGAAGCGCGGGTCGTGCCTCCCGCCATCGAGCAGCTCCGTCGGGACATCCTTGAATGTCCAGTTCACGCCTTGCTCCGTGTTGCGCCTGCGGTTCACGATCATCATGTACGTGCTGCGAAGGTCAAGGGTGAGCCAAATGGTGGCGAGGGAAGAGGGCGAGGAGCGCACCGCATGCCGAGCACGATCACGATGGCGAGTGCGAGGAAGCTGAAGTTGACGTAGAGGGCAGGAAGGTACTGAGGTGCGTCTTGTGAGCGGAAGCTGCGGGAGATCGCCGGCATCAGCGGACCGTCTTGAGCGGAAGAGCGGAAGGCGGAGACGCACACGTTCGAGCTGACAAGACCGCCGGCATTGGCGGAGAAAGTTAGGAAGGCGATCATGAATGCGCGCTGGTTGCTTGACGGGCAGTTGACGGAATACCAGGAGTGAAAGAGCCTGTACGAAAGAGAGCGGGACGAAGAGCAGATGGAGCACAGACATGCCGGTGCGGAGGTGAAGGGGGGTCAGGAGGGACCATCTCATCAGCCAATCGGACCCCAGGGAGTGAAGAGGTACACGTACACCGAAGGGACGAATGTACCCGCGACGAGCATGAAGATGGCAAAGAGCGAGACGCCGATCTGCTTCGTCGGATCGACGCAGGCCAGGATGACGAAGCCGACGAAGGTAAGGACAAGGGCCGAAAGGAGGTGGAAGGAGCGCTCGCGGTGCTTGTCGCTCGACCAGGCGAGAAACCCGAGGGTGATCGAGCCAAGGACGTATCTAAGAGGCGAAGGGGGTGAGCAAAGTTGGCGGGCCTATGAAGAAAGAAAGAAGCGCACGGAGGGACGGTCAGCGCGTTGGTGCGGAGCTTGTCGTATCCAAGACGCTGGATGACCTGCGGAAGCCAGTTCGCTGCGGGAGGTAACGGTCAAAAGGTGGGCAAGGAGGACGTGAAGAACCTCGCGGGAGCGCAGCGTGTCAACGTACAGACAGATCCGACAGGTACGCCGTACGAGATACCGAGGAGGAACCAGATGTAGATGATCGGGTCACGCAGCGGTGAGAGGTACTCGCGCCAGTCGAACTTGTCGTCAAGCTTGCTCGAGGAGTCCGCGAGGACGCGCTACGTAGAGCGCTGAGCGTCAATAGGCGGAAACACAAGAGCTAGAAAGGAGCGGAAGCGGACGCACCGCCTTGCACAGCTCGCGCTCCTCCTCGGTGAGGAAGCTGCATCGGTCGATAGAGCGAGGGAGGACAAGCCTGCGTGTGCAGAAGAAGCCGTCAGTGCTGCCCTACGAACGACGTGCTCGAGGGAGACTTACGCGCCAATGATCGCCGCTGTGACAGTCAACCCGCCCTCAAGCAAGAAGAGAATTTGCTGGGTGAGGTATAGGTGTCAACTTCGTCAAGACGGCGGGTAGCGCATGATGACGTGGAGCCTGGCGTTTCAACGGATGAGAAGAAAAGAGACAGAAGGAGAAGAAGGGAGCGAAGGGAGGAGGTAATGGAGGGAGGAAAGGAGGAAGAAAAGGGAGGGAGAAAAGGGAGAGGTGCGGCTCACCCATCCATGCATGTGGCTCTTAATCCTGAAGACGCCGTAGGCGAGCAGACCGCCTATGGCGCCCGACAAGGGCGAGGCGACGTAGAACCAGGCGACGCGGACGCCGAGTTGGTCGCGGCGGTAAAGCGTTGAGAGGAACCAGATTGTGCCGGCCGCAAAGGGGGCCTCTGCGATGCCGAGGAAGATGCGGACGGCGAGGACGCCATGGGCGTTCTTGCACGCCGCATTGATCATAGCCATCGAGCCCCAGATGAACATGTAAATCGCTGCGAGCGAGCTGACTGTCAGCGTTCGCTCACGGGATAGGAAGAATAGCGTAGACGCACGCAGCATGATGCTCGCACCGACCCGCTTTGTCAGGGCGTTGCCCGGCATGGTAAAAGTGCAGAACATGACGGTGAATGCCGTCAGGATATTCGCATAGTCGCGCGGGCCGAAGTTGAGGTCCGTGTCGAGTCCGTCGGTCTTTGCGTTGCCCAAGTTACTGCGGTCCAATGCCGAGAACGTGTACATTGTCAGGAGCAGAGGCAAGAGTCGCCGATCCAGCTTGCGGTTGAGGCGCTTCTCGAGTTCCGGGTCGAGGTCGACGGCAACGACAGCGGGCTCGCCGCGTTCGTCCCCGGGATGTTTGCTGTCGATGTCAGCGTCGCTGGGAAGCGTCTTAGGTTCAGCAGAGACCATCGTAGCGCGGTGTTGTCGGAGCGCGAGGTCGAGAGAGGAAGCGGCAGACGAGCAGGGAGGCGGGGCAGACGAGCGGCCGACAGCAGCGTCGTGCGTGTGCTATCGGGCGATACAGCGCGAGCATGAGCGATTTTGGGGATTTGCGAGATACGGACGAGCGGGAGAGCCGTCTCGAGATCTGGCCGCAAGTTTCGCTCCTCCCCATTGTCCGCCTCCGCTCGGTACGCGCTACGAGAACCATATCGGGTGCTCTTGTCTCTCGGCGTAGCTCCCAGCGGGCCCGAGCCGTCCTGCCGACGGAAGCGCCCTCCGTTGCTCGGCCGACTGATGAGGAGCTCGTGCCCCGCCTCTCGCTAGTCCGGGGCTCGCAGGGTGCTGGGACGCGGCTAGAGAGCTTAGATATACGCGCCGCGGGCTGCCTGCTCGCTTCTTGGCCTCTCTGCTTCTGTCGGCCATAGTTTCCAACACCTTGTCGCCTCACCCCTCCAGCCTCGTAGTGATGCCCGCCCTCACCGCCGACCGCCGCGCCGTGCTCACGCTCGGCGAGCCTCGCTTTGCCACCAAAGAGTTCGAGGCGCTGAAGGAGCAATTCGACATCGAGACGGTCCCGGCAACGGACCATGAAGGCACCGCACTCGCGATTGCTGCGGCAGTGAAGGCGAGGCGGATGGCGTCGAAGCCGCCGTTTGAGGCAGCGGTCTGGTTCTTTGGCAACGGGCCGTACGCGCCGTTCGATGAGAAGCTGCTCGGCTCGCTCGTCGAGGAGGGAGCGGGCTTCTTCTCGTGCGTTGTTTCCGCCGCGTCTCCGCCGCATGGAGCCTCGCTGACTGACCCAACATATCACTCTCACTTTCAGCGGCGGTGGTGTTGGTTACGATGATGTCGACACAGCGTATCTCTCGTCGAAGAACGCGTACTATGGTAATACGCCCCACGCAGTCACCGCGTCGACCGCGACGGGCGCGCTCATGCTCATTCTCTGCGCAACTCGCGCCGCCACCTGGGCCGAGTCGAATGTCCGCAAGGGTTGGTGGCGCGGTGAGAACCAGCCTGACGAGACGAAGTACCTCCCGCTTGGGCAGGACGTCGAGGGGTTCAAGCTGGGCATCATCGGCATGGGCTCGATCGGCAAGCAGCTTGCCGTACGAGCATCTGCTTGCGGGATGGATGTATACTACTACAATAGGAACCGCGTCGCGGACGATGGTGCGTTTGCTCTCTTTTCTTACCCAAAGATGCGGGACGGACTCCTTCGCATGCCGCAGCCGCCTACAACGCGAAGTACCTTCCCCTCGACACACTTCTCTCGACATGCGACATCATCTCGCTCAACTGCCCGCTCACGCCAGAGACTCGCCACCTCATCGACCGCGAGGCGTTCGCCAAGATGAAGGACGGCGTTTTCCTCGTCAACACTGCTCGCGGCGCCGTTGTGGACGAGGAAGCGCTTGTCGAGGCGCTCAGGTCGGGCAAGGGTGGGCTCGTTCCCGCCGCTTCCCGCCAACCATCGCTCACTTCGTGCTCTCCGCAGTCTCTCGCGCCGGCCTAGACGTCTTCGAGAACGAGCCAGCCATCCACCCCGGCCTGCTCGACCCGTCCATCTCCCACCGCGTGACGGTCCAGCCGCACAGCGCGGCACGCACGCAGCAGACCATCCACAAGGGCGAGGTCGAGATCCTCAAAAGTCTGAGCGAATTCATGAATGGTGAAGTCCCCGAGTACGCGGTCAACAAGGCGCAATTGAAGCGGTAGATCAGGCGAGTTCTGGATTAGCTGAGTATGCCCAACCTCTCCGCTTCCGAGGCTCGGCAAGCGCATCTTCCGTCTCCTGCTTCCTCAACTCCGACGCTGTGCTTCCTCGGATGCTGCATCTCCGAAAGCTGTCAAGTCAGCTACAGGTCGTCGGAGAGCGGAGCTGACCGAGAATGGGCCTCCCTCGCTTGCGAAGGTCGACGAGGCGGTCGCTTGCTCCCTCGGCCCCTCTTTTTCCAGGGCATTATCCAGCTTATCATGGTTGTCTCGCATTCGCACCATCACGCTGCGCCCTTCACCGAGTGGTACGGCTTCCCGGCGGGGGACGCGACCTGCTCGGCTGTCGCCTTCTCTCCCTCTACATGCCGCATTCCCGAAGCGTGGACGCTCTCGCACGCTGAGCAGGACAAAGTGTGCGTGTGCTCGCTACCCCATGTCGACTCCATCAACGAAAGAGCTCATTCCTTCTCGCCTTCCGTAGCAACACGCACCCGGTCCTGGTCACGCTCATCCGGCACAACTCGACGGGCAAGGTCGCGCTCTTCGACCTCGGCATCGCCAGGAACTGGGAGTCGACCGTCCCGCCCGAGATGGCCGAGGTGCTGAAGGAGCGCTTTGGCGTAGGCGTCGAGGCGGATGTCGACGAGGTCCTCGCGCTGAGGGGGATCAAGGCGGAGGAGGTCGAGACGGTGATCATCTCGCGTACGTGCTCGGTCTCACAGCGAGTGCAACGACGAGGCGGAACAAGCGGGCTGACCCGCAGGACGCACGGGCAGACCACCACTTCGACCACATCGGCTCGCCGTCGCTCTTCCCCCGCGCCCAGGTCATTGTCGGGCCTGCGACCGCGGCGCAGATCCCCTCACTCGCGGCGCACACAGACGTCCTCGAGGTCTCGTGGGACTCGCCCTCCTCGCGCGTTGGGACCTTCGAGCACAGCTTCGACGTCTGGGGCGATGGCTCGCTCGTCCTCGTCGCGTTGCCGGGACACACCGCCGGGCAGCTCGGCGCAATCGTCCGCACCGCCTCAGACGAGTACGTTGTCCTCGCCGCAGACTGCTGCCACCATCCCGCGCTGCTCGCCCCGCAGGCGGAGGGCGTGAACCTTGGTCCCGGCAAGTGGCGCGAGCCCGGCGAGGCGGAGGACGAGCCGCCGAAACACTCGATGCACGAGGACGAGGACGAGGCGGCGCGCTCGCTTGAGCGCGTACGGGCGGCAGGAAAGAGGGAGGACGTGCTGGTCGTGCTCGCGCACGACTTCGAAGCATGGAAGCGCTGGGGTGGCGAGCAGAAGACGCTGACGGGTGTCGAGTTGAGCGGATGGAAGGAGACGAGGCTGAAGGAGCAGTGAGCCGGAGAGGGAGCACCACAGTGAGCGATGGCGGGTAACTGAGTAGCGTCGACTTCGTTTAGATTTGCACACCCTTCTCGTCCAACGGCAGCCGGTCCTACGGGGCGGGGAGAAAGTAAGCGAGATGGCCCGAAACGGGAAAAGAGAACACTCACCCTCAGCATAATGCTCAACCGCTGCGTCCCACCCACCTCCCGGCCCTCCCACATCGCCTTTTCGAGGACCTCGTGCGTGTAGTGTGTCCGTAGCGGTTCACTAAGCGCGAAAAAGGACAAGGTCAGCCGGAAGAGGTCGCAACAAGCCGGATCACACGCCTCGAGAGGCTGGACGGCGAAAGCTCGCAGAGCGGAAACGTAACTCACGACTGCACGTACGCGCTCCCCGGCTCCAGCAGCACCTCAAACTCGGCGGGCCCGTCCTGTGGTATCCCCTCGCCCGGCTCGCTGACCTGCTTGAAGCGCATGACCCGCTCGCCGCCGAGGCTCACGCCCGCGATTGTCCGGCCGAACGCCTCGAGGTTGTCAACATGCGGATGGATCGCGCCGGTCGATGCGAGATGCAGGAGGTGCATGATGAGGTGGCTGGGCGGGGAGCTGGGCGGACCGTCGGAAGAGGAGGATGCAGGCGGCGGCAGAAGCGAGTAGACCTTGTCGAGCGCGGCAGCGAGCGGCGTCCCCTGCGCGCCTTCGTCGCTCCATTGCCCCTCGTGGACGAGCATCTCGCGGTACCGCTTGATGACGCCGTCAAAGTGGCCCTCCTCCCAGGTGGTCGCCTCGTCCGGAGGGAAGCCGCGCCCGTCCCACTCCGGGTGCGCCTTGACCCAGTCGCGGCGCTTCTTGCGTCCAGCGGCGGTGGTGCGCGAAGGCGAGTCGAGCAGGCGGAGCGAATGCTGGAGAAGGACGTCCTGCTCTGCCGAGGTGAGGAAGGAGGGGATGACGGTGAGGGCAGGGTGGGAGTTTGCGCGTGTCGAAAGGCACCGACAGCAGCTTCTCTTGTTACTGAGCGCGCGCGAGAGCATTCCCCGGATCATCTTGGGGTAGGAGACCTGCGAGATCGAGGAGGAGCTGATGAAGTGGTGAGCGGTTGAGGCAGAGGCAGGAGAGGGGGGGCGTACCTGCGAGGTCAGACGTAGAGCGTTTGTGAAGCAGTGCAGACTGGATGGCGCCCGTACGAGCGGAAGCGGCGTGATGGAGAGAGTCTTGGGCCCGCCGACTCCCTCGCTCCTTCTTGCGACTGCATACTCCCCCTCAGTTGCAAGCGATCCGGTCCCTAGCCAATCGCGAATAATTATACCCGAGGACAGAGCCGCGCCCAACAGTCGCCGTTGTACCCACTACTCTCATCGTTGGCCTCGTCTGCGCCAGTAAACGCTCTCTCGCACCACCACGACCGCTCCGCTAAGGTCCTCGCCATACCGTATTGACAGCCACCGCTCGCATTCTACGCCTTCTCCAACCCGTTCTCCTCCCACCTGAGCCACTCCCTTCCGAGCGCCTCGCGCACCTTCTCGAGCTTCTCCCTCACAAGGGGGCGTTTCGCGCCGCGCGCCTCGAGGTAAAACTTGATCTGCTCGCCACAAGAGTCAGACCGGTGAGTGCCCGAACAGGAAGGCTGAAGACGCACTTTCGGCTCCGTCCCGCTCGTCCGCACCGTCCCGATGACTTCGACCCCGTCCTTGTCCGCCTGGTCCTCATCCGTGCTACCCAGCGCGAACGAGATCATGTGCGCGCTGCGGTCGACGGGAAGACTCGGCGCAAAAGACGGTGGATTGGTCGAGTCGTACCCAACGGTGAGATCGCGGACGGCGGTGAGGGTGAAGCCGGCCAGGGAGGTGGGCAGTGAGAGCGAGGCTGGGGAGGCGGTGGAGGAGTCCTGCGCGCCCTTGCAGGTGAGCGCACAGGATGCGGGTGAGGCAGAGGGGACAGCGCACAACGGAGGGGTCGCCGAACCGCAGGACAGCGAAGATGCGGTTCGTGACGGCCGGGTCGCGCGAGATGAAGTAGCTGTTCGAGGTCGCGTGGAAGCCATATCTGCGCAGGGAGAACGGGTGAACTCAGGATTGTTTCCGTAGGAGAGCGAGGGAAACCGACGCACTCCCAGTACAAGGAGTCCAGGTGCACTGAAAGGGGCTTGCCGAAGCGCGCGAGGGCGGTCGCCATCTCGCAGAACATGGCGAGGGCGGTGACCTGTGCAATTGCGGGGTGATTACTGAGCGCACGCAAGAGTGGGAGAAAAGAACCGCGACGCACGCCGTCCTTGTCGCGGATGGTCGACCCACTCGCGAACCCGATCGCCTCCTCGTACGCGAACAGCGGCGTCAGCCCCTCCGCCTCGAGCTTCTGCATCTCATTGCCGAGCCACCTAAACGCGCGGCGAACGTCAACACCCGTATCCGCGATGCGGGAAAGGCAGCGCCGCACTTGAAGCCTGTGAGCGTCTCGCGGAACTGGAAGCCCTCCTTCTTCGCCATAGACTCGAGCATCTTGCTCGAGACGGTCGACGCGCACATTGCGAGGTTTTCTGCCCAGCTCGGGCGTCAGCCCGCGACCTTCGCCCCGGGATCCACGAGCGAGCAAACGCACCGATTGGCTCCCCAGTCTGCCTGTACCGCTCGAGCGCCCATGCGCCAAGCAGCGTGCCGATCTGATCGCCCGTGAACACGACCCACTTCCCGTCGCTCTTCTCTGCCGCACAGAAGCGGTCCGCGTCGGGGTCGTTCGCGAGCACAAGCGTCGAGCCCTCCGCGTCGGCGTGCGCGATCGCCAAGTCGAGCGCGCCTGATTCCTCCGGGTTCGGGAAACGCACGGTCGGGAAGTCGGGGTCGGGCTGGGCCTGCGAGGGGACGACGGAGATGGATGACTCGGAAAAGCCAAAGGCGGAGAGCGCGGAGAGCGCGAATGGGAGGCCGACGCCGTGCATCGCGGTGTAGGTGAATTTGAGCGCGGTCGTTGCGTTCGTGCTGCGCAGTGCGCGGTGTCAACTATCAATGCAGGGGAAGGCAGGAGATGCGCACTTCTTATGCAGGGACAGGGTCTCCACCATCTCCATGTATTGTTTGACGAGCTCGTCCGTCCCGTTCCAGCCATCCGTCGCCGCAGGCGGGTTCCACGCCTCTGCATCGACTTCGAGGGACTGGTCGATTGCGGCGGCGATGCCGTGGTCATGGGGCGGGATGATCTGTACCGCGTTCTCCCAGTACACCTGTGTGCAGAAGAGCAGGAGTGAGTGGGATGAGCATCCACGCAGGAACGGGAGAGTCACCTTGTAGCCATTATCCTTCGCTGGGTTGTGGCTTGCGGTGATCATAACACCGAGTGCGGCGTTCAGCTTCTTCGTCGAGAAAGGCTGATGAGTAGGCAATCAATGCAGGATCATGTCGGGCGTTAGCGAGAGAGAGCATTGAAAAAGAGCAGGAGGAGACGCACCACCATGGGCGTGTGCACGAGGCCGTCCAGCTCGTACACCCTCCAGCCCCTCCTCCTGAACACCCCCGCCGTCAACCGTGCAAACTGGGCGCTGTTGTGCCGGTGGTCATGCCCAACGACGACCCCGCGCTCTTTCGCGCCGTCGACCGTCTCCTCGGCGTACTTGGCGAGTCCTTGGCTTGCCTGCAGAATGGTGAGATCGTTCATCGCGGAGGTTCCCGCTTGCATGGGTCCGCGCAGGCCGGCCGTGCCGAACGCGATGCGGGTCGAGAAGCGCTTCGAGAGCTCGGCGGTGTTCGAGGAGACGAGCTGCTCGATCTCAGCGCGAGTGGTCGGGTTCTGCGGGATAACAATCAGCCCCACGCTCTTGATAGCGACGAGCTGGCGCGAGATGCACCCGGCTGTCGCGAGAGAGCGCAACGCGAGACGAGATCGGGTCGAGGTCAGCCTGTGGGGGAAGAGCGAGTTCAGGGTGGAAAGAGCTCACTCGAGTCGAAGCCACTCCTGCACAGCGCTACCAAGCTTGGCATGGTCCATAGCAGCTGATTCGAGCGGTGGTAGCTGCGCAAGTGTGCGGTAGAGGCGAGAGGAGCGGGCCGTCCGCTCGTCCCTCCGACGTCTCGCCCTTGACAGCGGAAAGGCCGCTTCTTGTGTTCGAAGTGTACCTAGGGCGGTGCAGCCGGGCTGCGCGGGCGTGCCGTTCCTCCCATGCTCGCACGCTCGCTCCACTCGACCTCATCAGTTCCGGTCCTTCATGCGGAATCAACACCGAGGAATGCGTGGAGGAATGCATTCGAGCGCCATGGCGCTTGACGCAGCTGGTCTGAGAATGCCTGTCGCACTGCTTCCCGACTACGAGGCTCTAATTGCCTCCCGCTCGCCTCCGTCTTTCGCACGACTCCTCAATCTTCTCTCGTGGCTCTTCCTGACAAGATCTGTCGCCTTTGCCTGCTGCACTGCATAGGCATTGACCATTTAGCCCTGAATCTGGAAGCTAACCATCTCTGCACGGCGGAACGAGCGGGTCAGTACCTCCTTCTCCTCGCCTTCGACGGGATCATGGGAAACGCACCCGCCACCCGGTCCTTGACGACTCCGGTGATCAAAGCCATGTGCTCCGGGCACTCGCGGCTGCACGCCATTCCTGCCAAGGTCAGCTCACCCTCCCTTCAAAAGCCGCTCAGAGGGAATAGACCCACTACGCGTGGAACTCGTCAAGGTCCTTGAGCTGGCGGTACAGCCCGTACTCCCACCCGCCGGCCCGCGCGTCGTAGATCGGCTTGTCCATCGCGTCCGAGGTGCCGTAGGGGACCTTGGCGAGACCTGCGGATGGAGGTTGGGAAGGTGAGCAGGGTGCATCAGAGGCGGAACGGGTTCGGCAAAGGCGCACCTTCCTGGCAGATGGGCAGGAACGAGTCGCGGTCCTCTTGCGAGAGCTCGGGCTTGAGCTTGAAGAGAACTGTTCGTGCCGGATCCATGTGGGGGGGAGGGAAGCGAGATCAGCGAGGTGGGCTCCGTCGGGCGTTTGAGCGGGTGTGGGACCCACCGATGTGGTGTACGACCATCTTGTGCGAGCGGAAAAGCGTAAGGGGCGAGGGAGAGAGGCGCAACAGCCGCCGAAGTCGACCCCCGCGGCCCGCCGGAGCAACCTCCCGCTCCTCCCGCCAACGACTTCAAATTGGTCGTACTCATCGTAAGCGCCGTGCAGACATCCAGCATACTGACGCCTTTCTTCTGCAACGCGCCCAGTGTTGTTTCGCTCCGCCCCCGCCTACGCTGTGAGCCAGCGTTGCACCTCACCGCTTCGACCGTGCACGAACGCTACTGGAGGCGCGTGCAGTCCCGTACGCGCCATTGAGCGCAAGTGAGATGTTCCACCCGGACCTCCCGAGCAATGACTTATCCAGGAGGCACGGCCCCTTGCACACTCGCGATCCGACCGTCGACGATTGAGTCCTCCCGCTCTGCTGGTTCTCCTGCTTCTTGCTCTCCGTGTCTCTCGTCTCTACCTGTCCTTCGCTTCTCCTTCGCGCTTCTCGCTGGTCGATTCGCGCTCCTCTTGCCCCTTCCTCGTCTGCCGCCGCGCACGCTCCCGTCAACACCGCCTCACTCTCGCCAAGTTCAGCCTCAATCATCTGCGAGACGCATCGACGTGCCAGATTTACCCTCCCTCGTCAGCACCACTCCTGAAGCGCGCTATGCTCTTCGACACCCTCCTCGCAACTCTGGTAGTCGCGTCGCCCGTGCTGGCCTTCTTCCGTCTCCCGTGCGACAACGTCCTCATTCACGAACGTGTCGACCCGATTGTCAGCCCGGGGCAGATCGCCGGGCATGTGCACACTGTCAGCGGTGGGAGCGGGTTCTCCCTCACGAGTGGTGCGTCGCGCATCCTTTCGCTCGCTTCCGGCCACTACAAGAGGGCACAATCATCAATGCAAGAGCTGCTCCATCGCGCGGTCGGAGGCACGCACTCACGACATGCTCCCGCAGACTACGCCGACATGCGCAAGTCGACCTGCACCTCCTGCCGGGCCAAGGCAGATCTTTCGGCCTACTGGACTCCCCAGCTCTATTTTTCCTTCGCGAATGGCTCTTTCGCGTCCGTCAAGCAGGTCGGAGGCGGTCTGATGTGCGTCTTTTCACACGCTTCCCTCCGCTCCTCCTCCCCTCCCTCCTCTCGCTCGGCCTGATTCACGTACATTTATATAGCTACTACCTCCCTCGCTCGCACCCAACGGACAAGACCAAGGTCCTCGCCTTCCCCGCGGGGCTCAAGATGCTCGCCGGCTCGCCCTTCCGGCGCACGTACAACGCTTCGAGCCTCGTCGATCAGGCAATCGGCTGGAACTGCCTCGGCGCGACGGGCGTTAAGGAGACGAGGGTGCCGGAGCTGCCGAAGCAGAACTGCCCGAACGGCTTGCGCGGTGTGCGTGCTGGCTGCTCCCTGACTCAGGGAACCAATGCTGACGAGAAAAACGTTGGCAGGAGATCCGCTTCCCGTCATGCTGGAACGGCAAGGACACGTATAAGACGGACCAGTCGCACATGGCCTACCCGATCGGCGGCGAGTCTGGCCGTGCGTCTGTGCCGTTCTCATTCCTGAAGCTGCCCTCACTCCTTACCTCTGAGCACAGCCTGCCCGCCGACGCACCCGAAGCGCATTGTCACACTCTTCTGTGCGTCGCACTCTGCCTCTCGTTCAGCGGCAGAAGGCTGACCTCCGGGAGTAGACGAGATGATGTACGACGTCGACTCGCTCAAGGACGTCTGGCACCTCGCAAAAGACCCCAAGTCGCCGTTCGTACTCGCCGTGCGTTCTCTCTTTCCTCTTCGACCTTTCGCTGCTCACTTTCTTGCTGCTCACTTTCTTGCTGCATTGCAGAACGGCGACGCGACTGGCTATGGCGTACGCGTCGCTTCTTCCGTTCCCGAACGTACGAGACTAACTACTTTCGACCCGCTTTCTGCGTGCAGTACCACGGCGACTTCCTGAACGGCTGGGACATCGACATTCTGCAGAAGGCGGTCGACACCTGCGTAAGGCCGCGTTCTTCCCCCTTCCCTCTCGATCCGTCAGCTTTTCCTACTCCAGCGAGCATGCTGACCCGACTTGCTCGACGCGCAGACATCCGACAGCGGCGTCATCGAGGAGTGCGAGGTGCGCCTCCGTCGTCGCCGATCCCCTCTTCCGCTTCGGGATACACTCATTCATATGCGTCCAGGTCCTCGAGCTCTACGACCGCGCCACCGAAGGCGACTGCCGCAAGGTACGCTTAATTGTTTCAGCTTTTCCGGGGTCCAAGGCTGATGTCTTCTGCTCCGCTTGCAGACGCCGGACGTCAACGAGGTCCGCCTTTCCTCCAGTACCTTCTTTTACTCCTCACCGCGCTCATGCATGTCTCTTCACTCGTACAGGTCGTCCTCGGAACGCTTGAAAGACTCCCCGGCTGCAACCCCATCACGGCGACGACCGCCGCCGCGCAAGCCGCGTCCTCGACGTGCCCGAACCTCGCGACCCCGCCGCTCTTCAGGAAGACGACGACGTACACTAGCGAATACGCGCCGTCTGGGTCGCTCGTCACCAGGGAGTGCGTCCCTTCCACCAACCGTCGGCCTTCCCCTAACTTGCGCTGATTTCCGTCCGCAAGCGCAGTATGCCGTACACGGTTGCCAGTTACAAAGGCTACAAGTGTGTCTCACTCCTTGCCCTCTGGCGCACGAACTCACCCTATTTGCAGGTACCAAGGCTGCTACTCCGACGCCGGCGCGCGGATGCTGTCCGTCTCGCTCTCACCCGCGAGCAAGACCGTCGCCGCGTGCCTGAACGCCGCGCGTGCAAAGGGATACACCTATGTTGGGCTTGAGTATGGCGGCGAGTGCTGGGCGGGCAATGTGCTCGCCGTCAGCGCGAAGAAGCTCGACTATGGGAGGTGCAACATGGTGTGCGAGGCAGGGAAGCTGAATGTGTGTGGCGGGTCGAATGTGTGTGCTCTCTTTCTCGCTTTAGGAGCAGGAGATGCTGACGAGCGCGCGTATAGGCGCTTTCGCTGTACAAGCTCACCCGCATGACGAGTAGCCGCACCAAGCGGCACGAGCATCTCGTGCGTTGTCCCCCTTTCTTCATCTCCTTTCGGATGCGTCTGCTGATGCTTGCCTGCGATGGCACAGGTGCTTGATCACGCCTGAGCGGTCCTCCTCCCTATCGTTACTCAGCACACCCGTCACCGCAGCGCTGGCGCCGCGGCTTGCCCGTACTCTTCGTCGAGGAACGTGACAAAGTCTGTCTGCTCCTCCTCTATGTAGTCAAGTGGGCTGTACACTGCAACGCTCCTACTTCTCCGTCCCGGGCGCGCCCGCCGCCTCCCTCACCTTCTGCGCCGCATCCCTCCCCGCCCGCGCAAGCGGTTCTTCCGTCACCCCTCCCTGCCTCGTATGCGGCGATTCGGTGAGCCAGAAGAGGTCCTGCGCGAACGCTTGGTGGATGAGGGCTTCGATGCCTGCGAGGGAAGCGACTCAGTCGCTGCCGAAGGCGATCGACGGTGCGGGCTGGCTGAAGCCATGCAAGCAAGCCTTGGGGGGAAAGAAGAAGGCGTACCGCCGATGGGGGACCAGCCGTGCTTCTCGGCGAGCTTGTACATCAGGGTGATGTGCGGCTGCGAGGCGATTAGAGTCTCTGCCTTTGTCAGAGAAGAGGAGCGAGTCGTCGCACCTTGTACGCCATCTCCATCTGTCCCCACGCAAAGGTATCGTCAGTACCGCCCGCCGATCGAGAGCAAGTGACAACGTACCAACGGCCTCTTTCCCGGCCTGCTTCCGCTCGAACTGAACACCCTCTCCGCAACCCTGTACACGTTCTTCTCCCCTTCCGTCTGCGCTTCGAAACTCGGAATCGCGCCCACGCCACACGCGACGCGCTCAGCGTCCTCGTCCGTCCACTGCTCCTCGCGCTCGAGCGCGCGCAGGTCGTATTTGGCGAACGCGGGCGTCGCGATGATCGATGCCGTTTCGGACGGGTCGCGGTTGATCAGGTACAGAGGAGAGAGACCGAGGGAGGAGAGCGCGTAGACTGCCGCGCGGGTCGTGCCGCCGCCGCCGACTGCTCGCCCTTCTGTCAGCCGGAGCAAGGGAGGCAAGGCCAGCAAGGACGCACTGATGATCGCGCTCCGTCCTTCGCCAAATGGCCGTTCTTTCGTCCGATTATCGTCCGGCAGCGAGTGCAGCAGTGCCCTCCTGATCCCCTCGACGTCCGTGTTGCGCCCCTCAAGTCGCGGGCGGCTCACGCCGTCCTCCTCGACGAAGCCAGTCACGACGACCGTGTTCATGCTGCCGACCTCGAGGACCTCGGCACTGAGCGTGTCCATGTGCGACAGGGCCTCGACTTTGTGTGGCATTGTGACGGCTGCACCGCCGAAGGTGGGCGAGCGGAGGCGGGCGAGGACGGAGGGGTCGGAGAAGGAGTCGGATTCATGGCTACGGGAGTAAAAACATTCAGCGGGGCGTCAGGTGTAGATGATAGAGGATTCCGGGACGCACAGCTTGTACGAGTATCCTGACAACCCGAGCGAGGAGAACACGGTGTTGTGCGCGAGAGGAGACAGCCTGAAGGGGAGATGGGCGTGTCAGCACGTCCAAATACATCTGTAGGTGCCGGGTCGAGCTTCAGGCATGTCCCACTGCCGCTGCTGGAGAAGGACGCCGCGATGTGGGGGGTTCGAGGTGATGAGAAGCGCACGAGTGCTGGATAGGCGTGCCGAACAGCCAGAAGTCGCGCTGCATCTCAGGGTACATGTAGCGGTAGTACGCAGCAGCAAGAGCAAGCGCAAAAGCCGCGAAGGATAGAATGCGCATGCGGGCGGAGGGAGACCGCCGCCAGCGGAGGAGCGCGCTCTTCCTTCTCCCGCTGAGCGATCTGCGGCAACTGCAGGACACCGTTGTCGATCTACTGCCCCCGAAGAACCCGCAGAAGAGGCAAAGGAGGAGAGCGAAAGACGATACAGGTCACTGCATTTGCGAAGGTCCCCTCTGCTCGTCCCTTTCTCCCTCTCAAACCCCATCCTCCGAGATAGCCCCTTGCCTACACAAGACGTCTACTCCAATGGCGGCTCGGCCTTGGTCTTCTTGTCGCTCGCCACCTGGCCAGCGACGGTGTCGAGGATCTCCTGCACCGGGAGGTCCTTCTCCTCGACACCGAGCCACAGGAGTTGCTGCTCGATGCCCTGCCAGCTACGGGACGTGAGGAAGTGTCAGTACGATGCCGGAAGGCTACACGAAAGCGCAACACAGCAGGGGGATGCACACGAAAGAAGCGCGGACGCACATCATCGCCTGTTCGCCGGTCACCACCTTCCAGCCCGCGTCCTGGGCGATGCCCGCAAGCTCCGTCCAGATCTCGGGATGGTAGCACATCTCGAGGATGACGCCCTTCTCCGGCTTGTTGAACAGGACCTCCGATACGGCGCGCGCCTGCTTCTCCTCGGCAGTTGTGGGCGGGAACGCCGGCACCGCCGAGACAATGTACGCCGGTGCGGCGAGCGCCTCGGCCTGCTCGACCGTCTTGACGTGCACGAGCTCGGGCTTGAACGTCGGCGTCGACGCCTTGGCAAAGTCGCTGATGAACTGCTCGACTTCGGCATCATCGCGGTTGACAACGTAGATTGGCGAGCAGTTGAGCCACTGCGTCAGGGCATACACCGCCGCGCTGCACGTCAGACAGACGAGCGAGTGTGTTGTTATTGCGTTATGTGTCGCATGAAAAGCCAGGGGGGACAAGGTGGACAGGGGAATCGAATGGAAGCAAAGTCAGCGATCGATTCTCCGAGCGCGTCGCTACGTGTGTATCGAGTTTTTGTGGGACGTACCGGCAAGCACCACCCGCACCGAGAACTGCACCCGGGCGGACCTTGCCCGACTTGACGTGCGAGTCGTCCGCGCGGAGGAGCGACTCGCGGACGCCCACCGAGCTGTAAACACACGCGCCGTCAATTGACTGCTCTGACGTACGGGAGGGAATGGAGCAGCAGGAACGACAGCTCTTCCTGCCCTTCCAGCTCCTCCTTGTCACGGCCGAAAGCCCTCGCGACTTACTCGGTGTTGTGCCCGACGAGCTTGCGCTCACCGTTCGGCCCCTTGCGGATAATGACGGTGTTGCACGCGCCGATGTTGCGACCGTCCTCGGTCAAGTCGTCGAGGTGCTGGCAAATGGCAACCTTGTGCGGCCTGCGGGAGAACCAGCAGCGTGAGATTTACAGGTTTCAGGGGCGCGTGATCCTTCAAAACAAGCGAGAGCAACGCACATGGTGACAGCACTGCCAGCGCACTCTTCGCTGCGGAGGTACGCCAAAAACGCGTCCATGTCGGTGCTCTCCATCTTGCTGTACTTGCGCGGGACGCCCGCGAGACGCGTGATCGTGTTGTGCAGGAACGGCGCGTACGTCCCGTGCAGGGGCATGCCGAACAGGCGGTGCGTCTTGGGGCCCTCGGCGCGCGCGGCTTCGAGTGCGGCGGACATGATCTGCGGGACGGGCGAGACGGCAGGGTCAGGACTCTGTCATTTGGACCATCGACAGCGGAGGTCAGGTGGCTCTCGCTCGACTGCTCGGCGTGCGAGCCAGCCGGTCGCACCCTGTACAGCGCCCCGATCGTCCACTTCTCCCAGCTCCAGCGACAAGCTGGTGCTCGGCAATAGAGCGCTCACAGTGACAAGCTCATCTGCCCTTGTGTTCCCGCTCCGCCAAGCGCCCCGCGGTGCGCGCACTCGTGCCCTAAGCGAGCCGCGGTCCGCCGCACCTCGCACTCCTCCGAACATGCCATAGTGCGCGAGAAGGCGAGTGGGAGGACGCACAAGTGTTGTGCAGTGATGAGTCGAAGGTAATCAAAGGTCTGCGGACGATCGACAGGACCTCGTCAGTCCTCTGCACTCGCCCCGGCGCCTCGAGGAGCAGGAGCTGATGAGGACGAGGGGGTACGCACCGTGTTCCCTGTGGCGGATCTGGCTCGATGAGTACGCACAGCGGAAGACAGCAAAGACGATGCAAGCAGGAAGGAAACGCGGGGGCGCGGTGGGGGAGGAGCAGAGGGGCAGCGAGCGGGAGAATCGGTCGAGACTTGCGGGTGAAGGTTGAGCGCGTCGAGCTGATTCAGCAGAGCCGGACTCTGCCTGGGAAGACGGAGCACAACGGCCGGGACCGTACGAAAAGTACGGGCAAGCAGGAGAACGAGGCAATGGAGGGGAATCCAGGCGGAGAGGAAGAAATGGCGGGGGAGCTTCCGCGTGAAAGCGTCGAGGGTCGCTTCCGAATGGGCTCCTTTCTTCCCGCCGTACACGCTCGAGCAGGGCATCAGCTAGGGGTTCTGCCTCGCGACGGCGGCCATGGCCTGTTAGTTCCCAGAACACTCCGCAGTGAGGATGTCCTCTTTAGGCGTCGCAATACGCAAAGCGACTCGTACTTTACAGGCGTTCCCTCCGCTCCCACCTTCTAACAATCTCGGGTAGTCCACTCCGTCTCAAGCTTTACACGTACCGTGAATTACGGAAGGACAAAGTCGCCTCCACCGCCGTCCCAGCGGGTTCACCACCGCCATGTGTTCGATGTTTGAGCATTCAACCTTGCATGCGACGAAGGACGTGTCATGCGCGTTCGCCAGCGCAGGGCTCAGGAGACGGCCATGCACAGGTCCACACTGGAGGGAGAGGGAGGCGACGAGTTGAGAACGGAGAGTTGCCAGCTGGAAAACGAGGTCCTCCGAATCGCGGGCTGTCGGCGTCTGCACCGTCGTCATGATTTGGCGTATAGACTAGAGGAAGATGAGATGGCTGTGACCAAGGCATAAAGAGGTGGTTTTCAGCGTGCGGAGGACGGGCGTTGCGGTCGCGTTGTGCTCGTCGGCGGTGGCCGTCAGTGTCAAGTGCATCGAGCTGAGCCAGTAGAGGAGGCTTGACGGTCTGGCCTTGAGGCGACCGGGAACGTATCGCTGCGTGCGGGGAGGATGGGGTGTGCCGACTAGCAGGAGGCGAGGTCGGAACAGGGGTTGACGTCTTTCCGGTCTCATTAGCACGGCAGCAGGACAGCTCTATCGAGGCGGGGGAGACAACGGGCAGGCGGAGAGAAGCAGGCTGGAGTTCAGGGAGGTGGTCGAAGGTCCGCATGATGACCCCTAGGAGTCGTTCGGAGCGAGGCGCTGAAGGGTGCAGGCAATGCTCGAGGTGCGGTCGTATCCGCGGACGCAGAGTCTGGGCAGGTGGCAGCAGCTTGCTGGCCTGTACATCGCATGAAGCTGGCAGCGAAGAGGGATGAGGAGGAGGATGACTGAGCTTAGCAAGGAGGGGCGGCGCGGTTCTCGCTGGGAGCTGCGAGGATGCTCTCGCTGTGTGCGCAATCAGCAGGAGAAGGTGCCAGGCCTCGCGGGAGGACCAGCCGAGGGGCCGTGTCATCTCCGAGGATCCGACGTCCGATCCCTCCGCCTCGCGCCTCTCTCGCTCCTCACCACCACTCGCTGCACAGATGGCCGCCTTCGCACGCGCGCTGCCACAGCTGGCAGCCCACACAGCCCGCCCCCATTTCGCGCCCGCCCTCCGTACCGCCTTCCACCCGCTCCCCGCCTCGGCTCCCTCCGCCGCGTCCCGCCTCTTCACCTCGTCTGCCCGCGCACACCTCGCGCACCAGCCTCACTCGAAGCAGCCCTCGAGCGCTTTCGATGCCCTCAGGGGCGCCTGGAGCAAGGCTGGCGCCGGGGGTGCCAAGCGAGGCGTCGCCACCTCCCCCGCTGGCCCCTACTACGGCAGCGGCGCAGGTGCCAAGCAGAGCGTCGATTGGGGTAAGGTCGGGATCAACGTCGGCGTCGGCATCGCGGGCGCCATCGGGCTGAACCTCGCCCTTAACCGCGAGACGAGCCCGCTCCACGCCCACGAGTGGCAGTACCTCCGCGAGACGTTCGCCTACACGGGTGTAGGCCTCGCCATCACCGCCGGAACCGCCTTCCTCGCCTTCAAGAACGGCTTCACCTACCGCCTCATGGCGCTCAACCCGTGGGTCGTCATGGGCGGCAGCCTCGTCCTCTCGATCGGGTCGATGTACGGCGTCTACGCGACCGCGCCCGACTCGCCCGCGCACTACCTCTCGTGGGGCCTTTTCTCGGCCATGCAGGGCCTCACCCTCTCGCCCCTCTTCTTCATCGCGCCCGCCATCCTCGGACGCGCGGGTCTTTACACGGCCGGCGCCGTCGGCGGCATCTCGTACGTCGGCGCGACCGCCAAGTCGGACGAGTACATGTGGCTCGGCGGCCCGCTTCTCGCCGGTCTCGGCGTTCTCATCTGCTCGAGCCTCGCGCCGATGCTCATGCCCAACATGGCCCTCCGCACACTCACCGTCCTCGAGTCGGTCGGCGCGTACGGCGGCGTCGCCATCTTCTCGGGCATGCTCCTTTACGACACGAACAAGGTGCGCATCGGCCATTCGTTGTCTGCTCCAACGCGCAACTGACCCGACCCGGCTTCTCACCTCTTCCTCCCCTCCTGATTCCTTCTTCCTTCCCACTCTTACGGCTCACTGTCATCTCGCCTCTTAAATACCGCCATCGCGACGTGCAGATCAAGCGCCACGCTCACATGGTCAAGACGGGCGTGATCCCGCATGACCCGATCCGCGAGTCTGTGGGCATGATCCTCTCTGTGATCAACCTGTTCACGAGCATTGTTCGGTACGCTGTCTCGAACCTTTCGATCACCTTCCTTTGCCAGCCGCACTGACACGCCTCGCTCCGCAGGGTCATGCTTCTCCAGCAGGGGAACCGTCGGCGCTAATCTGGCCGCGGAGCCTGAGGGGACGCGGGAGGCGCTTGTAGCTTGTAAGTAGCCTAGAGATCGAGTAAGAAATCGCAGTAACTGTAGCTTTCGATTCTTTGTAGGGCGGGGGGAGACGAGATGCGCGTGCTCGACCGGAGGCTTGGAGGGCGGTGGAGCGCCTCTCCCACGGAGACGGCGTACGCCCGAGAGGCTTGTGGCCTCTCTGCTTGCTCAGACTTTGCTCCCGCCCTGGATGAAAACCCGCCAAACGCGACTTCGCTGCACGTGCCCCGATCGAGCGACCACCCTCATCAGCTTGTCCTCGTCAGCACTCGTTCCTCCCGCCGGCTGCGCTAGTTTACACCGTACGCGGCTATACAAGCTTCATCAAATTGTCGTAACCCTCCTTTGCCGCGCCCCAAAGCGGCCGCTCTCTGCAACTAGTACTCTCGCGCTCGTTCGACATCTCTCGGGACACACGTCGCCCTACGCGCCGTCGTGAGCTATACGGGCGCTTCCTGGGGCACGAGACTGGTCTGACTTTGCGATCAGGTATGTCTCCTGCGCTTTTCACGCCCCCTCGACCTGACATGGCTCTCGAGTCTGATGAGCCTGGCTGGGTCTTGCAGGCTGTCGACGTGACGCGTTAGCTAACCTTGTTTGCGTGCAGACGAACACCAGATGCGCTACGCCGACCCGGTCCACCCGAACCCGTCGACCAGCCCCTCCACCATGCCCGCCGCCGCACGCCCCCCTCCTGCGCCGCCCACCGAGTCCTACGCCGTGATCGGCGGCGAAGGCTTTGTCGGCGGAGCGCTTGTCTCGGCTCTCCTCTCTGCACACGGCCCCTCCCGCGTTGCCTCCTTCGGCCTGACGCAGCGGCGCTTCGAGGCACCGGGCGGAGCGTACCGCTTCGTCCGCGTGGACGTCACCTCGTACGACAGCGTCCTCACCGCGCTCCGGGACAGCGGCGCGACGACCGTCTTCCACACGGCGTCGCCGCACGCGCGTGCGACGCCCGACGTGTGGGAGAACGTGAACGTGCGGGGGACGGAGGCGGTCGTCCGGGCGTGCAGGGACGCAGGCGTACGCAAGCTCGTGTTTACGAGCTCGATGACGGTAGTGTATGAGAGTGGGGTTGCGCTGAAGAATGTGGACGAGCGGATGCCGAGGATCGAGACGGAGGAGGTCGAGGCGACGTACGCTGGGACAAAGGTGTGCCTCTTTTCTTTTCGCGCTCGAGGGGAGTTCCTGACGGACGAGCGCACGCAGGCAAAGGCGGAGAAGATCGTCCTCGAGGCGAACGGACCGGACGGGCTGTTGACATGTGCGCTGCGGCTAGGCGGGATCATCGGGTGCGCCCGCGCTGCTCTCGTTCTCCAGCCGCACGCTCACGCTCATTCTCATCGCAGCCCGGGCGACCGCCAGGTCCTCCCCGGCTGGATCAGCGTCTACAAAGCGGGCCAGTCCGTCTTCCAGATGGGCGACAACCTGAACCTGTTCGACTTTGTCACGCTCAAGAACGTTGTGCACGCGCATCTCCTCGCCGCCGAGAAGCTCGACGCGCCGCCCCTCCTCGCCTCCGCGCTCGATGCGCGCCTGCCGCCTGTCGCAGCAACGGTTAAGCGGCGCGCCCTCCCCACCTCGAACCACCCCGAGCCCATTGACCCGCTCCACCCGCCGCCAAACACCGAGCTGCCCCTCCCAGCTGCCCGCAATCGCTGGAACCAGTTCTTCGACTCCTCCTCCGCTTCGCTCGCCGTCGCCGGCCAGGCGTTCACCATCACGAATGGCGAGCCCGTCGCTCTGTGGTCCCTCGGCCGCGCGATCTGGCACGCGTACGACCCGCGCCCGCCGCGCTGGTGGGCACCGCTCGTATTCCCCTCGAGCGTGGGGATGCTCTTTGCCACGCTGAGCGAGTGGGCGGGGAGGGCACAGGGGAAGAGGCCGGAGGAGTGCGGCGTCAACCGCGCGTACATGGCCTACGTGCTCAAGGACATGTACTTTGACATTGAGCGCGTGCGTCCCGCGTCCCTCTTGTATCCATGCGCGGACTGACGGTCACGAGGTCCGCAGGCGAGGCGGTTGCTTGGGTACGAGCCGATCGAGAGCCTGGAGGAGGGCATCCGCTCGGGCGTGGAGGTGCGTCCTTCCGCCCCCAGTTCTCAGGTGCTCAGCTGACGATCCGCCCCACGTTCCGTTCCCTGCGCGCAGTGGTACAAGGCGGACGAGGAGCGGCAGCGGCAGCGCGCGACGGAGCAGCCCAAGTCGAAATGAGCCGGACTATTCGTGCCGTCTTTCTCGCCTCGCTCATGCACGCTCGCTCGCTTCTTCTGCTCCTCCGCTTCAAGCTCTTACGTTGGACGTGCCACCACCGCTCGGCATCGCCTCTTCACCGCCTTCCGCACGTTTTCTGTCTGTCTTCCCCCTGTTCCGGCGTTTCCACGGACACTAGTGGTCCCTGTCCACGTCAGCAGGAGCGGCCGAGCCTGAAGCTGCTCTCCGCGCCTCTCGTCGCAACGTTCTGCTCCCTATCGCCCGCCCCCCATGGCAGCAATCGTGGTGCTGTCGGCGGCCTACGCGCTGATGCGCTCTCGCGAAGGCCTGCGCGACCTGCGCAGCCCCGTCATCCCCATCCCGGACGAGCACGACGGCGCCCCCCTTGCAGGCTCGGCTTCCTCCGCCCGCTCGCTCGCGCGGCAGCTCTCGCGCTCGCGCCCGCCGCCGCTCACCGAGCGGAGCCTGCGCGCGAGCCACCTCGCGTGGTTGATCCGCCTGCGGGACTTGACGGCGCGGTGCAACGCCCTCCAGGACGCGAGGCAGAAGGGGTACGAGTCGTGCTGGGCGGGCAAGGCGACGAGGCGGCACGTTCGCGCCGTCAGGAAGGCGATGGAGGAGGCCGAGTGGGTCGAGGACAAGCTCCGCCAGGCCGTCGTGTGGTGCCGCCAGGCCGGGATCCGCAAGGCCCCCGTCAAGTCGCTCCTCGCTGTGGGTAAGAACGGGTGCGGCACCGCCTCTTGCCTTTTTTTACACGCACCGAGGCTGTGCTAACCTGCACCGTTGTCCCGTACAGCTTCTCTGCTCGTCCGAAGCACAGCGCTTTCCCGCCTACGCTCCTCGAGCTACCCTTCCCGCTCCCAACCGCCCTCGAGGCAAACATCTACTTCCTCACCGTGCCCCGCCCGCCTCCGCTCGCGAGGCACGAGTCGTGGGACGCCGAGCGCGCGGCGCAGAGCCGCGAGGCGCCGCCGATGTACACCGAGGAGGCGAGTCTTGCGTTCGGCGAGGTTGTCCTCGAGCGCGGCGAGGAGCTCGAGGCCGGTGCCGCGGCGGCGCTGGCCGAATATGAGCGCGCAAGCCACGGCTTCGACGCGGTGGGAACGCAGTTCGTCGCAGCTGCGGCATAGACAAGAGATCGGGCCTGTATATAGAAAAAGCGCGCTGGTCTCGCTCCTTCCCTTTTTCCCTCCATCCTCTCTTGGGTCCCCTGCTGCCCGACCATGTCACTTACTCGATGAAACGAATGTAGCGATAGTTTTTAACCAGCGGATGACGAACGGAAGGCAGAGAGACGAGGAACGAGGAAGGATGAAGGGGAAACAGCAGCCTAGAACGGTTCGAATCCGCCCTTGCCGCCCTTCTCAGCGTCGGCGGCGGCACCGACGCTCCTGTTGAACTGGACCTTGTACGGGCTCGTCGCGAGCTGCGCCTTGGCAGGGAACGAGTCGCCCTTCCCGCCGCCGAGCGAGATGTCGTCCTCCTCGGCGTCGATGTTGATCTCCTGCCGCACCGTAACGTGCACGGGCTGCTGGGCGCCGCCGACCCCGCCGAAGGACTTGCCCCCGCGCGAGAGGGTCGTCTCGTCGAACTCGCCCGAGCCGTGCGCGCTGCGCGCGTTGAGCGTCGCGAGGAACGAGCCGATGTCTGCAGCAATAACGTTTCTCAGTTTCAACGCGTAGAATTGGTGGCGAGACAAAGAAAGCTGGGGAATGCGACGCACAGATCTTGACCTCAGGGAAGCCGAAGACGGCGTAGTACATCGAGGTTGGGTACGTCGCGTACAGGATCACGATGCAGACCTGGCAGACGGCCGAGAGCGCATTGGTCTGCGCGGCCTTGAGCACGACCTGCTTGAGCGGTCTGCAGGGGGAGACGGCGCTCAGAGGAGACGAGGATGTCGATGAGGTGGTACAACATACGAGCTCGTGCTGACCATGCCGCCGGTCTGCTTCTTCGGCTTAAAGATCAAATACCAGAACATGCCGGCAGTGATGGAGAGATCTTGACGAGGGAGAACCGTTCGACATAGCATAGGAACGGACAGGCGGCGGACAACGCACCGATGAAGAGCACGCCGCCGAACCATCCCCAAGACTGCGTGCGGATGTCGGCGAACGCGGTGATGTCGTTCGGATTAACAGCGCAGACGTAACCCATGTCTGCATGGGACAGGTCAGCTGCCAGTCGAGGAAGCGGTATACCGCGAGAGGACGCACAGAGCGCAATGCCATAGCAGCCGAGCGAGATGGCGAGGAGGATGACAACTGGGATCCAATTGCGGTTCGATACGGCGTAGACTGCGCCCGGGCGTGATGAGTGGGAAGGGAGGATGGCGAGCGAGAGAAGACGGGAAAACGCACGACGGTAAAGGTAGAAGATCTGGACAGCGAGGACGGCCGTCGACATGACGAAACAGTAGCTCGTGAGCTCCCACGGAAGTAGCGCGAGATTCTGCGGCTGTGTGAAGTAGGTCACTCCCCACTACACGCGGCGCAGAGGGTCGAGGTCAGCCCCACCCGCTCGCACATTGTTCCGGATAAGCAGGCGCTAACGCACTTTGTACGCCCACGTCGCGTTGAATGCGGTGTCCATCACAGCCCACAGCGTGCCGACGACCGCGGCGAGCCGGATCCACAGCTTGTCCTGGGAGAACTTGGCGAAGTAGCGCCCCGCGAGACTAACGACGACACCGCAGGAGAAGCACGAAAGGCAGGCGGCAATTGTCTGTTGGTCCTCGTCGTGGTGGCGCGAGGTACGGGATCGCAGTGGCCGAGGGTGAGTCGAGCTTTGCGAGAGAGGGGCGAGGGAGGAGACGGACCACCGACCCAACGGTACTAACGACGGACATGGCGGTAGGCTCTGTATCTGAAACAGGAAGCAGAGAGCACGACAAGCGAGAGAAGCAGAGCCGCGAGGACAAAGCAGCGGCGACAGAGGCCGAAGCAGGAGCTACTGAACAGGAGGCGAGGCGGGGCCGCGGAGGGGAGCCTCGTTCGTGCGAGGCGGAAGCCGAAAGATCAGCAGCTGTGCACGGTACTCCTTTCGTACGATGCAGCAGGGGCGGCAATATAAAGGGAGGAGAGCTTGGGAGGTCGCCGTCGGGGTTGCTCCTCGCCAACCCCCCTCGTCTCGCCCAAGCGCTATGTGGCCGTCCAGGACCTGTTTAGAAGCTGCTTCTCATCGTGGCGCTCGCGTTCGTTTATGCTCGCAAGCTCGCTCCCGCCTCTCCCGTTTCATCAGCTCATCGCTTTTCGCCATCGGCATGCGGTCCGCTATCGAGTCGCCTGACTTGCTGTACATCCAGAGAGAACTATATTCGACATACAAAGCGTGAGCATCCCCCGAATGGACATGAGCGCTTATCAGGCGCTTCCACTTTATGCCCTCTCTCACAACCGGAGTTCTCGCACACCATTTGCTGGGGAGAGACACGGCTTGACTGAAGTGCACGGCTCGGTACTGATGCACTGAATGCTGCGCGAGGGGGTCAGCCACTGTCGCGAGCGAAGAAGGCGCTCGTGGCGAGACGTACCTCTATCCCGCCTTCCGCCTCCCGCTCTACTCCTTCCACGCCTTGAACCGCAACCGCACATACATGACCGTCCAGCGCTCCTCCCCTTCGCCTACATCGTGCTTCATATCGACCTCGAGGCGGCGGCACACCTCGTCGATCACGCTCTCCCGCTCGGCGGGCGAGGGGAGCGCGTCGAGAAAGGCGAAGGCGAAGGTCTCGAGCCAGCCGCGAAGGCCCGTTGGCAAGGGCGTAGGACGGGGGATGAGGTCTGCAGTGCTGGCCGTCAGCGCCGCTCCCCAGCGAAAGAAGGAAGAAAGGAGAGGGACGCACCGCAACTCTCAACCTTGAAGCCCTCCTTACCGAGAATCGCGCGATACACCTCTGGCGAAGGAAAGAACCACGGGTCGAGCTCTTTGGCGTCGATGCCCCGCTCGGCAAGCACGGTGTGCAGGGTCGAGCGGACGCCAACCATGTTCAGGGCGCCACCCATCTGCACGCGGTTGAACGCCCTTCGTCAGGTCTTGCACGAGGCAGGCGGGTATCGGAACTAAGCACCTCGCCGACGAACCGTCCGCCAGGCTTAAGCAGCCCATACACGCCCCTGACGACCTTTGCCGGGTCGCGCTTCATCCAGTGCAGCGCCGCGTTCGAGAACACGGCGTCGAACTCGCCGTCCCGTCCCAACGCGTCGAGCTCGTGACCATCGTGCCGCAACCAGCTGATCGCGTCCTTCTCTGTGGCCGGAAGGGATGCAGCCTGCGCCTGCGCCTTGGAGAGGAGGTCCGGCGAGGCATCGAGTCCGGTGATGGACCCGCCTGGGAGGACGGCGGGGAGGAGCGCAGTCGAAGTCAGTTCGCCTGAGCCGCAGCCGAGGTCCAGGATACGCTCCTGCGTTCGTGCGAGCGCAAGGTCAGCTCTCCGACGGGATGTGGGGGAGACAGACGTACGCCCGGCTGAGGTGCGAGAAGGGCGACGGTCGGACTCGTATACGCGCCAGAGTATACGAAGCTCGCGTTCGTGTTGTAGCGCTGCGCGGACCACTTGTCGTCGGCGGTCGGAGCGGCCATTCCCAGCGGATGAGCGACGGAGAGGGAGAAGAGCGAGAGAGCAATGGGAACGGGCGTAGCAATGCCGAGCCGCAGAGCAGAGTCACAGCAGCCGAGCGGACGAGTCCACGAAGGCCGTTCGGCGAGGCGAAGCGATAAAGTAAGGACAAGGAGGGATGCTCCGAGCGCTAAGTCCGGCGCCTTCGTCTGGCGTTAAGAGTCGGCCGAATGGACGCTTTGTGATACAGTCAACACGGAGACAAAACTGCCAAATACCACTCTGCCCAATCGCCAGCTTCTCACTCTAACGCCGCCGCATCCAGCGCAACCTTCCGCGCCTCCTCGGCTGCAGTCGCGAGCTTCGGCACCTCCTGCACACATGAGGGTCGAGATTAGTCAAAGAGCCCGCCATGCTTGAAAAGACAAAACTGACGCACGTCGAGCAGCCGGTCGAGCGCATGCTTGCCCTCCTCGTAGTACTGCTGCGCTTGCGCCGGTGTCGGTGCTTCGGGGACGGCTGTAGCGTTCGCAAGCCCGTGAGCATCCAGACAGCTTCTGGACACGGAAGAGGCGAGCGCACCCGCTGCACCGCCAAGGCTCTTCCTCGAGCGCGGTTTCGGCAGGGACAGCTCCTCGGGCACCTCAGCCCGCGCCTCCTCCAGCTTGGCGAGATACTCCTTATCGAGGCCCATGACGCCTTGAACGTACTGTGTATGCGGCGGCGACGTCAGCGATCCGCAGAAGCTCAGGAGAAGATGCAGGGCGATGAACCTCCGCAGTCCGTGCCGGCGCATCCACGCGCTCGCGCGCGTTGATCTCCCTCGCATCGAACAGGTCGTTCTGATACTTCAGCACGCGCTGGTGCAGCTCGTCGTTGAATGGCTGGGTCTTGCCGAGCTCTGCGAGCGCTTCTAGGCGGGTCAGCAGAGCGGAGGAGCATGAGGAGAGGGACGCACCGCCGCGCTTCTTCTTCCGCTCGTACTCAGCGACGGGAAGGCCGGCGATGGTACAATTGGACGAGACGATCGACTCGACCTTGCGGTAGAATTGCTGTAGCAAGTGCGCGAGCGGCGGTCAGTCGTCGATGCGGGAGCTTCGGCTCCTTACTTTGCAAGCCAGCGACGAGCAGCAGCCTCGTCGCAGAAGATCCACCGAATCCTTGCGCGACTGTACACCACCCCTGCCGCCCGTCAGCGCGAAAGCCGTCATCGAACGTCGCTCACCTTGAGCACAATCTCCTCGACCTTCTTCCGCTCCTGTGCGTCCATCTGCCCTGCAGCATCCTTGCCCTTGCCCTTCCCTCCGTTCGGCGGGGCCGCGCACCGCTCCTCCACGCGCTGGAGCAGGTCGGCCCTCCACCGCTCCAGGACCGCGCGCAGCTCGTCCTCCGTCTCGAACGCAAGCGGCGGGATCTCCTCGTCGGTCGAGGCGTTGGGCTCGGCCTCGTGCAGCTGAGCAGAGGCAGCGCTCGGCTGCGAGGGCATCGCGGGCGGAGTTGTTTGGCGGAGGAGACGCGAAGCGACGCGTCGAGCGCGGGTGGACGGCGCGAGATCGGCCCGCAACTGGTGGGCGCCGAGCTTGCGAACAGCTGTGGCGTGCGCGAGCAGAGAACGGCCTGGTGAAGCGCGTTTGAACGAGCGAAGTTGTGGGATGAGGGCGTTCGAACGATGATAGAGACTGCACGCGCAACTTGCGCCTTACTCGTGCACAGAGAGGTCGGGAATGATGCTAGACTGCTGCAATGCCATGATGTTCCAATAGACCATATGCGGACGTAGAACGAGAAACCCATACAACCCCACACGACCTCTCTCCTCAGACCTCGACGTCCTTGACATCCTCAACCTCCTCCCTGCTGGCGCCAGCCTCGGGCTTGAGGTACGCGGGCCCGCGCGCGGCCGCGAGGTCGTGCTCACGGCGGAGCTCGTCCATGACGATGCGGTTCGCGTGCCAGACGTTCTTCTGCGCAAAGAGGCGGTCCATCTCCTCGAGCGGGATGTTGCGCGTCTCGGGGAGGAGGAGGCAGATG
>JAPZQE010000006.1:0-255657 GCA_028828645.1 Rhodotorula sp. PL61-2 | reverse complement strand
GGGGGGGGGGCGAGAAACTTGCGCTGGCTGCGGATGGGCCTTGAAGACGCGCAGTTGGGCGGGTCTTGCTGCCAGGCAGCGAGAGAGAGACTGCGAGTTTATCTGGTGATCGGAGGCAGGAGGCTTCGTTACAAAAGTACTGGAGAGTGCTCGGAGGACGACTACGCCCCGCCCGTCGAGCAACCGCACGCTCCTCCCGCCCGCACCTTCTCCCCCTCCTCCCCGCGTGCAGGGAGCACCTCATCGATCCTCCGTCGCGCATCTGCCGCGCCCGCAGCCGCCATGTCCTTCTTCCACTCGCGCTGGAGCTCCCCACGCAGGTCGGACGAGCGGAGCACCTCGAGCGCGGTGAGCGCGAGCGCGGCCGAGACGCGCAGGGTCGCCTCGTGCGAGGAGGGGAGCTGGGCCGCTCCGGCGTACGTCTCCGAGTCTGCGGGATCGCCGTGAGTCTCGGTAGCGGTGTAGGGGTCCTTGCAAGAGAGGCCTGTGAGAAAAGAGCTGTGTACGCACGAGGGTGCTCGCTCTTGTCCGCGCCGGGAAGGAAGAACATCGGGTGCAGCGCGGGGCATGCGTACGACACGTTCCCAAAGTCCGTGCTCCCGCCGAGGTCGAAGTTTCCCTCGGGCACGTCGTACACCTCGCTGCCCTCGCCCTCGCGGTCCCAGCACCGCTTCGCCACGCTCTTGAACACGCGAGCGAGCGGCCCCGACGGCCGCACGTCCAGGTAGACAAAATTGCGCGAGACGGTGTGGGTGCAGCCTGCCGCGAGGGCGCCGGCGGCGAAACACCGGAGGACGCGTGGGATGAGCGCTGAGAGCGCGGCGGCGGACGGCGCGCGCATGCCGTACACGAGCTTGGCGCGGCTAGGGATCACTGCGGTCGCAAGGCGGTGTGTCGGTAGGAGATCGTGTGGTGAGGGAAACGACGGGAAAAGGACGCACCGTTAGCATTCATCTCTTCGCCGCCCGTGATGATCCCGTGCACCCGCACGTCCGTCGGGAGCTGCTGCCTGAGCGCGTTGATAGCCGAGTAAGCGCTGACTGCCGCATCGAGCGCGTTGATGCCCTTCTCGGGCGCCGCGCCGGCGTGCGCGGGCGCGCCGGTGAACTCTGCCGAGACGTTGGCGATGCAGAGCGAGGTCATCACGCCTGCGCCGTGGCGGCCTGCGCTGCCCGAGCCGGGGTGCACCATCAAGCATGCATCTAGGCCGTCGTACGCGCCCCGCTCGAGAAGGACGACCTTGCCCCCGCCGGCCTCCTCTGCCGGCGTGCCGAGGAGGACGACCCGACCCGGGAGGCGGAAGTGCTCGAGCGCGCGTGCGGTCGCAACCGCGCTGGCGCAGCCTGAAATGGCAATGAGATTGTGGCCGCAGCCGTGCCCGAGACCCTTGAGCGCATCCATCTCGCTGTTGAAGCCGATGGTCGGGACCTCACCGGCGCTCGCGACAGACGACGAGGTGAAAACGGCGGACCACGCAGTCGCAAGGTTGTACGCATGTCGGGTAACGGTGAAACCATCTTGCTTCTCCATATACGCCGTCAGAAGGTCGTGCGCGTGGTGCTCCTCCCACGCAAGCTCGGGACGGGCGTCTAAATGGAGGGAAGTCAGCACGGCGGATCCGACGAACACGAGAGGGAGACGCACGGATGGCGAGTGACAGGTCGCGCAGCTCAGCATCCAGGTCGGCTATGGTGCGCTTGACATAGTCGTCGAAACCCTTGTTGGGCGAAGAATCGAACCGAGTGGAGTGAGGCATGATAGAAGCGGTGAGAGCGGAGGCAGTGGAAGAGAGCAAAGCAACGGGCGTCACAGATGCAGCGCAGCAGCGATGTGGGGAACAGGGACCCGCTGGACTTCCGGGAGAGCAAGGAAGGAGGACGGAAACAGAGGCGACGGGCGGAAACGACCGAGGGGACCGGTCGGTGCGGAGACGGTGAATGTGCGGGGATATGCTGCGAGCCCATTGCTTATCAGCTGCCTACAGGCTCGAGGAAGGAGGGAACGACGAGGAGCAACGACTGATGAGAAGCGGGCGCTCGAGCGTGGCGGCTGGGCGGGCAGCGGCTTTGCTGCTGGGTTCGCTGCTGCCAGACTAGCATGCGAACGTGCGGCTCAAGTTGCTCAACGCAACCACGGGGCAACGTCGGATGTCGACCGTCTCGCCAACATCCGCGCTCCTTCCGCTCGTCGACTCCGGACAGCCACAATGCTTGCCCTCTCGCTGCCCCGCTAAGGCTCGCGATGCTGATTGCACGGCCCAGCTGACCGCGCCCGCTCAGCGCTATCCTCCGCACCGCTCGCTTGCCTTTCTCTCCCCAAGGCTCCTCCGCAAGCTTGCAATCTCGTGCTTCGAATCCTCTTCACTGTCGCTCCTGGACAGACGGATCAGCATACACCAATGCCTCACCAACGACACTTGTCGGGCGCTGCGGAGGACAAGGAGAAGGACCCCGGAATCTACAAGGATCTCGTTGTTTCGACCGTAAGGGACGTACCCGACGCTGCTGCAGTCGCCACCGCAGCTATCGCCAACATGGACATCACGGACGAGGAGGCGCGCCGGCTCGTCCGCAAGATTGGTGCGTCCCCGCTCCTTCCTTGCTCCAGACAAGTTGCTGACGGTAGTCCACCACAGACCTGAACCTCATGCCGCTACTGTGCATTACCTACTGCTTACAATTTCTGGACAAGACGAGCCTCTCCTACGCTGCGTGCGCTCCCCCTATGCTGCGGAAACACAAGGGACCTGACCTTTCTCCCTTCCCTTGCCCCTCCCCTCCTGTTTGCCCTTTTCCCGCTTCCAGCATCATGGGCTTGCGGGAGGACACCAACCTCTCGCTCGCGCAGTACTCCTGGCTGTCCTCTATCTTCTAGTGCGCTCTTTCGCCGACTTGTCCAGAAGAGGCGTCACTCACCCGCGACACTGCCTCAGCCTCGCATACCTCGTTGGCGAATGGCCGACGAACTATGCACTGCAGCGCCTCCCCCTCGCCAAGTGGACCTCAGCCAATGTGATCTTGTGGGGAGTCGTGATCGCCTGCACCGCCGTCTGCAAGGACTTCAAGAGCCTCATGGTCGTCCGCTTGTGCGTCGCGCCGTCTCCTCGACCGTCGGAAAGGCTGTTGACGCCATGTTCTTCGCTCGCAGCTTCCTTGGCCTACTCGAGGCCTGCGTCAGCCCCGCTTTCGCGCTCATCACGTCGCAGTGGTACCTCAAGCGCGAGCAGGGCGCTCGCACGGGGTTTTGGTTCTCGTGCAATTCGGTCGCGAATCTCCTCGGCGCGTTTCTTTCGTGGGGATTCGCAAAGCACGACCAAGCCGGGGACTTTGCCCTGTCGGGGTGGAAAGTCATGTTCCTGTTCCTCGGTGCCGTCACCATCACGATGGGGATCGCGCTCCTCATCTTCCTCCCCGACTCGCCGCTTGACGCCCGCTTCCTGTCGAAGCAGGAGCGCGTCCTTGCCGTTGAGCGCATCGGGAGCAACAACACGGGCATCGGCGCCAAAGTCCACAAGTGGTATCAGGTCCGCGAGGCGTTCCTCGACCCGCTCACCTGGCTGTACTGCCTCTTCGCCGTCGCGCTCAACATCTTCAACGGCGGGATCACCTCGTGCGCAGTTTGCAACCTTCTCCCTCACCGCGGGTCGTGCTCACCTCTTGCCTGGCGCGGCACGGCGCAGGTTCTTCTCGATCCTGATCGCCTCGTTCGGGTTCAGCAAACTCGACTCGCTCCTGTACAGCGCGCCCGGCGGCGCCGTCACCTTCGTCGCCATGCTCGGCTTCATGTGGCTCGGCGACAAGGTCAAGATGCGCATCCTCTGCGGGATCGTCCCCCTTTTGATCGGGCTCATGGGCGTCCTCCTCATCTGGCTCCTCCCGGTGTCGTACAACGTTGGGCGGCTGTGCGGATACTACTTGTACGTCCTCCCCCGATGGCGTGCCAAGCGCAAGACTGATCCGCCGGTGGCCTGCCCAAACGCACCAGCTCGCTGTCGGCCATGGTCGGGTTCATCGTGGTCCTGTCGCTCATCAGCTCGAACGTCTCGGGAAGCACCAAGAAGACGACCGTCCAGGCGCTCTTCTTCATCTTCTACGCGGTAGGGAACCTCATCGGTGCGGAGGCGCTCCCTGCCTACACCGCAAGAGCTGCATGCGAGCTAACCCGTCGCTCCTTGCACGCCCCCAGGTCCCCAGACGTTCCGCCAGCAAGACGCGCCGCGCTACGCCCCCGCGCTTGCCACGTCGACCGCCGTCATCTGCTTTGGGGTCGTCGACCTCGCGCTCATCTGGGTCCTCAACGTCCGCGAGAACGCGCGCAAGGAGGCGATCACGAACGCGCCGGGGTACGTGCCCAAGATGAACCAGGAGTTCCTCGACTTGACCGACCGGTGCGTTTGCTCTTGCACCCTGCTACGTGATGCGCATCGCCCCTTCCGTGGCCTCGCTTCGTCGCTCCGCTTGTGCGCGACCGACTTGCCGCCCACCCCCCGCGCTGGGATCGTCACTGGCGCTGGCGCTGACGCTCTGTGCCGCCTCGTCGCGTTTCCTGCGCTCGCAGCGAGAACCCGGCGTTCCGCTACGTGTGCTAAGTCGCGGACTCGGCCCCCTCCGCGGTCCCCCCGGGCTCGTCTGCCCTGCGTTGCCCTCTCGTTTTTCCGTCCGTTGTTTTCTCGTATGGACGCGCACCGTCGCATTTGTGCAAAAGATGTTTGTGCCAAGCCTGTCAGCCTAGTGCGGCGCAGCGGAGCGCGGGCAGAGGAATGCAGTTTCTGAGGCGCTTCTAGTGTGCGGATTGGAGAGGCGAGCCCTGGCAATGAGAGCACGGCCAGCATTGACCGATGCATGACGCGCTCGAACATGGCGCTGCACAGCCCTTGCAAGCGGACGGAATGCGCGGAGAGCGTGTGAGGCAGCATGGCCGTGGTTCGAGGAGGCGGGGAGCGGCGAAGAGGCGTCGAAGAAACGCAGCGGTTGGACGGGAGGATAGTCTGCGGTCGTACAGAGAGCACGAGCGGCTGTCTGAGCACGCGCAAGCAGTCTCTGGGTGAGCGGATCGGCGAGTCGAGGGGCGAGAGGGTGCGCCGCGAGAGATTTGCGTCGAGCCGGGGCTTGTCCTCGCCCGTGTCTCCCGCGTCGCCATCTCCACAGGTGAGGCCACCCTCCAGCCTGCCCGCACTGCGCCCCTGGCCATGCCCACCACCCCCGCCAACTGCCGCACCCGCGCGAGCGCCCCCCCGCCGACTGCACCACCGTCAAACCCTGCGCCCCGCCTCGACCCGCCTTCCCGCACCGCTGGACAGGCGCAACCGCGGCAGAAGCGCTGCTCGACGGATTGCGGACGGGCTGGACGCGGAGCCGCGCGCGCAGAGGCGCAGGGACGGCGGCGGGCGCGGGCTTCCTCCAGGTGCACCTCGCCCTCCTCGACGCGGATGCGCTGACCTCTTCCTCCCTTCTGTTGCTGTCCCCGTTCTCGCCCTTGCTCTTCCACACGCTCGCCTGAACGCACCTTCTTTCAGCCATGTCGTCCGAGGCTACCTTCAAGCGCTACGTCGAGGTCGGCCGCGTCGTCCTTGTCAACGACGGCCCCGACGCCGGCAAGCTCGCGACCATCGTCGAGATCATCGACCACAACCGCGTAAGCAACGCCCCCCCCCCTTGCGTTATGCCGAGACGCCCCTGCTCACGGTCCCGCTTGCACCCACCTGCCCCGCCTCACCTCCGCCCTCCGGCCCCGACTCGACATCACTTTCCCCTTTCTGCCGATTGCACACCCTTCCCGCTGCTTGACAAACCCATGTCTGCGCTTCGTGCATCGCATGCGCCCACCTGCCCGCGACCTCGACGACCCGCGCATCCCCCGCGATCAGGCGCTCATTGACGGCCCGTCGACCGGTGTCGCGCGCCAGCCGTTCACCTACCGCCGCCTCGTCCTCACGCCGTACGTTCTGAAGAAGCTCCCGCGCGCGTCGGGCTCGTCGGTCGTCAAGAAGGTCTGGGACGCCAGCGAGGTCGAGGCCAAGTGGGCCAAGAGCGCGTGGGCCCAGAAGCGCGCCGCGCAGGAGAAGAGGCGCAACACGTCCGACTTTGAGCGCTTCGAGGTCATGCTCCTCAAGAAGCAGCGGAGGCGCCTCGTCCAGGTGCGTCTTCCCCCTTGCGCTCTCTCGAGCGGCTGGTAGCGGGGCGAGGCCTCAGGGTCTCCACCTCGCGCCGGCACCCGATCCGCAGGGCTACACGCTGACCACTCTTGCACGATGCAGGCGGCTGCCGCCAAGGCCAAGAAGTCGGCATAAAGCGCCCCCTGCCTCGCGACTCGCCCGCCTCCCCCCTTCCCTCCTCCATCCCCTGTCCCGGCTTTGTGATGGGTTGCTCGCGCCAACCAGGCAGGCAGGCAGGCAGGCGGAAGAAGAGGCGGTGAGAGGCGCTGTAGTGGCTGCTGGAGCTGGAACGATTGGCTTTCACCGACGCGTGGGTGCCGCTGGGCTGGGTGTGCGCAGGCTGAGGAAGGTGGTGTGGTGGAGCGAAGGGTGCGGACAGAGAGAGGGGGAGCAGCATGCGCTCGTCCGTTGCCGCTCCTTGTCATTGTCGGATGCGGACGTGTCGATGAGGACTCCGCAGGCATGCGTCCTCGTCTGCCTAACTTGCTCCCGCCACTTCGCTCGCAAGGCTTTGCCGTGCTCTCGTCGACAGCATTGGATTCAAGTCGACCGTCCGCAAGCCGTCGCAGGACCTGCAGGTGCGCACTCGCCGTCTGGTCCTCGTCATCGCCGCACAAGCAGTTGGCCGCGACGACGATCAGCGAGGAAAGCAGGCTAAGCCGCGCCGACGTCTGCAGACTCAGCATTGCGCACTCTGGCGTCGCTCTCGTTGCTCGCTGCTCCCCTGCGTTGGCGCTCACTCGACCCCGCCGCAGGGCTCTCCCGCTCGCGCCTGTCGTGCGGACACTTGAGGGGCGATGGCTGCCAGCGAGACAAAGCGAGACTTTTCCACCTGCGCTAATCGCACTGGGGCCGGTGGCGACGCACCCGTCGCCTCGAGCTCCTCCTCCGAGTCGCCCCCACATCCCGACGTCTCCCGCTCCACTCGCGCGTCTCGCCCGCGCCCTCGCACCACGCACACGCCCAGCAGCGCGACCCACCTCGACGTGCTCCTCGAAAAGTGGCGCGCAGGCGTCGCCAAGCGCTTCGCACCCGGCCGCTCGGCGGTGGGGAAGCCTGAGGAGGAGGCGCCGCCGCCGCTCGACAGGGGGGAGGCGCTGCCTGTCTGGCGAAGCGTGTTCACTGTGCGGGAGGGCGACGGGAAGGAGAGCGAGGGAGAGGCAGAGGTCGGCGGCAAGGTGCGGCGGGAGAAGGGGAAGGCGAGAGGGGCCGAGTATGCGACGCTGGATCATCGCAAGCCGATGAGCCACGACGAGTTCGAGGGGTACGTCTGTGCTCCTTCCTCTCCTCGAGCGCGCAAATTGGAGCTGACGCTAACACCGGCCCATAGCCTCGTGCAGCAAGTCCGCCTCGCGATCGACGCAGGCGTCGACCCGCGACTGAATGTCAAGGGCTCCTCGGGCTCATACTTCGCGCGCAACGTCTCGGGCCGCACCCTCGCCATCTTCAAGCCCGCAGACGAAGAGCCGTACGGGACCCTCAACCCCAAGTTCGTCAAGTGGGTGCACCGCAACTTCCTCGCGCGCGTGATCCCCTTTGGCCGCGCGTGTCTCCTCCCCGGCCAGTCGTACCTCTCGGAAGCGGCGGCATGCATCGTCGACGCCGCACTCGGGACGCACATCGTCCCCCGCACAGAGGTCGTCGCGCTCGCAAGCCCCGCGTTCTACTACGACTGGGTCGACCGCGAGCGCGCGGCGCGCGGGCACCCGCTCCGCGAGAAGGAGGGCAGCTTCCAAGTCTTCCTCGAGGGCTTCTCCGGTGCGTCCTCGCCTGCGCGCGCCCTCGCCTGCGCGCGCCCTCGCCTTCTTCCGCACGCTGACTACGCTCGCCCCCCGCCCGCAGACGCCTCCGCCTTCCTCGCCCGGCACCCCTTCCCCGGTCGCCCCGTTGTGCCTGCCACCAAGGCGCAGAAGCGTGACTCGCAGCCGCCGCCTCACACGCGCGGGCACCACCGCCGCGGGTGCATCACCACGTCGCTGCTGTGCCTGTGCGGCCGGGCGGGCGCGGAGCGGGACGATGCGGGCGAGGAGGCCGGCGCTGAGGGGACGACGCAGCAGCCCACGCCGAGGAGCATGCGTGTCGAGGGAGCCGAGGCAGGGTTCGAGTGGACGGAGGAGATGGTCGAGAGCTTCAGGGAGGAGCTCGAGAAACTGGTGGTGCTTGACTTTCTCATTCGCAACACGTGCGTTACGCATCTCCTTCGCTCTATAGCGAGCTGATTTGACGCGATCGCATGCCCAAAGAGACCGTGGCCTCGACAACTTTATGCTCAAGCCCTGCTCGCTTCCCTGCTCCCCCTCCTCGCGGCCAAAGCCGCACCTCCACCTCGCCGCCATCGACAACTCGCTCGCGTTCCCGCACCAGCACCCCTCGGGCTGGCGCACCTACACCTACGGGTGGCTGTTCCTCCCGCTCTCGCTCATCGGGCAGCCATGGTCCGCGCGCGCGAGGGGGCACTTCCTCCCGCGCCTGGCGGACCCGAACTGGTGGAGCGATTTGAAGAAGAGCCTGCGGAGCGAGTTCGAGCGGGATCAGGCGTTCAGCGAGCAGATGTGGGAGAGGCAGTGGAGCGTCGTCAAGGGGCAGGGGTGGCTGCTCTTGCAGAGCCTTCGCAGTGCGGACGAGGGTGCGTCATCCTAGGAGCTATCGTTTCAACAAGCTGCGCTGACGGGAACAACAGGCCCCGTCGAGCTCTGCCGCCGGCCGAAGAAGCTCGTCCGCGACGAGTACCGCCTCGTCCCCGTGGCCGCGTACCCTCCCGCTCCGCTCTACGACTCGCCCGCCACGCCTCTCTCTTCAGCTATGCCACGTCTCCGCCGCCTCGGCTCTGAGCCGCCGCTCTCGCTCGGCGCACCGGCCGAACATCTCGCAGATAGCGCTCGCCCGCAGCTCGAAGTGCGCCAATCTGCTCCTGCGCAGACGCTCCCGCACGCCAGTACCGCGCCACCGCCTTCCATCCCGTCGGAGCGACCTAAAGCGGAGGACGGCACCGCGCCACTTGTCGTGCGGCACCACCGCCGCTCGCGCTCCGCCCTCGTCGACTCGTCGTCGTCGTCCGCTGCAGCCTACGGGACCTTCTCCGCTCGCGCGCCCTCCGCTGTCGCTTCTTCGGCGCCGCATCCCCGCGCCCCGCTCGACGCTCTCGCCCGCCGCGCATCCTCTGCCTCCTCCTCCTCGTGTGGGGACGCGAACGGCGAACCCGAGAGCGAGGAGACGGGCGTCGCGCTGCTCAAGCGCCTGGACCGCGTCGAGGCTTCGGAGCGGCGGCGGCTCCGGCGTGTGCGGAAGGATGAGGGGGCGCGCGCGGCGCTCGAGGGGATGGAGAGCGGGGTGGTGAGCGACGGCGAGGGCGAGGCGGAGGCGGGGAGCGGCAGCGGTAGCGGTAGCGGGAGGTGGTGGTCCGTTCGGAGGGGGAGGAAGATGTCGCATGCGGTCGGGAGGAGGCGCAGAAGCTGTGCAGAGGAGGGGAGAAGGCTGCTCGATGGGGCGATCGACGAGGAGGATGAGGAGGGAGACGAGGAGCACACCGATGGGCGGATGGTGATGAGCTGGTACGGCGGGCAGAATGACGCGGCGGCGCACGAGCGGGACGAGGAGGCGCCCATCGCTGCGGAGGCGAGCGGGACGAGGAGGATGCGATGGGTGGTCGTCGAGGTGTGCCTTTTCTCCCTTGCTCCTCTCCTCCAGCTCGCATGGCTCATCCCCAAGCACTTGACGCAGCACCTTGAGGACGTCAAGGAGGTCCCGCGCCGCTGGCCATGGCGGTGGTAGCCGTTCCGTCGGCCGCATCGAGCTCCTTTCGTCTCATGGCTCATTGCGCTCTTTTCGCTCGCTCCAAGGCCTCTTCGCCTCGCTTCTCGGCTGGCGCACGTGTACCTCGACGGGTTGCGTCGGGTAATCTCAGCAGCCCCAGGAGGGCACGCAGCGGAGCATCGAGTCGCACTGACGACGGCGAAGAGCTGGACCTTGGCTGCACCGCCGCGACAACCGTCGCAACGTTTCATGGCTGGAGACTTTTGCTGCTTTTGCCGGCCGCGCCTTCTCAGTAGGACGTGCGAGAAGCCGGCTCACCGCCCTTCTTACTTTCCTATCCTCCCTCGGCGCCTTACCCTTGCGTCGTGATTCCCGTCGTGTCGATTCCATGCTGCGCTTTACCTGCACGTGCATTGGTTGAGGCAGTGCATGATTGCGTCTCCTATCCGCCCCGGTGCTTCGAAGAGAGTCCTTGGCGGTGCCGCACGTTCTGCTCCCAACAGATCTCCTCCTGGGCTTCGCTCTGGTAGACTTCCGGAGGACGGCGATTGCGCGGTGCCATGGTGTCGTGAAGGTGCTCGCAGAAGGTCTCCGAGGCGAAAGTCTCGCATACGGCGTTGAACCTCCTCCTGCCTCATGGCCTGCCTCTTGCCCCTTCCTGCTGCTCTCAAGCTGCAGTAGCTCTCCTGTCCGCCCCTCGCGCTGACTATACCACTCAATCACGATGGGGTTGATGGAGATCGTCCGCGGTGAGTGCCGCGAGGCCGTCGCGAAGTTCGCCGTGATTGCCATTCAGCGCGCAACAGCTGACCTCGTCCTGCCGCAACGCAGCATACACCCTCGAGGAGCGCAGAAATATCGCATGGTACATCGCAGGCATCATGGTGCGTCCATCTCCCGCTGGTCGACGAGGAAGTGCGAAGGTGGTCGTCGCACCTCGCCTGATCTTCTTTCGCGCACTTGTGAAGATGTACAAGCTTGGCCTCGAGTTTTTGTGCGTGAGTTTCTTCCATGCACAGGAACGCAAAGTGACGGCGCAACTAATTCGCTCCTGCCACTGTCCAGCAACGGCTCGATCACGACGCTCGCCTCGGACCGCTTTAAGGCGGCAGAGACTTTTAAAAAGCTTGGAGCGGTGCGGTGATCGTCCTTTACCCGCCTCTAAATCGCCGGCTGACCCCGCTTTTTGCAGGCACAAGGTAGGGGAACTGTCGTTGCTGGTCTCCCAGTTCGCGCTCACCCTTGTCCTGCCCGTTATCCGCGTACGCAGGTGTTAATCAGGTACGGGGCCTCGCTCGTTCCTAGGAAGTAGCTCACTGATACCTTACTGCGTTCTCGCAGGCAGCGCAGTGCGTCGGTGCGATCCTGATTGCGCCGCTCGTCGCCAAGTTCCCGACTCGTAGCGTACTCTCCGCTGCTGTCGTCCTGTTCGCCGTCATGACCGCCATACTCCTAATCGTCGATGCTGCCAGTGGCGGAAGAATCAAGGGCAGCGATGACAGCAAGCCGCAGTACGGCAGCTGGAACCCGAACGCCATGTGCGCCCTCTCTTTACCGGGTCTGCTCGCTATCTGTACCAACTCGCGTACGTGTACTGCAGCTTCCCCATCTGGACGGTCGCCGGCATCGGCTACGGTATGGTCGAGCTCATCAGGTGCGCTGTCCGCTTCCTCGGCCTCTTCCCTCATTGATCTTCCTCCTCCCGCAGACGTGTTATCCCCGCCGACATCGTTGGTGGCAATGTCAACAAGCTGCGCAGGATGGACGCAATGGTGCACGTGCTGTACGAGGTTGCAGGCACTTCGGGCGCGTTTGCCTCATCCGCAGCGAGTGCGTCCCGACTGTTTACTTCTCACCTTGACCCGCTCACACGCTCTCCATAGTCTCACGCTTCGGCAACAACTACAGCTTCCTGTTCTCGCCCATTTTCCTTACCATTGCCGGCGTCCTCTGGACGCGCGTCTCGGTCGTCAAGCACATGCACGCAGAGGGCGAGGCCACCCTTGCTGCCGTAGAGTGTGACAGCACGGGTCGCAACTACTTCCATCAGCTCGTGTACGGCGGTTTTCTTTTCTTCAAGAGCATCGCAATGGGCGGCTGGATCGTCTTTGCGCATCGCCGCTTCTTGTGGCTCTTCCCGGGCTATGCCATCGCGCTCTACGTACGCTCCCTGTCACTTCTTGCTGTTACCTGACTACTCGTAACCCTTTGCTAACGTCAGAGTGCGCATGTAGCTCCACCGTTTCCTTGAATCGACCCTCTCGCCCGCTTTCGCACGCCGCGTCCTCGGCACATCGGCTTGGTCGCAGGTCCAGGTGGGTGGCAGCAATCTCGGCGAGCTTTGCGGAGCCCTGGCAGTCTTTCTGCTCAACGATCGCATCTCCACGCCGCTTCCTTGGCTTCGCCTCGACGCTCTAATGGTCAGTTTTGCGCTTTTCGTCTTCCGCTCTGTTCCCCTTTCACACGCTCACTCGCCATGTCTGCGTACTGCGAACTCACATTTACGTTGTACGCAGCTCAACCTCGTGTGGACGCTGCCGCGGTACTCGCAGATCCTGTCGCCCAAGGTCTCGAGCGCCTGGATCGTCGCCGCAACCTTCATACCCGTCTCGTTCGGCTGGGCAGCCGGAGACGTCTCCCTTGCGTGCGTGGATAGTCATGTCCACGACGGCAGGACGTAGGAGCTGACGGACAATGCTCTTCTTCCCACTCGAAGGGCATACATCCAGTCGAGCCTGTCCGACATGCACTTCCAGCACAATGACATCTCCGCCCTTGGCGCTGTCATGGCCTTCCTCTTCTCGTCCTATGTCGTCCTAAACGCCATCCTCTCCTCCGTCCTCGGCGGCGTAATCGACGACGACTTCGTTGCGAACGGCACTATCCGCCGCTCCCTCATCCAGGTCGGTGGCGTACAGTTCTCCGTTGGGTGCGCGGTGATTTTCGCCGCGTCGTTCATCCCACGGGGCGCATTCGCTATCAACCCGAAGGTGCTCAATGTGACGCCGCTCGAGGGGCAGGAGGGCTCTCAGGAGGTCAAGGCTGACGGTAGCCTCGACAAGGGCAACGAGCCGGTACCGCGGACGAACATAGCCGACCTCGGATCGCAGCGCCCGCTGGACAAGCAGCTCTAGCCGTGAATTCGTTCCTTCGCCAATCTTAGCCCTCCCACCGTCTCTCGGTTGTACCACTTCGTAGCCGCCGACCGCCCCTCAGTGTACCACTACTTTTGGGCATGCGCCTTCGGTCCTTCCGCTGCAAGTCATGGCTCTCTCGCGCAGCCGTCCTTCCGCTCAGAAAGCGAGGCCCGTTGTTTCCCTTGACCTTCCCAAACCCGCCCATCCTCTCATTGGCAGAAAAGGCACAGACAGATGGATATGCTCAGAGCTACAGCTTTTGAACCGGGTACTGACAAGGAGAGAGAAGGGGAGAGGGGCGGGTCTAGCAAGAGCCCCAAGCAGGCGCGCGAATCTAGACGGAGCCGGAGTTGTCCGCACATGACCACGGGGTACTCGCCGTCGAGTCAATGATGGAGACGCTGAGGACGGGTCCGCATGAGAGATGTCAGAGCGCGAGGAGGGAGAGCAAGGAAAGGAAGACAACGCACATAGACCCGTACGTCCCCGCAACGAGAAGAAACGTCGCGAGCACGATGAGCGAGATGTTGAAGACGACGCCGAACCACTTGGTCTTGGTGCGGAAGTCGCGCGAGGCGAAGAAGGCGCGGTTGTCGTACAGCCACATCAGGGCCTGCGGGCCAGGCGAGCGTCAGCGAGTACGACCAGCGTAGAAGAGCGGGAAGAGGCGCACCTCAGCGTGCAGTGTGATGATCGGCCCAGGCAGCGCACCAATGAGGCCGACAAGCCCGTTGAAGACGGGGATGGCGCTTGCGATCACGTAGGAAAAGAGGAGGCACCCTGCCGTGCAGCTGAGCCAGACGGCCCAATGCGTCTTGGTCGAGTGGTTGAGGTGGTGCGAGCCGCGGAGGACACGGACGAAGATCCACTTGGCGGGAAGCTGTGCGCGTAGGAGAGGGTCAGCTGGGGCAGCATCAGGGGTAATAAGGAGCGGTTGAGGCGGATGGGAGGAGAAGGAGGAGGGATCGGAAGAGAGAGGCGGAGACTCACGTGCGTGAACATGATCGCGGTGAAGAGGACGCCGGGCAGCGCAAGGCCGTACGCGATGCGCTTGATGACCGCACCCGCCGTTCCGAGAGCGGGCGACGCAACGTACTGCCCAGCGGTGCAGTACACGACGACGGCGACGACGAGGTAGACGACGGTGACGAAGGATTGACCGGAGAGGACGGCCTTGGGGTAGTCGCGCGGGTTGCGCATCTCGGACGCGATGGGGAGGCTGAGCGCGCGAAACCCATCAGTCCGGACCTTGAGAAACGCCTGAGCAGGGGAGAAGAAGAACGCACAAGCTCGAGGTGCCTGTGAAGGCGAAGAAGATGGCCGAGACGGCGTTCATTGCCTCAGTGAAAGAGCAGTCGCCGAATGCGCGGATGTCGAGGTCGAATGGCTCAGGCGCGGGCGGGGCGAGAGCCGGGCGGTCCGCAATGGCAATGGCGATAAGTGCAGTGAGGATCGCGCTCATGATGCTCAGAACGGCGAGCCAGCCGAGCCAGGTCAGGTTGCCAAAGGTGCGCAGCGAGGAGGGGAAGTAGACGATGGCGGCGGCGATGGCGACCCAGCCTGCAGTACACATTGCGTGCACCGATACGGCGTTGAATGCGGTGGAGATGGTAAGGAGAGCGGAACCGGTAACGAAGGTGCAGACTGCATGAGCGAAGGGATATCAGTCGAGTCGCGCTGAGGATTAAGGATAAAGACGCACACAGCCAATATGCCACACCAAACAGCTCGCCCACCCATTTGCCAAACATGAGCGTGCCGCAGTCGGAGATGGAGTCTGCGCGCCCTCAGAAGGTCAGAGAGAAATAGATTCGCGAGGAGGAGCCGGGCCTCACAGACTTGCGGGTGCTTGATCTTGAATATGCCTGCGCAGTAAGACAAGTTTGATCAGGAGGGGGAAAGAAAGGGCAAGCGAGGAAAGGGAGGAGAGGAAGGAAGCGAAGCGAGATCTGGAGGAAGGGGAGGGAGAGAATGCAGGGAGGGCATGAAAGGCAGGGAGAGGAAGGGAAGAGGCACGTACCGATATAGTAGTCAGTCCACAGTGTCGATGCGGCAAAGAACGCAAAGACGAGCAGTCCGGGTACGAGACCAAGGGTGTGGAAGGCAGACGGGAGACCCCTGTAGGATGATGGCGGTCAGTACGCTCATCCGAGCTGCTGGCTTTGGCAGGCGCAAGCACCCGCATAAGAAGCGGGTTTGACATGCGGCGAGGTCGCGACCAGCTCCTCCTTGGGGCAGCCAAAGCGAGACTTACAACACGCCAATGCCGATCTGGGACTTGACGATGAAGACGGTCGCGGTCTTCCAGCCAACCCTGCTCGTGGGGCAGGCGGAGGGGGTTGCAGTGTCCGTCAGTCCTGCTATCACGAGCCTGTCGAGGTAAAGAGGGAGCACTCACGTTCGGTAGTTGACCGTCCCGTCGCCCTGCGCGCCAAACACGCCATCAACGGGCTCGACGCCCTCGTCGACCGCCGCGAGCGTCACGTCGTGCGCGCCTCCGTCGTCCTTGCGATCGAGCTGCTTCTCAGCGGAGTCCAGGTCGGAGGCGATCGAGGAGCGTTTGAAGACCATGCTCGTAGCTGGGTGTGGATATGCAGAGGAAGGATATGATAACGCCTCGAGGCAAGGCGATAGAGAGAGAAGCGGAGCAAAGGAGGGGAGCGCAAGCAGCGGAGCGAAAGAGGGGTAGCGAGCCAGCGGAGGAGGCGGTATCAGGGGTACCGGACAGTCGAAGCCAATCAGCCGCGGCGGAGTGACTCTGATTGCTTGATAGTTGCGGATTTGCGGGGGTGGAGCAGCCCTACGCTCCGGATAGCGGAGGGACGGGCAGATGGGGGCAAGGTGGGAGGAGGGCCGTAGCCGCGCCCGCCCGCAGAGCGGAGGTGAAGCGGGGTGGGAGGCTCTCCGCACACCCAGTACCTGTCCCCCAGTTGAGCGTAAGACGCCCCACCTGCGTGTGTGCCGAACTCGAGAAGGGTGAACCCGGCTCCACCACGAGCTGCTCCTCCGCACCCGCTCACTGCCATCGTTCCGCCCGTTTGCACCCCTAGCAGTACCATATCAATACAGGAAGATGGCCCCCGTCCAGCCCGACGCGATCCCATTCGACTGTGCGCCCTCCCTCCCCTCGCGTTCGCTTCTCGGCCGGCACTGATCTCGCGCCGGGGATGCGCCGCACATAGTTGGTCCGCCTCCGCCGACGTTCGAGGACAAGTATGAGGAGCGGAAGTACATCAAGGAGCGGCTAGCGTGCGCGTATCGTGCGTCCTGCCGTTCTTCCCTTCCTCCAACGCGGCGGATGGGCTGACCTTGCGAGCGCAGGCGTATTTGCGAAGCTAGGGCTCTGTGCGCTCGCACGTCTCCTTCTCGAGAGCGTGAGGCGGCTGACGTACGAGCGACACTGCAGGCGAAGGCGCGAGCGGGCATCTCACCGTCCGCGACCCCGTCCGGCGGGACTGCTTCTGGGGTCGGTCGCTCCGCCCCTCCCCTTTCCCGCTCTCGTGCTGATGAGGACCATTCAACTCGGGCATAGTTACCCCCTTTGGCGTGCAGTTTGCGCTGATGACCGCGTCGGACCTGCTGCTCATCGACCATGCCGGCAAGGTCGTCGAGGGGGGCAAGCCGAAGAAGCAGGTGTACAACTCGTACGGCTCTCCCTTCCTTCTCTCCAAAGGAAGACTGACAAGGGGGTGGAAGCGCGGCGTTCATCATTCATGCCAAGATCCACGAGGAAAGGCCCGAGGCAAACGCGGTGTGCCACTCGCACTCGCCGTACGGCAAGGCGTTCTCCGTCCTGCGTGCGCTTGCCCTCGCCCGCCTTGTTCCTCGTGCAGATCCTGACGGGGAGACGCGTGCAGGCAAACCGTTGCCGCTGTACACGCAGGACTCGTGCATCTTCTGGAACGGTGCGTCCTTCCTCTCCTTCCTTGCTACCCTCCGCCGTCGCCATCCCGCTTGCCGCCGCCCTTCCCCCTCCTGGGTGCACAGCCACATCCGTCCCGCCCTGCCCGATGCCCTGCCGAGCGCTCACTGCTCGCCCCTCCCGCCGCCCGCAGACTGCGCCCTCTACTCGACCTTCGGCGGCGTCGTCCTCGACAAGTCCGAGTCGTCGCGGATCGCCGAGGCGCTCGGGAACAAGAAGGCGGTGATCATGGCGAACCATGGGCTGTTGACCGTGGGGGAGACGATTGAGAGGTCCGCTGCCTCCCTCTTTCTCCCTTGGAGCGCCTCGGGGCTCACGAGCAAAGACCCACAGCGCGACGAGCTGGTTCATCGCTGTCCGTTGTCTCTCCCAACAAGCCTCCCCGCGCTTCGCTGATCGAGTACCCGAACGCGCCTGCAGCTCGAGAACGAGTGCCGCACCGCGCTCCTCGTCGACGCCGCCGCAGCGGGCGACCCGACGAACAAGCCCGCGCAGATCGACGATGCGGCCGCCAAATTCACGTGCGCCCTTATGCTTCTCCTCTCTCGAGGTGGAGGTGGTGCTGACGAGGAGCGAGCGGGCAGGTACGACGCGGATGGCGGCGAGCAGGCGGGGTACTTCGAGAGCCAGCCGTGGTTCGATCTTGTCGAGGCAGAGACGGACGGGGCGTACAAGGCGTAGTGAGTCTCTCGAGCAAGAGGGCGGATCCGGACGGGGAACTGCGGGTTTCGTTGCGCTCTGTTTGAACGGAGGGGGAAAGGTCTACAGCCGCGAGGGGAGTCAAGCAAGGAGCTTCTTCAGGTCGCCCGAGCGGTGCTTGGCCTCAAGGTCGGAGCAGCCTGCGGGCGTGGGGACAGGCGTGGTCAACAGGACGACCCTACATGCAGGGAGCGGGAGGGGCGACGCACCGCCGACAAACTGTCCGCCGATCCAGATGCTGGGGACGGTGCGCTGGCCGGTCTTCTGTCCGAGGTAGGCCTGCCAGTCGTCGCCCTCGTCCATCTGGTCGAGCTCGTAGACGTCGTAGTCCTCGCCGAGCTGCTCGAGGAGCTGCTTGGCGCGGCGGCCTGCGGGGGGTGAAAGGGGGATCAGCGGGGTGAGAGAGGGGAGAAGGCGAGGGGAGTCTACAGTAGGGGCAGTAGCTCTGCGGGTGTGGGTGGGAGGGAGGGTCAGCGGGGAGGGCGGCGACTCGAGAGGGAGGTGGGAGTGACGGTCTACCTTTGAGAAGACGACGGTACGCTTGCCCTGTGCGATCTTGCTCTCGACAGCGTCCTTTGCGGTCATGGTGGCTGGAGTGGGCGCGGGTGGTGGAGGGGAGAGAGAGAGAGACAGACTCCGAGTCGGAGATGACGAGATCACCGCTAGCAGCACTCGAGAGAACCGGTCGAGGTGGCGCAGGGTGAGGGCGAGAGCCAAGAGAGGGAGTGCGCAGATGCACGCAAGCACTCCAAGCAGCCGCACCCGCCGAGTCAGCATCCCTAGGCCTCGCTGCGCACGCCGGACTCCGAGGAGCGCGGTCGGACGAGGCAGCGGGCGCTCTCTCAGCTCGCAGCCCGCCTCGCTTGCAGGCGATCTCGGCTTACTCTGCATTGCACGCTCTGTTTCAGACGACATGCACTTGAGCGACTCGTCCAGAGGCGGGAGTTGTGACGGTGGCCGACTCGAGACTCGCCCCCACCTCGCCTCCTCGCCCGACGCCCCCCTCCCCTCTCCCCCGCTCGACCCCTTCACTCGCCGAGAGCTGCTCGCTGGATCGCTGGACCAGCCTCGCACAGGTTATCGCACCTTCCCGCCCCAGCCCACCCACCCATCCGCGCGTCAAGACCCGCCGCAACCCCTCGCCCCACGACATCCGATCGCCCGCTTCCCTCGTCGCCCACGCCCTCCGCCGTTCGCCTGTCTACGTGGCACGCACCGCACCGCACCGTGGACAGCCCCTCCCCTTCCTCCCGCGGCCCAGCGGGGTCGGCTGCCGAAGACGCGGCCACCCCCGGCCGCGCGAGTGGCCGCGTCCTGCCTCCTGCTGGAGAGGAAGCCGTGCGTAGGAGGGACGCCCCAACCGAGCAGAGCAAGATCGACCAGCTCGTGCAGGTGCGTCTGCTTGCTCGACACTCGGCCTTGACTCGGCGCACTCCGCGCTGCCCCTCCAGCCTAAGACGGACGGTCCGGGGCACGACAGCCGTCGAGTTGACCGCTGACCTGGCTCAACACATAGCACTTCTACTCCAAGACGTGCGCCATCGTCTCGCAGGCGCGCGCGACCCACCTCGCAGCGCTCGATGACCAACCGCTTTCGCCCACGTCCGCCGCAGCGGCGTCGACCTCGTCCAACTCGGCAGGCGCGGGGACAGCGGGCGCAGGCAGTCGGAGAGCGAGCGCGACGGCCAAGGACAAGGGTCGCCGCGTGAACAAGTGGGTGCGTTGTGCCCCTTCGGCACGATGCGCTACCCTCCCGGTTCCCGCTCACCGCCTTCATCGACCGTGCAGTTCAACCTCGAGCTCCCCGACACGGACCTCTTCCGCACCGAGCTCAAGACTTGGCGCAACCTTTCGCGGCTCGTCCCCACGCCCTCGCCTGCGTCGTCCTTCTCGCGCGCCTCGTCGTCGTTGTCCACCTCAACCTCCGCCGCCCCATCCATCCCGCCCATGGTCCTCGATGTCCTACTCGACACGTCCGATCTTACCTCCAACCAGGTTCTCGTCCTCTCCGACCAACGCGGCAAGCGCCTTCGCGTGCCCGCGTCGCGCCCTCCCGCCGCGTCCTCGCCCGGGCCGGGCACCGCGTCACCGCTCCCGCGCTCCGGAGGACGCTCGCCCCTTCCTAGCGCAGGCGGCGGGGGACGCACGTCCTCCGCCCCAACTGTCGTCCTCGAGCGCTGGGTCCTCCACCTCCGCCCCTCCTCACCCTCCGCGAGCGCGAGTGCAGCAGAGCTCCCGACCGTGTACAAGCACGCGATCTTGCACTTTCGCGCACTGTACACACTCGTGCGAGTTCTGCCGGCGTATGCGCTCCATCGTAAACTCGCGAGGAGGAGGGCAGGCGGACTCAAGGTCGGCGTGAGGATGGGGACGGGCGAAGAGGAGAAAGAAGGAGAGGTGGCCGTGGACAATGCGATTGAGGGCGGTGAGGGGGAGACGGAGAGGATTGCGTTTCCCGGGGTCGAGACGCCGCTCGGGTGAGTAGGGTGGCTCCTCTCCTTCACGAGCGAGGTTCTGCCACGGGCGGGAACGCGCTTGTCGGAATAAACTGAGAGCCGAACTGACGCTCACATTGCATGCAGCACCCTCTCGCTCACGCTCACCTACCGCCTCAACACGGACTTCTCTGTCGAGGAAATCGAGACGCTCCTCTCGTCGCGCTTCATCGACGAAGACTTCTTTCGCCCCACCGTCGCGCGATACCGCTCCGAGCCGGGCTCGCTCCCGCTCACATCCACGAGTCCAGCGCGCGCGAGTCCGCCTGCGCCCGCAGCCGCAGCGAGGGGGATGACGGGCCTCGCGCCCCTCCCGAGCTACGGGTCCCTTTCGTCGCGGCACCAGTACGCGCCCGCCCCCGGCCCCACGGCTGCATCGCCCCCGTCTGCACCCTCCCCGCTCGGGGGCTCGCCCCGCCCGCCGAACGCCCTTCCCTCGCCCGTCCCGCTCGCTCCCGCCGCCATCTTGGGCGTCTCGCCCGCCCCGTCTCCCCGTCCCGGAAGCTACATCTCCGGGAGCGCTCACTCGCCTCGCTTCGCACCGTACGTCCCAGCCTCCGCCTCGGCCGCTGCGGCGCCGAGCACGTCGGCCTCGAACGCGCCCGGCGCAGGCGGCGTCGAGCCGGCGTTCATCTCGCTCTCTCGCGCGCGCGGCGCGACTTTCACCAGCGCGGGAGCGGGCGGCAGTGTCGGAGTGCAGCGTGCGAGCCCGCTGAGCGCGAGTCCTTCGAGCGCGGCGATCCCGCGCAGGACGAGCCTGACGAGCAGCAGCAGTGGAGGCGGTGCGAGCCCCGTCTTTCGCCCGGGGAGCTACCTCGCCGGTGCGTCCTCGTCCTCGCCGTCGTACGCGCATGCGCCCCCGGGGAGGCAGCAGCCCCTCCCTGCGCCGGCGCCGCTGAGCGGGTCGCCCCTCGGGGGCGGGGCGTCGCAGAGGCCCGGGCTGAGCTACGGCTCGCAGGGGAGCTACACGCGCTCGGGGATCCTCCGCAGCAGTGCTGGCGGGGGGAGCGCGAGCGGCGGCAGCGTCGAGGAGCCCTCGCCGCTCGCGCTCGGCCCGCTCGCTCGCAGGCCGAGCAGCGGGGCCCGCGGGCTCAGCTTTGGGGTCGCCGGGAGCTTGGGGCGCTCGCCATCTGGCGGTCCTGGGGGAGGACCCAGCAGGCTCGGGACGATGATGGCGCAGTACGACGCGTCGTCCTCCTCCTCGCGCGGGTTGCCCGCGCCCGTCCCGGAGCGCCGGCGATTCGTGAACGAGGGCCGCGCGCCAGACGACAAGGACGACATCGAGGCATTCCTCGGAATGCTCGACTCGAAGCCCGACTTGCGCGCGTCGACTGCCGCTGCGGACGGCAGGATGGGCCGCAGCGCCGCGGCGCTGAGCAAGCGCGACGTCGACGAGCAGCTGCGCCTCCTCCGCAGCAGCGTGTTTGGCTTTGCCAGCTCGGGCAGCGGCGGGGCCGAGAGCCCCTCCCCGCCCGTGCTCTTTGGGACGGGGACGGGGACGGGGACGGGGACGGGTGCGAGTCCGAGTCCGAGGAGCGTCGGTGTGCTGAGCGGGCTCAGGAGGCAGACGAGCCGCCTCTCGATCGAAGAGGAGCCCGCGGCCGAGGCGCTTGCAGCTGCGTCGCGCTCGCCTAGCGCGGAGCGCACAGCGGGCCCCGCGGCGGTGGAAAAGACGCCAAGGGCGCCATACCGCCCGCTCAGCACGACGCGGCGCGAGCTTGCGAGTCCGACGCTCAGTGCCGCCTCGGCGGGAACGGCGATCCCGCCGTTGTCGCCGTCGCCTGCGCCCGCCGTTGTCGGTGGAGGCGTCGAGCCGCGCTTCCTCCCCCTTCCGGTCTCCAGCACGACGAGCCCGCTCGCCTCTCCCGGAGTGCACCCTGCGCACGCGCACGCCCATGCTCACACGCATGGGTACGCCGCATACCCCTTTGCCGCCGCCGTCCTCGAGCACCAGCCCTACCCGCCTCTGCCGTACCCGCCGGCCGCAGCCGGTGCACCCGCTCCTGCCCCGAGCGAGCCAGTAGCTATCGCTGCACCGCGCCCCGCCGCGCCCGGCTCGACCCAGGCGTACCTTTCCCGCGCGGCGAGGCAGCCGCTGCCCCCGTCCGCGACCGGGTTCGCTACCGCAAGCGCGACCGCATCGGAGCGCACCTCGGCGGCGGCGAGCATCGCGAGCTTCGACGTCGACGACGCGGGCGGAGCGGGGTCCTACGCTGGCGAGGAGGAGGCGGTTGGCAGGCTCGAGCTGGACGATTCCTCGGCCTTCGAGGAGGAGGAGCGCAGGGGCCGCTGGGGCAGCGGCGTTGGCGCGGGCGAGGTCGATGAGGAGGAGGTTGCGCTCGCGCATGCGCTTGCGCACGGGCACGGGCACGGACGTGTCGCGCGGCATAGCCGGGACGCGACGCCCGCTGCGGCGCGACTGGGAGGGGCGGCAGAGGGGTACTTCGCGCAGCAGCAGCAGCAGCAGCAGCAGAGGCGGAGGAGCGGCAGTCAGGAGGAGGGGAGGGCGAGCCCGCCCGAGATCTCGTGGATGGGCTGAGGCGAGACGAGGGGTACTAGCTAGAGCGTCCTCGGCTGTCGTCTGTTCTCCTTCGTGTAGCTAGCCTTTCCCCTGTCGTTCGCCTTACTTTCATGCGTGTGTACAGGTCCGTATCGTCGTTGCATTCCACCCGAGCCTGCCCACGCTGTCGTCCCTCCTGGAGCGTGCAAGAGGAGGAAGGGCAAGGTGGCTTTCTACGCCGCGCGTCCGCCCTCGCTTGGCTCTTACGCAAGCTAGAGAAGCGCTGACGAGCGTTGAGGACTACACGTCAAGCGCCGCTCGAGCGAGCGCCACACTTCACATCGAAACCTTGACCACCCCGACGCACTCGACGCTCCAGTCGAAGCGGCAAGCGGCTCTAGCTCTCGGAGCGGGCGAGGTGAGCTCAAGGTGCGCCGCGCGCCCAGAGCAGTGGCGTGCGCACGCTATGCCCTCTCGGTCGGCGGAGGCTCAGGCGAGTGAGAGGGACAGCGGGACTCTCGCGCGGTGAGCGGTGAGCCGAGGCGAGGGGGACGGCGCAGGTGTCTTTTTGTTGCAGATGCTGCCAGGGTAGGGAACACAACGAGGCGGGGAAGGACGCTACTAGGCGGACGAGAAGCTCGATGCGGGATGCTAGGTACGAAGGGCGCGCGTGCTACGGAGCGGAAGAGAGGGAAAGGGAAGCGGGCGGTAGGCGCTCAGACGAGGTCGATGCCGTGCTGCTGGAGGAACTGCATGAACGGCGTCATGAACTCGGGGTTGACAGACTGCATGAGTACGGGGATCTGCGCGTGCACAGCGTGTTTGGCGAAGCAAGGGCCGACGAGTCAGTGCAGCTCCTCCTGCGACAGATACGCTCAAAGGCAACGCACCTTCCCCGGCTCGCGCCTGCTTGCCTGCTCAAGTCCCTTGGCAAGCCACATCCGCGGCTCGTCGACGAACGCGACGGGGTCCGGGCGCGGGCGCTCGCTCGCGCCGAGCTTGGAGAACGACGCCTGGTACCCGGCGTTCTCCTCCGGGTCGACGACGTCGACGTCGTCGTCTGCGGCCGAGGTGTTGCGCGCGAGTGGGAGGGGGAGGAGGAAGAGCTTCAGGAGGGCCTCGAGCGTCGGGGCCCTGTGTGCGGAGGGGCGTCAGTGATGACGGAGAGGAAGGGAGGGAAGGAGGAGGAGGGAACGCACCACGCGCGCACGTGCGGCTCGCTGAGCATCTTGGGGCTCTTGGTGAGGAAGTTGGCGAGGCCGACGGCGATGAGCTTGCGGTCCTTTGTCGGCGCCTTCTGCACGTCGGGGAGGAGGACGGGCAGGACCTGCGCGAACAGGCTATACAGAGACCGGTACACGAAGCTGAGGGTCAGCCTCAAGCTGGCACATCAGCAGAAGCGAGTCCGCCACGCACCCCGGCTGTGGCTGCACCCCGTCCATGAACCCGACGACACGGTCCGCGCCGAGATCGTCCTTCTGGATCGCAGCGGCGAAGCAAAGGAAGCGGATGAAGCCCTGGGTGAACTTGTCCGTCTTGGACACCTGGAGACGCGTGAGGAGGAGGACAAAGATTGGCGTCGAGAGGTACTGCTGAAGCGCCGAACTGCGGGCGCGCGCAAAGGAGCGTCAGCAGATCCCTGAGGGAGATGAATGGAACGACGAGCGCACATGGGGAGGTACTCAATCAGCGCCTCGAGGAGGTCAAACCCGTGCTGGTCGTTCGCCTTGCTCTGGATGAGGTGCTGGAAGATGCCCAGCATGGGCGTGACCTGCCCCGCCGCGACGATCTGCGCCGCTCCGCGGGCAAGGAACGCGCGGAGGAGGCGCACCAGCGCGGGGACGTTCCCGCGCGACTCCCACAGCGCGGGGGTGAGCAGCGGCGGGAGGAGGACCGTGTACTGCGAGGGGAGGTCGTTGGCGCCGTGCAGCTCGAGAAGCTGCGACAGGATCTGGAACACGAAGGGCGTGAACTCCGAGACGTCCTGCTGCAGGATGGCATGAAAGGGCGGGAAGAGGGCGGATTCAAAGTTGGCAAGGGCGGAGGTGTCGACGGCGGTGACAAAGCTGCAGCGGACCGTCCTCGTCAGCCTCATCCTTCCCGACAGCGGAGAACGCGAGAGCGCACCGAATAAGTGCCGAGATGCTCTCGAATGTAAAGTGGTTGAACTTGGGGTTCGAGGGGTTCTTGCTGATCTCGCCAAGGATGGCAACGAGGTGCTGCAGGATCGTCGCATAGCTCGGCGCGAGACCCGAGCGCGCAGTGACGACGACGCGCATGGCCGCTGCGTCGAAGGAACGGGTGGAAAGTCAACCCCTGCTTGCGAGCACGCAGAGACGAATCTCGCAACCCAAGACGCACACTTCATGAGGTGCTCATTCGCCGCGACCTGCTGCGGCGTCGTTCCGCTCTCGATGATCTTGAACAGCGCGAGAAGAATCCCCTCCGCATGGTCGCGGATGTCGGCCTGGCCGAACCTACGCATCCAACTCAAGTCAGCCGCCGTGGCGGTCGTAGGGGAACGAGGGGGACGCACAGGAACGCGTTGTTCTGCTTGATGAAGAGGATGCGCTCGATCGTGAGCGCTGCGTAGGTGTGGATGACGAAGGAAGGATTCTGGAGGTGCGGGATGAGGAGGGGAAGGACGGAAAGGAGCTGCTCCTTGGTGAGCTGTGGGCAGTACAAGTGTGTCAGCACAGCCTCCGAGTAGCACGGGAAAGGCGAACGCACCTGCATGCGGAAGGTGAACAGGAACTTGATCGCGTCGGCCTGCACGACGGGGTGGACGGCGCCGGGCGCCGCTTGCAGGTCGCTGAGGATGTGCTCCGAGAAGAACTTGATCACGTCAACGAGCGCATTCGTCGATGTGACGCCCTGCTGCTGCGTCGAGCCGCGCGTAGCAATCGATGTGAGGAGGAAGATGGCCGTGTCCTTCGCTTTCCAGTTGGCGGACGGCGAAGCGGCGTATTGCTGCAGGCGGGTCGAGGTGAGACAGAAAGAGGGGCGTAGACAACAAGCCACACACCTGAAGGTACGCCCCAATGTATTGCGTGACGATCTGGGTGACCTGCGCTTCGAACTGCTCCATCAGCGCCTTCGTGAAGTCGCTCGCCGCCTGTCGCCTCGTCTCGCTGCCTGATTCGCCCAGTTCATCAATGCTCCGCAAACCTCATAGGATGAAAGAGAGAGGAGTACGCACTCGCCGACTCGAGGTCGCGCCTGACGTACTCCGCCGGATCGTCCTCGAAGAGCTCCTCCTCAAACGTCCGCAGGGTCATGTTGGGCAGGACGATCTTTTCGCAGAACGCCTCGAGCGTCTGCTGGTTGTCGAAGAGTGCGCGCTGCGACGGCATCTTGACCACCGTACCGAGGAATGCGGTCGCCTTCGCGACGAGCTGTACGGTGGCGAGTCAGCCTCGGAAATAGGGGGGAAGGAGGCGACATGAGACGCACCCCGTCGTACTTGACCGCCGGCCCCAGCTTCGTCAACAGCCCCCAGGTCTTTTCGACGAACGGGCCGAGGTAGCCGCCTTCGCCGAACGCATCGAGGTACCGCAAGCTGTACAGCTGCGCGATTTCGCAGATCTCGGCCTTGGCGGCCTCGAGGTCGCCCGCCTCCTCGTCCTCGTCGTCGTCGGCTGCGGCGTCGGCTCCGGGAGGAGCGAATTCGAGGTACTTGAGGAGGAGGGGCATGAACTGCGCGAGGCGGTCCTCGAAGAACTCGGGGAGGTCCTGCGAGTTGAGATCGTAGTAGAGCTGGAGGAGAAGGAGGAGCGTGCGGAGGAGGAGGGCAAGCTGGTCAGGCGAGAGGGCGGTTCCGGAGGAGAGGATCGAGTCGGTTTGCTACGGGGAAGAGGAGAGTAAGCTCGCCGCACAGCGGAGACACAGCGATGCGCGTACCTGGAAGAGCTTGAAGTAGGGCTCGCAGAAGCGGTCGAGGACAAACTTGATCTGGAGGAAGAGGGCGTCGGTGCGGAACTCTGACCGCCATCTGCATGAGCGAGCGCAGGTCAGCTGCAGTTGCTGGGAAGAGCGGCTGGAAGCGCACCTCCGAAAGATCGAGTGAGCGGTCTGGAGGACGGCGTTGTTGATGACAAAGTTGTCGGGAGTGAGCTGCGAGGTGAGTTGCTGTACAAGGGCTGTAGGTCAGCGAGGGTGAGGCGTGGAGGACGGGGAGGTGCTCACGTCGATGAGGGACTCCCACTGGTCGGGGAAGTCGGCTTCCGCCATGATGGCGATGGCCTCGCCGACCTGGACCTGGAGGGCCTGCTCGCCAGAGAGCGCAATCATGATGGAGACGATCGACTGCTTGAGCGACTCGGCGGTCGCCGTACTGAGCGGCGTCGGCGCATCCTCAAGCTGCGAGCACGGGTCCGTCGTCAGTACTGGTGCGAATGCCGTGACGCTGAGCGATGCAGCTCCAGGAGAGAGAGCTGGTAGCGGGTGACCTTGCTGGATGATCGAGTTGCGAGAGAGGGGAAGGGAGCTCACGGCCCAGTTTGCCTTGATCCAGTTCTTGAAGCTGAGGGCTGCGCTCTGCCTGACTGCCTTGTTCTGGGCAACATCCTGTGCGAGCTGGAGGACGAGCGGGCCGAACGAGGGGTGGGCCTGCGCCTGGAGGAGGTCGCGCTCGGCCTGGCGGCGGGTGGGTGCATCGGGCGAGAGGGTCTGCACGAGGACCTGTGCGAGTGCGCTGAGCTCGGCCATGGCAGCGGCAGCGGCAGCGCGTGCACGTGCGACGAGGCGAGACGAGGCGAGCGAGCCCAAGTTGGGTGAAGCTGTGCATGTGCCGCCTCCCCTGCAGCCCAGCCTCCGCCTCTTTCTCTGGCCTGCGTGAAAGCGATCCCGCGAGAGCATGACTAGCCCGTCGCATCAGCGCACTACAACAGACGCGCACGGAGTACCTGTGGACCGCGCAAAGCCCACGCTCTCCTCCTCCGAGCCGCCCTTCTTTCCCTTAAAAGCTGGAGTCGTTCTCACTCGCCTTGCAGCTCTGGCTTTTTGTATCGCGTTCCGTGTTCTTGCGCTGCCCTACTGCCCCGGCCTCGACCACTCCTGCGGGCTCGCGCTCTCGTCGACGGCCTCGTCCGCCATGCGACGCAGGTGGCGGTCCTCGTCGAAGGGTCCTCCCATCACACGCGGCGCCCTCCTCTTCCTGCGCCGGGACAGCTCCGTGGCTGGACCCACACTTGGAGCTCACCTAGTAAGCGTTACACTTCGCCGCACACTCCAAGGTTCTTTCCCCTTTGCGATCTCGTCGCGGTGCTCCGCCCTCTCGCGCGAGCAATCGCTCGTCTGCAGTGTTCTCACACGCCCGCCCCCCGCTCAATGACTTCCCACTGTTCCGCCCGCATGCCTTCTCTCTCTTCCGCTTCTCATCCCTCCGTGTCCCGCACGCCGCCTGCCCGTCCTTTCGCTGCTTGTTCTCCCGCTTGCTCCTCCCACCTCGGCGCCTGCGAACATGCTCGTCCCGCTCACCGCGACCGACGCGACATGTGAGCTCACGCAGAACATCATGTGCCTCGTCTTCAGCCTCCCGCCCGGCTGGACCCCCGCCCAGAGCGACGCCCTCGTCGCGCAGCTCAAAGAAGCGACACGGCAGGTCGTCCTCAAGTGGCCGCTTATGAGAGGGCTTGCCAGCAAGAAGAAGGTGCGCAGCCCCCACCTCGAGGATGCCGAGGATCACGCTGACATCTTCATCTCGCACGCGTGCAGGGCACCTGGACAATCGATGTGCCCGACGACGGCACTACCCGCGCGTCCCATTTCGGCTTCACTTCCAAGACGCTCCATCTCCGCTACCACGAGGCGTCAGGCCTTCCCGGCCCTTTGCCCGCTTTCAACGGGAAAGCGTCCGGTCCTCTCGCTCGCCCCAAACGGTCCCTCTTCCGCCCGAAGAGCGTCCCCTCCTCGCTCGCAGGGCACGCCAAGGCGCGGTACCCGTTCCTACATGTGCACGCGACGGTCCTGAGCGATGCCATCGCCGTCGGCGTCAATCTCCCACACGGGATCGTCGACGGTACGGGCATGGGCATCGTTCTCCGTGCGCTGACAGCCGAGCTGCATGGCCTGCCGTGGGAGGCACCGCGAGCGTTCGAGGGCATCAACCCGTGGCAGGCGGCGCTCGACCGCCTCGTCGACGGGGACGAGGAGGAAACCGTTGGCGGCACCGGAGCAAGCCCCAGCACGCCGAGCTGCTCCGGTTCGGACTTGAGCGAGAAGGGCTCCTCACGGGCTTCACTGTCCAAGGACGCGGAACGCCGCGCCGCCCTCCCCGCCACGGGGATGTGGCGATCGTTCTCGACGTGGCCGGCCGCCCGGCTGCTCAGCAGCGTCTTTGTCGAGAACGTCTTCCGCAAGAGCGGCCGCGGGTGGGTCCTCCTCAACCATGCGACAGTCGACATGCTCGTCAAGAAGGTCAAGGCCGAGGTCAAGGCCGAGACAGGCGGCGCAGAGTTCGTCTCGACCGGCGACATCCTCTTTGCCTGGGCGCTCAAGGTGCGCATCTGCCTTCCTTTCCTCTGACCGCCCACCCTCCAAGCCCCTTCTTCCGCGGCTTGCTGTCTATCGCTCGCACCTGCCTCCCGAGGCGCCACTGACCCCTCCTGCCTACAGGCTGCCCATTCCGGCGAAGCCGCCTCCTCGGCGGGCGTCTCCGCCGGTGCCGTCTGGCGCTCCACCGCGCTCCTCCCCACCTCGGAGATTGGCCTCTACCCACACAACGCGATCGCGCCCTACTTCCTCATCTCGCCCCTCCCGCTCTCTTCGCTCGCCGCGCTCCCACTCTCAACCCTCGCGCTGCACATGCGCCGCAACCTCCTCAGCGCCAAGACGCGCCCCACGCTGCGCCTCGCGTGGCGCGAGATCCGCAAGGGCGCCCAGCTCCCGCACCGCGACTGGCCGCAGCTCCCCGGCCCGTCGTTCCTCCGGCGCATCGCAGCGGACGGGCCCGGCGGGAACGACGACACCAGAGGGAGGTTCGTCACGTACTGGGGGACGTCAAACCAGATTGGCCTCGGGCTCGCGGGGCTGAGCCTCCCCGCTGGAGACGGAACCGACCTCGCGCTCGTGTCGTTCCAAATGGACTGGGTCGAGCCGATCAACGTCGACCACCTCCTCATGCTCACCGACAATGCCAACGGTGTGCATGTCGCGGGGACGATGCGCAAGTCGCGGTGGAAGGCGCTCAAGAAGGCGGTCGAGGAGCTCGAGCGTGAGACGGTCAACCGCGAGAAGTAGAGCCACGGAGCGGGACAGATAGAGGTGCTTTCATTCTCCTTTCGGGTTGTACCGCCGCCTTCTTTTTGCCGTAGATGGGGTTGTCCTTGCGATAGAGCCGTACATAGACCGCGCTTGACCTGTTGGTGGGCGGGAGCATGCGAGGTGAGCGGGCGAGCGTCGACCTTCGCAACTCGCTCTTCTTCTCCGGGTTCAACGGGAGCGACTTCTACACCAACAACGCCTTGCCTCAATACAGATCATCCGAGCAGGTTGTTCTGCGCCCGCTATAGCGCTATGCTACATTGCCGCCGCTTCCTCCCCCGCTCCATCTGGCTCCCTGCGCTGCGCCTGCCTCCTCCCTCTCAAGGTCCGCCCATACACTATCAGCAACCATGGCATCGGCGCCATGACGAACCCTGCCGCTGCGGCGATGAAGCTCGCCCTTGTCTCCCTCGTCAGCGCCGTTTCATCGTCAGGAGATGAGAGGAGAGCGTCGCACCACTGATACCCGAGCGCGGCGTACGCCGAAGGCATAAACAGCGGGAGGGCGGTGCCGCCGAGGTTGCGCAGGAGGGAGACGCCCGCGAGCGCCGAGGACGATTGCGCCTCGAGCGCGTCCTGCCCAATCGCAGCTTGGTCAGCGCCATCAGAGAGGGAGAAGGGAGAGAGAGAGCCACGGCGAGGTACGCCGTCACGGCGCTGTAGATCATTGAGATGCCGCTGAAGAGGAGGAGGATGCCCTAACAGGGGGACGCCGACGGGCGCGCGGCCCTGCGAGAAGGCAAAGAGCGCGATTCCGCCGGGGAGGAGAAGCGAGCCGGGCAGCGCGATGAAAAGGCGCGCTTCGGGGCCGAGGCGAGCTTCTGCAGGTACGGTTGGGGCTAGAGTATGCGCAAGAAGGGTGGGAGGTGAGGGACACACGGTACTTGCGATACAGCCTGTTCTGCGGAGGTAGGAAGCAGAACGCGAGAACGCCGCCAGCGCTACGAGCGCGTGTTAGCAAGCCGAGAGGGAAGGGAGGGGAGGACATGAACCGCACGAAGCACATAGGAACGCAAGCCCGACGGCTGTGAGGCTGAACCCGTAGACATCCTCGAGAACGCCCGTCACCGCTTCAAGGCTGAGGTACATGATACCTGGGGATAACTGGGCAGGAATCTCTCTTTCAAAAGGACTGGGGGAGAGGAGCGTGAGGACCCACCCCAGCTGAAGCCAACCCAACTTGCGAGCGCGAGAACGATGCGCTCGCGAAAGAACAGTACTGCGAGCACTAATGGTCAGCGCGGTTCAAACACTAGCCTGGAACGCACAGCATGGACGCGCGAAGCAGTTGAGGATGCGCTTGCAGAGCGGGTCGGGCGAGGGTCTGGGATTGCGACGGTCAGCCGTGAGTAAGTCAGGCGCGTTGAAGCGAGAGCGCACACGACGACACGAGTCTCTGCCGTCGTAAGCGCAAAGAACACGCTGAAGATCCCGCAGAGGATGAGCTGGGCGGGAAGCAGGTTAGTCAGGCGAGTACGAGGAAAGGACATTCCCGCGCTGTACCTGGAACCAGTGCAGCCATCTCCAGCCACATTCTTCCGTGATCACACCACCGTACGCTGGACCGAGACCTAAGGGCGAATTGTGGGCAAGGATCAGCCACCTCGAGCTGATTATGGGGAGGAGGGAGGACCTGCCAGTCCCGAGGAAGGCGGAGAGGGTGAAGAGGGCCTGCACGCGATATGTGAGGTTGCGTAGACTTGAGAAAGACCACGAGCCACACCATTGGAAGAGCCCTCTCTCGCGCTGTCCAAAGGTCCGCGACGGTGCCACCTGTGAGCGGGCGGTACCGTCAGTATGCGCGCTAAGTTGTATCAAAACGGCAGAAGACAGGCGTACCGACAAGCGTAGACCCTCCGGCAGCCGCACACTGGGTCGAGACAGTTAGCGAGAGTTTCGGGGCGTGAACGAGAACTCGCTCACGCCACCGACGAAGCGGAAGACGATGACCACGGCGATGTTCGGAGCGAGCGCTTGTGGGAGCAGGCATACTGCAGGTTCGGCTGGGTGAAAAGGTTGCCAATGAAGCGATCCGACGACTGGGCGCACCTGTCCAAATGCAGGTCGAGGTGAGCATGATCCGGTACCGCCCGAAGCTCTCGCTCAGCGGCGCGAGCATCATCGGCGCAATGGCACAGCCGAACACGTAGCTGAGGAAGCCGAGGGAGTGGTCAATGAGGGGTCAAAGCAAGCGAAGAGCACGACGTGCGTGACGAGACCAACGTTCACGAGAAGGGTCGAGGTGTTGAGCTCGTTTCGCATCGCGACGGACGTGCTTGAATAGCTCGTAGAGACGGATGATCTGCGAGAGGAGCAACAGCGGGGTAAACGTGACAAGCGAGAGCAGAAGAAGGGTTCGTCGGCAGCTCACACGAAGAGCGTCAACAGGCAGCTTGTCAGCGTGATAAGCCAGCGTCGCCAAAGCGAGAACTCGAGCGATTTGGCGTTTGAAAGAGCTGCTCCTGCTTGTACCGTGGCTGGAGGATCCGCCGAAGCGACAGGTGGGGGAGCGGCGGGACGCAGGCAGACGGGGGCAGAGATGCTCGATAAAGGGCGGAGCCGTCTCCGCCGATACACCTGAGGCTGCGGGGCTGCATCAGGTCTTCCGTGCACAGTCGGCACCTCGACAACGAAGAGCAAGTAGCGCGCACCAAAGCCCATTGCCTCCCGCAACACTGGACCTGTCGGACCGAGTAGCTCCACTCCGTGATGCCCATATCGAACTGACTTCAGGTATCACAGCCGCGCAAAGCGGCGGTGGGGAGGTGGAAGAGCGAGAAGCTTCATCAGTCGTTCTCCTCAACTTCGCCTTGTAGACCCACTTTACAGCTCGATACCAGCTGTGAGTTACCGTACAGCCTAGAGTAGGTAGAACGGTGCACCTTCCTCAACAGTTCTTCCCGTGGTCTGCTCGCTCTCCCCCCTCCTCCTCGAGGCTTACCAGGCTTGCCGCCCGTCTAATATCGTCGCCCTCCCGAATTCCGCAAGCGCGCTTCTATCGAGCTCACGTAGGACGCCGACAGATCCGTGAAATGAATGTCAGCCAGTCAAGTCCGTCACAGCGAGTACACCCGTACTCACGCCGTCGCGTTCCCCTTCTCCGCCCTCGACAGCCCCTCCTCCTTCGAGTGCGGCGCTTTGGGCACCCAGGACATCTTGTCGCGGAGGTAGAGCGCGACGTAGGAGAGGACGAGGAGGACAGGAACCTCGATGAGGGGACCGAGACTGCGGGCGCGAGAAGAGCGTGAGTGGCTGAACGGGCCGAGAGGGAACGAGGAAGGGGAGGACGCACGTCGCGGCGAGCGCCTCGGGTGCATCAACTCCGAAAGAGGCGGTCGCGACAGCGATGGCGAGCTCGAACTGCAACGTGGGCGAAGGGAGCGAGACCTGGTCAGCCTCAATGTGAGCGCGAAAGAGAAGGTGAGGGGACACACGTTGTTCGAGGCAGCGGTGAACGCTTGCGTGACAGCCTTGTCGTACCCGCCGGCCTGCGCGCCCCACCTAGACTGGGAAAACTTCCAGAAGGAGAGGAACGTCGACGTCCATACGAGCGTGAAATACATGACGAGCCTGCGGGCGGGTTGTGCGCATAATCAGTCGGGGCGCAAGGGGTGGGAGACAAAGAGGCTAGCGCACGGGACGCAGATGCGGAAGACGGTGCCGATGTTGTCGATGATGGCGCGACCTTGGCTCATGAAGAGTACGATGATCACGTAGAGCAGGCCAACCATGCCGAGCAGGCCGAAGTAGCCGAAAAACTTAGCGCGCCGCTCCTTGCTCAGCGTCGTGAGGGCGATGATGCGCGTGATGGCACCGGCGCCGAGGGGGATGCCGAGGTACTGCGGGCGGCACAAGGGGAGGTCAGTGTCAAAGCGGCAGTGGGAAGAAGGAAGGGAGTGCACGATGCCGACAGCCTTGGCGACCTGAGAGTACGCGAGCTGGAGCTGGCCGAGGTCCGAGCCAGCGCGCACGCCGAGAATGTCGCAGAAGAGGATCGCATAAGGCGAGAAGAGGACGATCTGGAGAACAGAGTTGAAGACGACGAGGATGGCACTATGGGTGAGCGGGGAAGGGTCAGCGGAAGAGTGAGGGGGAGAAGGGGAAAGCGCGAGCGCACCAGTAGTCGGTGTCGCCCTGCGCGATGCCGGTCCAGATACTGCAGGAAAAGCCGACGAGATAGGTACTTGCTCGAAAAAGTGGAGAGGACGAGACAAACATGACCATGGCGATGCAGCGAGCTACGGAGAGAGGAAGAGCGGAGGTCAGGAAGGTCAAATTGGGAGGAGAGAGGGACGCACCGACGCCGACGAGCAACACCCCTCGACGCTCACGGTCCATGCTTGCCTCGGGGAGGGCGATCCAGGCGCAGGCAGCCATGAGGAACGGCGCGATGATCCAGTTGAGGACGAGCGAGATGCCCAGGTGGAGGTAAATGTTGCGCGACTTGAACAAGACGGGCATCTTCTCCCACTGGACCTTGCTCATCGCCGGCCAAATCATGACGAGTAGGCCGACAAGCAGCGCTGCAATCTTGGCAATGTGTTAAACGAGGCGGTGTGAGGAGGAGAGAGGGAGCGCACGGATGGAGACGCCCTCCCAGGATGCAGACCGCGCCTTGTCCGCCTCAAAGACTCGATCGAGCTTCTCTTGTGGTATCGCATTGCCGAGCCCAACGCCGAGGATCATGGCAGCGAGGACGAGCGGCGCGAGAAGGCGGTCGCCCCAGCTGAGGGAGCGGAAGAGTTCTGCGCGAAGATGGTCGTGAGTGGGTGCGGTCATAAGCTAGCAAAGCAGTCTGCCGCACGCATGGCAGACATGGTGGCGTGTGCAGGCGGTGGTGCGAGGGCATCGCAGGCGGGAGCGTCGCACGAGGCGGCGGAGGAGGACGCGGAGGAGGCGCGCTTGGTGGCGAGGTGCTCGCTGCCTTGGGGCCAGTCGGGTGTGTCGATAACCCTCATCGCGTAGCGTGTCGAAGGCGGTGTACGAACGCGAAGGCTGAGCCCGGGCACGGCAGACGCGGAGCGATGGAGCAATTTCAAACGGGCATCGCGATCTCGACCACACGCGTCCCGCTTGCGCTGGCGACGCTGCGATAATCGTGCATGCTCAGCCGCACTCGTCTCGTCCCTGCGCACCTCCTCGCTAAAGCTATGTCGACCTCCGCCGCACCCGAGAGTCCCTGGCACGCCGCCTTCCCCGCCCCTCGCGCCGCCCTCGCCGACGGCACCCTCGCCGCGCTCTCCATTGACGAACTCAAGGCCTGCCTGACGAGCTCCGACGCGCCGAAGGAGGACGTCCTCGTCGTCGACGTGCGCCGGACCGACTTCGAGGTTCGTCCCTCTCCCCCACATCCTCCCGCGGTTTCTCTCCCGCTCGACGAGCAGGTCTCTCCGGCAAGTAATGACGTTAACCGGCCTGCACGACAGATTGGATTCATCCGCGGCGCAATCAACCTCCCGGCGCACTCATTCTACCCGACGCTCCCCTCTCTTCTCCCGGTCCTCTCGCGGTGCGTTTCTCCCTCTCCCCTATGCATCCTCACTCATCCCGTACTTTTCGCGCAGCTACCGCACCGTCGTCTTCCACTGCCAGTCGTCAAGCGGACGCGGCCCCCGCTGCGCAGGGTGGTACCAGGACGCACTGGACGCCGCGAGCATCCCGCAGGAGCAGAGCAAGGCGGCGGTGTTGACAGGCGGGATCAAGGCGTGGCTGGAGAAGTACGGTGACGACGAGAAGCTGACCGTGAAGCTGTAGCGACGGCAGGGACGCATGCAGTTACGAATGAAGATTGTCTTGGGCCAGTCGAACAGAACATGCGGCGGAACAACAGAAAGCACAGCACGAGAGGGGGCAAAGTACAACGCCCATCTCAATGGTCCACCGTCCTCCGCCTCGCGACCTTCCTCCCCGCGCGCTCGTCCTCCTCGTCCCCGCTCTCGGCGCCGCGCTCTCCGTCGCTCCCGCTCCCCGCGCGGCTCGCGTTGCGGCTACTGTTGAGCGAAATCCCGCTAACGACGTCGTCCCTCCTGCGACGAAGCAGCTCCTTCGCGTCAATGAAGACCGCTCCTCGCGGCGCGGGCAGCGACCCGCTCGAGTTCGAGCGGCCCTTGCTACCTGCTGGGGGCACCTCCGGTGGCGAGAGCGCGCGGCGCGCCCCAGCCCCACCTGCAGCAGAGCGAGGCGTCGCGCTCTGCGCGCGCGGAGCGGGCGAAGCTGCGCTGTTGTGCTTGACGAGCGGCGAGGCGTGCAGGTCCGCCCTCAGCGCGCGCTCGACGGGCGTGACGAGGTGGCTAGGCGGATGTGCAGGTGCCGGCGCGGCGAGGTCGCGCTCGCTGCTGCTGCTGGGTGTGCGGGTGCGCACGCCGCTCGAGCCAAAGACGGTGTCGACCGAGGGCATGGTCTTGGCAGGGAGCTGCAGCGGCGCCGGCGAAACGGTCCGGCTCGTGTTGCTCGACCCGCGTCGGCGGCGCGGCGTGAAGGTGAGGACATCCTCGTCCTCACGGCTCTCGTTCCCATCGCCCTCAGCGAGTGTCGATGGCGTGGAGGGCAGCTGCGTCGCGAGCGGTGAGGTCGGGCCCTGCGCGAGCGTCGGGGTCGGCGGAACGACGTTGATCGGCTTGACGGGCGCAAGCTTGCGTGGCGATGGCGTCGGCGACCGCTGTGGGACTTCCGACCGCGCGGGGCGCGACGGCGACGACCCCGCAGTAGCGGGTTTGGCCTGCGCGTCCTGCGCGCGCGCGCGGTCGAACGCCTCGGCGATCCAGTCCGCATGCATAGCAATGACTTTTTCGGCCGCAGGCAGGAGGCTCACCATTTGAAGGTAGCCGTGCGACCAACCCGCGATGATGCTCGTTTGCACCCAGTCATCCTCGTCCTCATCGAGAAGCGGATCGCGCGTTGCCGAGGACGTTGACATGCGCAGCCCGTCGCCGTGCCGCGACTCGCGCGCGAGGAGCTCGTGCTTGCGCGTCTCCTTAGCCTCGCGCAGCTTGCCGGCGAAAATGACTGTCTGTAAGCGAGAGCTTTGTCAGTAGACTCCGCGAGCACGCAAGACGAGAGAGCCGTACGTCATCTACGAGGGGATCGCGCTCGCCGCACGAGATGTAGACGGGCGGGAAGCGCGCGAGCATGTGTGCCGGCGTGAAGATGGGCGAGATGTGGTAGTCCGAATGCAGGTCGGGCGCATTGCGCGGGCCAATGTAGAGCAGAGCCATCGCGCGAAGCTGCGGGCACCCATGGTCAACGCACGGTAGTGTAGGAGCGAAAGGGAAAACGCACCATTGGCGGCGAGATAATGCGATCTGCGCCGCACGAGCGGAGGTCAGTACAATTGTGTGACATATGAGAGCGAGAGCGCACCGTTGAAGAACGCCGTCCTGCTCGTCATTGCTAGCCTCGTTCCGGCCAGTGCGCTCCTGCCCTTCCCCTGCCCCTTCCCCTCGAGTGCCTCCTCCTTCTTCCCCTGGTCCTCGCGCACCTGCCCCTCGAGTACCTCCTGCTGCCGCTGCTCCGCGACTGCTGCCGCCCCGCGCGGCCCGCCCCCGCCGTCCCACCACAACACCCGCTCGGAGAGACTCTTCTCCCGCTCGTCCGTGACGGGAACCTCCTCGTCTTCCTCCCCCTCCTTCTCCCCGCGCTCCTCCGCGCCGCCGATCCGTTCGCCTGACGCGCTCCGCGACCCGCTGAGGAAGTACCCCTCGCGAAGGGCGGCAAAGCTCGCGCTCCCGGGCAAGTTCCTCACCAGTCCGCGGCCCCAGCTCGTAGTCCGCCTGCGGCGGAGGACCTTCGGCCTCCCGCGCTCGCTGCTCGCGCTCCGGCGCTCGACGTCCTCCACTACTGCCAGCGGGCTGCGGTGCTCGAGGTGATCCTTCTGGCGGAGGAGGTTCGCAACGTCCGGGTGCGACTCGGAGCGAAGCACGCGCAGGTCCGAGGCGGGCATCCAAGACGTGAAGTGAAAGGATAGCGCGGGGTAGGCGAAAACGAGCGCGGCGGGGAGCGGGAGAGACGGGGGAGCAGGCGCGCCGGACGAGCGAGACGAGGAAGGCGACATAGGCGCCGGCGACTCCTCTAGGAGCTTGATGACCATTGCCGTCGCAATGTTGGCGCCGCTGTACGATGCACGTGGGTAAGGATCGTCACCATGTAAAAGCCGCACGGCAGCTGCAATGTGAGGTAAAGCGCGGACTCACGCCGAGTCGCCCGTGAGCACGACCTTGAGCTCCTTCTTGCCGCGCGTGTTCATCCCGATACATGTGCCTTTGGTAGTATGCAGGAGCCAGTAGGCATCGTACATCTCGTCAATCGCGAACGGGAATGGGTACTCGGGCGCCTGCGGGACGAGGCGAGCGTCAACAGTGAGTTCTGACACGAGAGCAGGTTTGCCCTGCTTTGGACGCGAAGCGCAAACAAGCGAACACTGCCGTACCTTGCCATAGTCGAAGCTAACAACGACCTTCCTCGGCCCGAGCTGCCGCGCCCACCGCAGGAGCCGCTCGGCGTGGTGCTCGGGCGTCATGCAGATGAAGCCGCCGCCAGGGAGGTCCATCACGAGCTCGTGCGCCGAGACGAGCTCGGCCTCCGTGCCGGCGTAGAAGAGGTGCACAGTGATCGGTTTGCTGCGGGAGAAGTGCCGGTCAGGTTTGAATGGTCGCCCTTGTCCTCGCACGAGACGAGCAACGCCCCCTGCTCATCACGCAAACAAGCCGGACGCACGTATATCGGCTCCCCTCCGGCCTCGCAAGGAACACCTTGCGCTGAATGGGGACGAACGGACGGTGTCGCGCCGTCGCAAACTTGATGTACGGGTTCGTCTGCTTCTCCCACGTAATGCGCAACATTTCGACCGTGCAGAAGGCGCGAAACTTGCGCAGCTGCAGGCAGGTGCCGAAGGTCAGCCGGAAGTCCCGCCCATCCTGAATCGCCAGCCGGAGCGCGCAGAGAGGGGAAGAGAGAAGCCTCTTCCGCCGGACGCACCTTCTCGTCTGCCTCATTGGCGCAGAGAAGGTAGTAGCCCGAGAAGGCGAGTGAGGCGAGGTCGCGGAGCCATTTCCAGCGTATGCTCATGGCGGTCGCGAAGCCGGCATCGAGGGCAGTTGCGATCCAGGTTGCGCTGCAAAAGGATCCGGATGGTCAGCGCATACTTCTCTTCAGAAGAGGCCTACAGGGCGGCTCCTGCGGGGGAGACTCGCTGTTTGCCGGATAGGGAGCGCACCGGTAGTAGTCGCGCGAGTAGAGCCGCGCAAGAGGCTCTGGCGCCTGCAAGCCAAGGAGGACGTCTCCATGGCGGACGGCGTAGAGCAGCGTGAGCGTCGAGAGGACGATCTGCCACGGCGAGCAGCGGCGCTGGATCGCGCGGTGGAGCCGGCGCACGAACGGGAGGTTGGGCGGGCTGGGCGGGCCGAAGGCGATGCGGCTGAGCCAGAATAGCAGCACGAGCCACACCTGCACGCGTGCAGCCCGGCGGTAGTTACCCGGAGGTCAATCAGCGTGGGAGAGGAGCGAAGACGGACGGACGGGCGGCCGGGGAGATGGCGGGGCGCACCTGCGAGCGTCGCCAGGACGGGCTGGGCCGCCCTGCGAGCTGGTCGAGCATCTTGCCCCGGGCACTCTGCGGCTCGCGACAGGCGGAGCGGAGCGGAGAGGGGCGAGGAGGGGCGGCGGGTAGGGGCGCGGACAAGATGCGCGTGCAACGCCGTCCGCCCCCCTCGTCAGCGCCGATGTCCCACTCCATCGCTCCCGTGGGCTGCGTCGGCAGCTCTTTCTCCGAGCTTTTGGATGCCTGAGTAGCCCAGGAAGCCGTCCGATCTCGCTTGACGTGCACAACCCACCTCGCCGTCCTCTCCTCCGCGGCATCGCTCTTCCTCCGGATCCTCCGGATAGTAATTCGCACAAACGCGCACAGATCCAACTGCTACTAGCTGTACAGGCTCCGACACAACACAAGTAAGGGAGCCTCCCGCATTGTTCCCGCCTCAGCTAAACAGCTCGCTCACGCTCATCCTCCCCTCCATCTTCACGCTCGTGCTCTTCCTCCTTCCCCTCGATGCGAGCCCGGCCTTCCCTCCTGTGCCTGCTGCGCTAGCCGGGCCCGCAGAGCGTGCAAGCCCTGCTGGCAGGAGCGGCGGATCGGCAGGGAGCGCGGCGGTGGAGGCAGGAGGCGGGAGCGCGGAGGTCGAGCGCGCAAAGGAGGCAGCGGGTGTGTCGTGCGCGGGGACGACGACGAGCCTTGGTGGTGCAGGGGGTGGTGCCAACGCCGCGACAGGCGCAGACGGCGCCGCCGATACGCCCAGCGCGTCCGCCATTGCCGGCCTCGAAACGCGCGAGCGTGCCGCTGTTGGCGGCGCAGACGGCGCGAGTGTCGACGCGGCGAAGGTGAATGCGGTCGCAGACGCGGGCGAGACGGCGCGGTACGACTTAAGCTCGTCTTCAAGGGCTGCGACGCGGCTGTTGGCGGTCGAGAGTTGGGAGAGAGTCGCGAGGTGTTTCTGTGAGTCGGTTATACGTCAGGAACGCTCCGTACGGTAAGTATATAGAGCGGAAAGAAGGCAGGCGACGGAAAAGGGAGAGGCGGAGGAAGAGAGGGTGCAGGAGGGGCAGCGAGAAAGCCGACGACGCACCCGCCTGCTTTCGGCGAGCTCCTCCCTGATCATTGCGACATGCCTGATCTTCTGGTTCTGGTTCGCGTGCCCTGCAAGCTCCGAGTTGTGTGCGATGAGCTCCTGCGCCTCGGCCTCGCTCGCGGCGTTCAGCCGCGCGAGGTGGTCGATCGTCTGCTGCAATGCGTCGTTGGCCGCGAGAAGGGGCGTGAGGTGCGTAACTTCGTTGTTCAGGCTATGGCCCGGAATCATTAGTCCGAGTTCGTCAGGACTGCCGCGCAGCAAGACGAGCCTAGAGGGACAGCCCGGACGCACCTCTCCACCTCTTCCTTGAGCGCGCCCTCGCTCGCCCGGGTCTGCGCCAAGATTCCAACCACGCGCCTCTTCTCCGCGCGCTCCCGCTCCGCCTCCTTCTTTGCCTCGCCTACGAGCCGCCGCTGCTCCTCCAGCTCGCCTTCGTACCGCTCTGCATCGGCGGCTCGGAGCGCAGAGAGCGCCGAAAGGTCCGACTCGAGCTGAGCGATCTGTGTGGCGGAGTTGGCGAGGTCGTTGCGCGTGGTTCTGAGCGCCGTCTCGGAAGCGGAGAGGAGCCCCTCGAAGCGCGGGATCTCGTCGTTGACGGCAAGGTCGAGCCTGCGAGCGTGCGCGTGGAGCACGAAGTCAGCAGCGATGTTCAGCGTTTGGGAGAGACGGAAAAGGCGAGGACGCACTCGCCCTCGACCACCTCAAAGTCCTGCTGCATCCTCTTCTTCTCCTCCTTCCAACCCTTCTCCCTCCTCTTCTCCCACTCCCCCCTCACCGCGTCCCACTCGCGTTCGCTCTCGGCCTCTCGCTTGGCAAGCGCGACCTCCTCTCTCAGCCCCTGCATCTCGCGCGCGTCCGCCCTCGCACGCTGCCGCCACTCCTTCTCCTCCCTCCCCGGGCCGACCACGAGCTCGCGCTCGGCGCGCCAGCACTCCCGCAAACGCCACTCGCGCCAATCGCCCTCCTCGCGCTCTTCCAGTGCAAGCGCCAGCCGCTCCTCCAGCCCGCGCGCGTACTCGCCCACACTCGCGAGGACCGCCTCGCGATCTGCGACGCGCCGCTGCAGCCGGGCGCAGCGCAGCCGCGCAGCTTGCAGCTCTTCTACACGAGAGTCGCGCGCTTCGGCGCGCAGGGTGGCGACCAGCTCGCCGGACGCGAGCGCGGCGTCCTCCCGCCCGCGCAGCTCGAGCGCGGCGCGCGCCTCCCACTCCCTTGCCGAGGCGCGCGCGGCATCGCGCTCGTCTTCGGTGCGCGCAAGTGCGGCGCGGAGGGAAGAGAGCTCGGCGTCTTTTTTCGCGGAGGAGGCGGCATGCTGCGTGGTAAGGGACGAGAGCTTGGCCTGCAGGGAGGGGAGCGTCGATTCGTACTTTGCCTGGAGCGCAGTTGCACGTGCGAATTTCGAGGTGAGGTGGCCTGCGGCGGTATGCGGGAGAGAGGGGAGAAGAAAGAGGAGTAGGAGGTTAGGAAGGTCGTTTGCCTCGTTATTTCTCACAGCAGTAAGTAGAGACGAACGGTTTTCGCTCCTGAGCTTGTCCGCCTCCTTACCCATCTCCTCTCTCTCCTTACGGTGCTCCTGCTTAGCCTCGTCGAGCTTGTCGACCTTGGCACGGAGCTTCGCGAGCTCCTTCTCGTGGGCCGCGGTCAGACGGGCGCGGAGGTCATCCAGCTGCGAGCGCGGTGGATAGTTAGCTCAGAGACAGAGAGGAGAAGGCTGGGCAAGGGCGTACCTGCTGCTTGTGCCGCTCGCGGTCGACTGCCCCTGCTGCTGCGCTCGTGGTGCGCGCGCGCGGCTTGGCGTTCTCCTTGTCCGCGATAAGGCCGGCATCGGCGTAGAGGCCAAAGGTGTCTGCGCGTTCCTGAGCAGTGTCAGCGCAGCAACAGAGAGAGGATGAGGACGACCGACCAGGCTTGTTGACGTCTGCCTCTGCACCGAAGCGGTTTGCGCGCTCGAGCATCCCGGCACGTTTGTAGTTCTGTTGGGGCGAATGTACGGGCACGTCGTATGCGCCCGGCGGGGGTATGGAGTCGGGCGCTGTTGACCGTGTTGAGCGAGCAGACGAGGTGAGCGGGAAGAGCGGGGGAACGGAGAGGACGGGTGCGCACGTCTGTCTGGGAAGCGCTGTGCCTTGGGGAACTGCATCCTCGCTGCTCGGCGCTTGTCCGAGCGAGTCGAGCGCAAGTTGGACGAGGCGAGGGAGCGAACGCGTCGAGGCGCGCTCCTCGCATCCCGCTTTCAGCCCCCGACAGCTCGAGCTGACGAGCTGACGAGCTAGACTCGCTCGAAGCACAGGTTGGCTCCGCTCAGCCACGCACGAGCCTCTCACGTGCCGCCGTTCACCCTTCTCGCGGTCCTCATCTCCCGCTTCTCGCTCGGGAAAGCCATGTCGTCGTCGCTGATCGCCTGGTTGACGCGCGAATGGCTCTCGAGTCGCAACACACACGGTGCAACCCTCCCGCCCGACCCCGTCACCGAACCGAAGCGCCTCCAGCTCCTCGCCGTGCGCCTCTCCTCCCTCTCCCCTCTCCAGCCCCGCTGAACCCGAAGATCGCAGGCAACCGGCCTTTCGACGGATGGCGACGACCCGTTGCTTTGGTGCGAAATGGCCGACGGCGAGTGCTGGATTGACTGCTGCATCCCCATGCCCGTCGTCGACGCCTTCAACGCGTGCGCTCCTTCTCCGTCCCCTCCTCTTTCTCGCTGATCCGCCCTGCGATGCACGCAGTACCACTGCACGCTCCTTTGCCTCGTCTTCCTCATCCAAGTGCCTCTTTCGCGCCCTCTCGTGGCGATTTGTCCTCGCGCGTCCGCTCGTCCCCGCGCGCTCCTCCCCCTCCAAAGCACGCCCGGCCGCTGCGACCCAGCGCAAGAGCGCTCGGATTTGCCTTCGTATCGAGCGGCTGGAGCGCCACGCCGCGGGCGACGGGCACTGCGGGACGAGCTTGCCGTTCCGGAGTGGGAGGGATGGCCAGAATGTAAGCGCGCAGGAGACGGAGAGGGCGATGTGGGTGCGCAGGATCGAGCTGGACGCCAACGAGGCTGGTGAGGCAGCCGAGGCGGCGGAGAAGATCGCTTACATCGCCGAGGTGCGTTCTTCCTCCCTCTCGCGCTTCCCGCTCGGCTGACCTCGGCCGCATCAGCTTCCTGCCGATCCCGCCCGCCGGACCCTATCCGCCGCTTCGAAGTCTCGCTCTAACTCCTCCATTTCCACCGCCGCCCCGCATGCCCCTATACCGCCCTTCGACCCCTCCCGCCCCGCCTACATCCCTCACCCGTCCTGGCCCGCCGACAACAACCGGGTCCGTGTGGACTGGGCCTCTGCACGCGCGCTCCTTGACGCCGCTGCCGCCGCGAGTACGGGTCACAAAGACACGGGCAAAGGTAAGGCGCGTGAGGACCCGCACGCCCTCACAGCAGATGCGAAAAGCCCGTGTGCGCCACCCGCACCCGCGACCGTACCTGTAACCGACCCCGTGCACCGCGTCCTCGCTGCCGCGACGCAGCCTCGGTCCGCCCCTGCTGCGCCCGCGAGCGCTCTCCCGCAGGCGTCGCGAAAGCGCACCCTCTCGATGGAGGAGGCGCGCGCAGCGCTGGAGAGGGGGCGCGCCGAGCGCAAGCGGCTGATCGGGACGCCGTTGCTCGCATCGGCCGCCTCGGGGAAGAAGCAGGCCCGCGCGGCGGTACCTGCTGGGCAGGGCGAGTGTAGCAGCGCGGCACAGATGCTCTTGACGAGGTCGGGGCCGTCGCCTGCGAAGCGAAGGAGGAAGGGAGCGGAGGGGAAGGGGGAGGTGCAGCGCGCGGGATCGCCGTTCGATGCGCCCGCGCTTGCATCAAGCGCTGCTGCTGCGGCAACGGCCGTTCGCGAGCCCTCGCCCGCGCTGAGTATCCTCTCACAAGCGGCACCCGCCATGCACGCAGACGCGGACATCGACATGCCCGCTTCTTCACCGCCGCCATCCTCGCCCATCACCGTTGCCGCGACCGTCCCGCCCTCCTCCTCCCAGCCGCCAATACCGCGCGGATTGCCTTCTACCTCGCGGGGTCCGTCTCCCACGGCGTCACCGTCGCAGGCACGCACGACTGCGCGCAGCGCCACCCCTTCAGCAGCAGCAGCACCCGCCTCGACGCCCGCGCGCCCCGGCCCCTCGCCCCGAAGCGAGGCACCCCCACCGAGCTCGGCGATCGCGATCGACCTGAGCGAGGCGCTTCTGAGTGATGCAGAAGAGCGGGAAGGGGAGGAGAAGGAGGGTGAGGAGGACGAGGAGGGAACGCCCTCGCCGGCGAGGCGGAATGAGGTTGGTGTAGGAGCCGACGAGGCAGGGGCGATGGTGCGAGATACCACAGCGACGAAGAAGCAGAAGCAGGAGGAGCTTTGGCGGGGGAAGGGCGCTGACGTCCCGCTCATCCCGCTGGAGATCTGGGACTTCGGCGCGTGGATGCGGAGCAAGGGATTGGAGGGGTTCTAGCATAAGGACTTAGCATAAGCGAACTGTATCATGGGACGCATGGTGTCTCCTCACTAGGGATTGGGTTCTGGCGAGATGCGCATGAGAGGGGGAGAGCGGGCGCCGGAAGGTCCGCGGCACGATGAACGTCTCCTGTCTCCTGTAAAACATTTCGCTGCTCGACTTCACTCAACTGCGCTGTGCACGCGCTGGCTCTATGCGCGCATCCTGAAGTGCCTCCGCTGCTGCACGCCTCGTTCCCTCAACCCGCCGTGCCCGACTCCCCATGCTCTACCGCTCGCTACATAAGCGGGACCTGGTGAGTTTCCGCCCCGCATTGCATGACGCCTGCTAACGGCTGCTGGCGCAGGAAATCGACTTGAGCGATACTTCTAGCGACAGCGGCGACGAGCGGCGGCCTTCTCAAGTCGAGCCTCCTCGGCCGGGCAGGACGGGGATGCTGGTCTTTCGTGGGTCGCCCTGCTTCTGATACTCTCCCCATAAGAAAAGGTGTCCAGGCTTACTCGCTTGGAGTTCCCATAGTCATTATGGTATGCCTCGTCGCCGCCGGAGGAGCGGCGTACGTCCTCCTCCGTGGCGAGGCCAACGCTGGGTCGAGTGGCACCTCAAGCGCGACGGATTCGACAACGACTGCGACAGAGAGGGCGGACGGCACATTCGAAGCTACACCTACTCGCATTCCGTCAACCGCTGCACGCTCCTCCGCATCTCCCGACAACTTTCATTCGTCCACCCTGTTGTCCTCCGCCGCGTCCCCTTCTTCCACCTCGGACGGCGTCGATACAGGAGATCTCGACCAGTCCTCTCTGAAGGAACAGGGCATCTCTACCTTCCTTGGCAACAACACGGGCGGTATTGCGAGTTGGTATCACACCGATTCCGGGTTGCACTGGCAGGCCGGTCGTGGTGCGAGTTTCCCTGTCCGGCTCCTCCCTCCCTCCCCTCCCTTCCTCCCTGACAAGCCTGCGTCTGCTCAGACGACGACTCTGTCCCCGGTTTCGCCCCCTCTTTAGCCACCATGCTCTCCTCCTTCGATCAGGACGCAGCCGCCGCCAAAACCGCCTTCTGCGGCCTCGAGGCGGAGGTCTACTCCCCCGTCACGGGGAAGACCGTCACGCTGTACGTCGCAGACGCGTTCGACGACAAGTGGGTGCGGACGCCGAGCAGTATTGATGTGATATATGGGAGCGGGCGTTGATGTCCTCCTCTGCTTTCGAGGAGATGGAACTGACTGACCCGGGAGCAGTTCGAGCTCTTGTTCGGCGAGACGACGGACAACAAGGACGATGTCGTCAAGGAGTGTTGGTGGCGGTTGACGGGCGGGAGGGACGAGAAGTGCGTCCCTCTTTCACACCTGTGAAAAGTGGAGCGAGCTGGGGCGGATCACGCTCATCTTCCCTTCCACGCGCAGATACACGTATAAAGGCGTGGGCGTAGGCTAAGGGGGTAGAGGCCTTGTAGAAACACCCTGTACGCCCCATCTAACGCTGTTGACGGCATACTCGGAAGCAACTGAGCGCAAACTGCGGGCAGCGCAGTTTCTCTCACAAACGATACGACAGGAACCACGGGATGCGAACAATGAATCATCTGCGTGTACGACAATCCGGCATGAACCGAGCTATCGAGTGAGAAACGAATGCATCCTCGGTTTCCAACTCGACCCGCCGGTGCTCGCCAGCCTCGCACGACAACGAGTGCTACAGATCTGCACGAGGAGATAGCTACAGCCCGTTACTCGTCGTAGTACGCATCTCGCATAGAGAACACGCGCACGTTGAGCACGACGAGATCTACGAGGAGCACGAGCGCGAGGAGCGCGACGCCCGCACGAAGGAGGACCGCCTTCCTCTTGACCGCAGCGGCGCGCACGTTCCCGTCCACACTGCAGTCGAGCAGGAGCGCCTTCTGCCCCTCGCGCGCTGTCGCTGCCCCCGAAGCAGACCGCGGCGAGCACGCCTCCCACGGGCAGAGGTACAGCCGCTTGAGCCTCTCCGCAGGGGTTTCACGCCGCTGCTCCGGCTGCGGGGCGAGGTACGGCGGCAGCACGTGCGGGCGGGACGGCGCGCGTGCGAGGGGAAGGAGTGAGGGCGGGGGGCGGTAGTCGATTGATGGGGGCGGGGCGAGCGAGAGGGAGGATGTCGAGCGCGCGGGGTGGACGTGTACGGCGGTGTGCGCCGCGGGGGCGTTGGTTTTCGCTGACGGAGAGGTCTGGTCCTCCATGCTAGTCGTGCTTGATCGCGGGAGCTGCTCGAGCGAGAGGCCCGACTGGCCGCTCAGGTCCAGGTCGGAGACTGCCGTGTGCTGCGGCGCCTGCGCCTGCAGCTGGGTATGTGAGGAATGAGGTGGGACGACGCCGACGGAGGAGGAGACGGAGTAGATCGAGGCGGTGCGGCGGGACTGCTTAAGCGAGCGGAGGGAGGCGGGGTCGGCGGGGCGAGCGCGAGCAGGAAGAGGATCGGCGGCAGCGTCGGGCGTCGGAGGGTGGATGTCGACAGCCACGCTCGGCGTCGCGGGTGCGCAAAGGCGTGCTACGGCGCGCGGGCGCACCGTGGTCGCCGCGATCGCCTCGAGCTGGGCATCGTCGTCGCTGGCGTTGCTCAGCTCCAGGTCCTCGTTTGGGGTGCGCGCGGCGTGCGGGGCCCTTGCGGCGAGGGAGGACGAACGGGGCTTGCGAGCGGGGAGGCGGTGCGAGAAGGTCGGGATCTTGCCGAACGCAGGTGCGGTGGTCGTGCGCGCTTGACGGCCGGCGACGCGGATGGGTTGAGGCGGGGACTTGCGTGCAGCCATTGGGCCGTAAAAAGGGGCGATTGTGCGAGTGTGTGAAGTGCGAGTGTGTGAAGGGAAGGCTGGAGAGGCTTTCATGAGGAGGGCAGGTCAGCGGAACGTCGAGGATAGGGACGATGAGGGTATGCGCACTGTGGAGAGGAGCGACACCGGGTCGAATAGTCTAGTCAAAGCCGAGAGCAACCGGGAGGGAGAGCAGCTCGACCAGCGAGAGGGCGATAGGGAGACGAGGAGGAGAAGCTGCGGGAGAGGACAAGCCGAGGAGGAGGACATGGGTCAGGACGGGGACAAGGCAGGCGTAGTACGGCGCAGCGGAGGCCGAGCATGTCCGAGCGGGCATCAGCGCGGAAGACAAGCAAGGTGCCGGCGCAGCTGGAGGACAAGGGGGACGGAGGAGAAGGCGGTCCGGGCGGAAGAGGCGCCGCCTCACTGGAGGAGGCACGCGCTTCGTGTGCTGTCCGAGAGCAAGAGTCTGAGCATACTGGAGGTGTCAGTCCGGCCCACGACGGGAAGCGGCGGCAGCTGGCGAGAGCACAGCCGCGACTTCGCAGGTTCGCCGCGACGAGCTCGCTCGACCGGCAATGTCTGGCTTTGGGTGAGCCAGCAGCATGGTCAGCGTTATCCAAGAGCTCCACTCAACCCACTCTCGCTCGCAGCGACCCCTACCGCCACCCGCGCGACGAGCGACGGGACCGCGACTACGACTCGCGCTCGCACCGCGATGACAGGAGAGGAGCGCATGGAGGCTATGGCCAAGATCGCTACGGCCATGGCACAGGGCGGGACGGCTACGACGACCGCGGCTACAGCGGTGGGGGTGGGCGAGGACGGGGCTGGGACGACGAGGGCAGGGAGCACAAGCGAGGGCGCTACGAGGTGCGCATCCTGCTCCTTCCTGCTACAGGGGACGTGCTGACATTCTCAAGCAGGACTACGACCGCGGACGCGCATCGCCGTACGGCCGCGACGATTATCCCCCTCACCACGGGGGCTACTCGACGCCGCCCGCACAGAGCTTCCAGCCACACACCCAGCCCGCCTACCTGTCCCAGCAGGCCCAGCAGCCTCAGTTGGGGTACTCGGCTGCACCCGGTGCGCAGGTCGAGGCAGCCGCTGTCCCTCCCTCTCGCCCGAAAGGCCCCGTCCAGCCCGAAGCGCCCTCTGCCTCTGTCATTCTCCTGGGCCTGCCGCCGCACGCCACCGAGGTTCACCTCCGCCAGTTCCTCGAGAACATGGGCGCATCGATCGACTCGACCACCGTCATCATCGACCGAGCGACCGGTGTCTCGAAGCAGTTTGGATTCGCCAAGTTCAGCTCAGTCGAGCACGCACGCGCCTTCATCGAGCCCAACTTTCCGAGCATCCCGTGGCGTGAGCCGAGCGGGCCCGCGCAGTACGACGGTATGCGGATCAAGGTCAACTACAGCCAGAAGAGCGGTGGCTGGAGGGAGGACCAGGGCGCGTCCGCGCGCCTCACCGAGGACCAGCGCAAGGCCGAGGGTGCGCTTCCTCCACCTCGCCCTCCTGTGCAACTAGGTCTGATGACCCCACTCGCAGGTGCACCTCAAGGTTTCTACGTGAACGACGGTACTCGCGACATTGGCACGACGCCGAGCAACATCCTCCTCCTGCGCGGCCTTGACCCGCTGACGAGCGAGGAGGAGATTGCCGCTGCCCTTGCTCGTGTCGGCGGTCGCGCCAACCAGGAGATCGCAAAGGGCGGTATCAAGCGGGTCATGATTGCCAAGGACCGCGCTTCGAGGAGCAGCTGGGGCTTTGCGTTTGTCCAGTTTGGCGATATCCGGGTGCGTCGTCGTCTTTCGCTGTTTTCTGCCCCTATACTGACCCGTCGACGCCCGTAGCTCGCGACGGATGTGCTCGCTGCCGTCTTCAATCCGCAGTTCCACCCCGCCGGCTTCCGCATCCGCAACGCAGTGGTCGCCGCGTCGTTCTCGCATGAGAACTCGTTCATTCCCGTCTATGCGACTTCGACGTGGTCCTTCCGCAGCGACGGCGGCGCGCAGCTCGCGTACTGGGACGACAAGGGCTTCGTTACCCCATGGGTCCCACCGCCGCCACCCGACCCGAAGGAGCTTTTGAAGGGCGTCCCGAAGGGTCCGCGCGCACATGAGGAGGCTAGGGCTGAGGCCGACCTCGAAGCTTTCTTCGCCGACCTCCCGCCGATGGATGACGAGCCCGCCGCGGGTGGATCGTCCGCTGCTCTCGGTGCCGATGCCGCCGCCGCGTCTGCCGCGACTTCTGCTACGACGACCACGCCCGCAGCGCCGCCCTCCGCCAACTTCGCGCAGCCCGCCATCTCCGCCCCGCCTGCTTCTCTCCCTGCTCCCGGCTCGGTTGCGCCCATCACGATCAAGCCGATTGCTGCCGTTCCTTCCGCCGCGCCCGCTTCTTCTGCCGCGTCTGCCTCTTCGAGCAGGTCCGACACGCATGCCGCGAAGCCCGCTGCGCCGGCTGCAGCGGCTCCGCCCGCCCCGGCTGCGACTCTCGGAGGTGCGCCGCGCGTTGCCCCTCCTCCCCTCGCAAGCTCATTGACCATGATGCATACCTGCGTTCACAGGGAAAGAGAAGAAGAGCGACCTGATCGCTCAGCGCAAAGCCGCGCCCAACATCGCCAAATGGAACGTCAAGGCGAAAGAGATCCGCGCGCCCGCCTCCGGTGCCGCGGGTGCTTCCGCCGCGCCCAAGGCTGCTGCCACGCCGGCCCCGGCCCAACCTGTACCTGCTTGAGCACGCTCATCTCTCGCTTGTGGATGCGTATTGACCCCGCACTCCTTGCTCCCGCTCGCTCCAGCCTTCCGCCGCGCCCGTACCCGCTGCTGTCGCGGACGACGAGTTCTCGCACGGCGACCCCGTCACGTTCGTTTGCTTGCTGTGCCAGCGACAGTTCAAGGGCATCGACGAGCTGAGGAAGCACAACAAGCTGTCGCAGCTGCACAAGGCACTTCCTGCACATGCATCTTCTCTCGCAACTCGCGCTAACCTCTCCCCTCTCCCGTCGTTTCCACCCCTCGCCCTGTCCCCCTCTCCCCCCTCCCTCTCGCTCCCGGTAGACGAACCTCGCCAACCCCGACGCCGTCGTGGCGAGCACCACGCGCAAGGCCGCCTCGCTTGCGAAGCACGCCGCCGCCGCCGCGCCCGCTGCCGCGCCCGCCAAGCCGAAGTACGTCGACCGCGCCGCTGCCCGGCGGGAGGTGCATGGCCCGACAGAGGACGGCCCTGCTGGCGGTGCCGGGGCGAAGAAGCGCAGGTTCGACGGGCCCGAACCGCCTGCCCCGACTGGGGAGCCGCCGAATCAGAACGGGCTGGAGGAGAGCAACGCGGGGAGGAAGATGCTCGAAAAGATGGTGCGTCGGCTTGCGTCCCTCCGTGGCTTGACGGGCCTTTCGCGGTTCCCAGGGCTCCGATCTGGGCGCAGGTCGCTGACTTACTCGCTCGCTTCGCAGGGATGGACCGCCGGCGCAGGTCTCGGCGCAGCAGGCGACGGGCGTGTCGACCCCGTCCAGGCGGCGCAGTTCCAGCAAGGCGCCGGTCTCGGGTCGACGAAGGGTGCGTCTGCCCGCTCCCCTCTTTGTTGGCCGTGCTGATGATGAGGAGGCGCAGGCGTCGCAGTGGGCGCGGAGGAGCCGAAAACCTATACGGAGAAGATGCGGATGAAGGCGCTCGAGCGGTTCGAGGGAGCGTAGCAGGGTGCTTGAGTTGGAATACCCTATGGCTCGTCCTTCCGCGCCACGAGAGCCCGACAGAAGGCAAGGCCGCGCCGTGGGGGGGCTCCGGAAGGGGGAGTAACTAAGGGACGGAACCGCCGGTCGCGTTCACGCTTCTCGCTGGACCTCGAGCAAAGCTTTCCGCTGCACGCTGCCAGGCTGTCTATGCCTCGCTTCATGCGCTTGAGCTTGGAACATGCGCGTGCACGGGCCTCGCGCCTCCTGAGTGGAGTTGGGAGATGAGGAGGGAGGCCGCTGCTCCGCTCCGTCCACGCCGTTGAGAGAGGCTTGCGACCGCTCAACTGCTTCAGACCGTCTCTCAGGCCCTGTGCCCGCCTCAGACGCCCCACCCGCCAACGCCATCGCGCTTTCCGCCCGCCCTCCGCCGCCTCGGGCTGTCGCGCGTCCTCCTCGCTCTCAGGCAGGATGGGCCGCCGGCCTGACATGCGCCGTCTTTCAACCGCGTATGGCGGCGCATTGAGCACGCACGACGCGCCAAAGCCGGAGAAGAGCACGTTCGGGGTCCGCTCCCTCTCGTTCGGGCTCTTCCCGTCGTCGAGCTCCTTCAGCGACGAGTGGACGCGTGAGGGGCGCGGCGTCGACCGGGCGTAGATCGAGAAGCGCGCGAGGGATGGCAAGGCGCTGCTCGTCGTGCGGATGTGGGACGCGTGCGGGCCGACGACGATGGACCCGGAGGCGCCGTCGAGCATTCGCGTTGTCATCGAGGTGCGTTGCTCCTTCCCACTCTTCACAAAGCATCGCTGACGGTTTCTGCAGGTCGACGCAGTCGAGCAGTGCCGCAGCTATCCCGACGGATACACCGTCTTCTTCCGCCTCTCCCGCCCGCCGACCTTCGAGACAGTCGCCGTCCGTCAGCCGTACCAGCGCCAGCCCTTTCCCCGCCAAGTGCCCTTCTTCGACGCCAACCACGCCCGCGTAGCAGGCTACGCGAGCCGCGCTGTCCGCCTCGAGCTCCGCACCCGCACCGACTTTGTCCCCTTCGTCGCCGACGCGGAGCAGACGGGCTTCCCGCGCATCGTCCGCACGAGCGTCGTGCTCGACCCCTCGCCGCGCTTTGACGACGCCTCGCTCGCCATCTTCCAGAGCTGGCTCCTCACCCTCGACTTCCGCGTCGCGTTCCAGCTCGAGAAGCTCGTCCAGAATGGCCTCGTTGATCCGGTCAAGGCCGTCGGCCTGCGGGACATGGTCGACTCGTACGTCGAGGAGAAGAACATTCGCGCAACGGAGTGCATCCTCGCGCTGTTTGCGGACCGCCTTGGCGCACTTGAGCCAGCGCAGGCGCAGGCAGATGCGGGAGCGGGTGCAGGCGGGGTGCTGCCAAAGAAGGGCAAGGAAAACAGGTTGCCCGCCGCGTCGTCGAGCAGCACCGCAGCTACGGCGCGGCTTAAGCGCCGCAAGACGGAGCCAATCCGGACGGGTCCGACCTTCGACCGTACGACGGAACAAACGTTCCGTCGCAGCACCGTCCTCATTCAGCCATCCGAACCGGTCAAATCCGCCGATTTACCGCCGCAGAAGCGTCGCAAGACGGAGCCTGTCGTGCCCCTCGCGCTCGACTCGAGCGACGCGGGCAGCGACTCGGACGACGACGTCGTCGTCCTCGGCGCGACCCTGCCCTTCTTCCGCGGCGTCTCCGCCCAGCAGCCCGCCGAGCTCTCAGTCGCCGACCTCCGCACGCTCCTCGGGCGCGCCGTCGTCGACTCGTCCTCGCTCGGCCAATTGCTCGCGGATGCCGAGGAGTCGCAGCTCGTCCGCCATGTCACCATCACGCCCACCCGCTTCGTTCTCGCCGGCCCCTATCTCAGCGACACCAACACCATGATGCGCGGCTCTGGCCAGCCGCAGAATTTCCTCACAGTCGCGGTGCGCACCGAGGACGGCGGGAGTCTCAACGATCGCAACGGCGACCTGCTCGACTCCCGCTTCAAGCCGATCTTCCGCAGCGGCTTCGAGCTCGGCGGGCGCAGCTGGAAGTTTCTCGCGTGGTCATCGTCGAGCCTCAAGAACGGCTCGTGCTTCTTCGTCTCGCCGTACAAGCACGAGGGCGCGCTCGTCACGCCGGAGTCCATCCGCCGCAGCATTGGCGACTTCACCGGCACCAAGACGGCCGTCATCCCGGCAAAGTACATGGCGCGCATCGCGCAGGCATTCTCGTCGTCCAAGCCGACGTTCCAGCTCGACCCGGAGCAGATCCTCCTCGTCCCGGACATCGAGTCGCCTTTGGGCTCGTGCTTCAGCGACGGCGTCGGGCTCATCTCGTCGGCCCTCGCCGCGGAGGTCGTTCAGGCGCTTAAGCTCAAGCTCGGCGCGCACCAGAAGCCGCCAACGTGCTTCCAGTTTCGCTTGGGCGGCGCCAAGGGTGCGGCGTTCCTGCTTTTCGTTTTGAGCGGAGGCTGACTTTGTACCGGCAGGCATGCTCCAGGTCGACCCGACACTCGAGGGCAAGGTCGTCGCGCTCCGCCCGTCGCAGGTCAAGTTCAAGTCAAGCCTTACGCACCTCGAGATCGCCGGAACATTCGACGCCGGACAGGCCTTCCTCAATCGCCCACTCATCGCGCTTCTCGAGAACCTCGGCGACCCGCCGCAGCGCTTCCTCGACCTCCAAGCCGCCGCATCGCGGCGAATCCGTAAAGCGCGTACCGCCCTCCCGTCCGCCGTCAAGCTCCTCCAGGACTGGAACCTCGCTCCCGGCACTTCGTTTGCCTCGACCCTCGCTTTCCTTGCGCGCGACTCGTCGGCTGCCACCGCCGCCTTCCTCAATCCGTTCGTCGCGCGCTGCCTGGACGCTGCCGTCGTCCACGCCCTCCGGGACATGAAGCACTCGGGACGGATTCCGCTTCCGGGGTGCTACAACCTGGTTGGCGTGCTCGATGTCGACGGTTGTCTCGCCGCCGACGAAGTGTACGTTCACCTCGCGCGCAGCGACGGCTCGAACGAGTACCTCGAGGGCACGATCGCCATTTCGCGCTCGCCAACGAACCATCCCGGAGACTTGCGGCTGGTCAGGGCGGTGGGGAAGCTGCCAAAGGGCGCGGGCGAGCGCATCAGGGGCCTCACCAACTGCGTCGTCTTCCCTTGTCACGGTGCGTTGCCTTTCCTTGCTCTACGACGGACGGTGCTCAGGGCTTTCGACTTACGCAGGTCATCGGTCGCTCCCCTCGATGCTTGCTGGTGGTGCGTCTCCGTTAATCCTCTCGCTCGCTGTGATAATAGATTGACGTCTCGCTCCGTGGCTTGGTAGGCGATCTCGACGGGTGCGGCCCGCTCTCCCGCTCAACTGACCTTCCCAAATCCCGCTGACCTCCCAAACTTGCAGCGACGTGTACCTCCTCCTCACACAGCAGAGTGGCCTCGTTCCACTTCCGAGACGCATTTCGCCGCCGGCTGCTTACGACCCGTCGCACACGGTCGAGCTCGACCGCGAGGTGACCGTCGAGGACGGGGCGGACTTCTTCTTCGAGTGTAAGCTTTGCTCCGTCTCCCCTTAAGTCAAGGAAGCGGGCGAGGGACGACGTTCCGCGGGCTAATCCTCCCGCTCTCGCAGTTGTCACGCGCGACCACACCGGCCTGGTCGCCATTCGGCGAGCTCTCGCAGTCTCCCTCCCTGCAGAACCCGCGCTGACCTCCTACACCCTGAGCAGCCAGCTCCATCTCGCGGATGCCTACCCCGAAGGACTTTTCCACCGCGACTGCCTTAAGCTTGCACAGCTGCACTGTGCGTCGTTCTCCGCTTCGTGCTGTAGCTTCCCGCACTGATGCTCCCTCCGCCCGCAGCGGACTGCGTTGACAGCGCCAAGAGCGGTACCTTCGTCGCTTACGACACCATCCCGCGCGTTCCCGTGCGCGGCTGGCCCGATTTCCTAATAAACGACTCGCCCGACTCGTACCGCTCGCCCAAGGCGCTCGGGCAGCTCCACCGTGCAATCGGCGAGGAGGCGTTTGCCGCGGCGTCGCTGCACGGCGGGACGTCGGACGACCCGCTGACGGACGTTGACCCCTTCCGCACGCTCACCTCCGCGCTCGCCGACCTCCCGCTGCGGCACCTCCCGTCCTCGCGCCTCCCCGCGCCTTCGCCCGCGCTCGTCACCCATTTCCGCGCCTACCTCCCTTCCTTCTCCTCGGAGCTGTCGAAGCTGCTCGCGCTCTCGCCGCGCGGCGGCAGCTCAGGGCTGAATGAAGAGGCCCTCTACCTCGCCGTCTCGCTCAGTGCGCACAAACTCGACAAGAGTGCCAAGCTGACCCTCGGCAAGCGGCGCGAGCAGGCGGGCGAGCTGTTCGCGCTCGTTCGGCGACTCATGCGCGAGGGGGTGCGCGGCGGCGCGGGCGGGAGGAGCGCGGAGGAGGTGGTCACGAGCGCGTGGGCGGCGTGGCATGCGGCGGTCGAGGAGGGCGAGGACCGCGCGAAGGCGGCCGCGGACGTCAAGGGGAAGAGGCGCGCGAGCGGGAGTGGCGGCGGTGCGAGCGAAGGACGCCTCGTCGGTCTGAGGACGTGGGGCTGGCTCGCCCTCGGCGTATTGGTTGAGCAGCTGCAGGCGCTTGAGCGGGAGAGGGTTGAGGTTATCACGCTGGACTAGCTGGCTAGTCGTCGCAAGTCGCATTTTCCGCATCTCTCGCTCTTTTGCTTCTCCTGCGGGGAAGTAGAACGGCGGAGAGTCCCCTGCGCCTATGTAAGCACCAATCACTACGTGAATCTGCTGAAGTCTAGCGGCGAGGGTGCGCCGTCCGTTCCGCCGAGGACGTCGAACCCTGCACAAACAAGAACCGTCAGCAGCGCACGCATCGCGTAAGGAAGAGAAAGCACGCACACGCCCAGCTGTCTCTTCCGCCCGCCATTCCCTGCCCTGGCGCAAGCTGCTCCGCTATCCCGCCCGCCCGCGCCTGCACGCCCTGCCCCTCCGCCCCACCAATCCCGCCGACCGCCTCCCCGCCTCCGCCGACCGCCTGCAGGGGGAACGCCGTCGCAAAGTTCGCAAACGTGAACTGCGGACTCGCCTGCGGTATGGGGACGAACGCGCTATGCGCATGCGCGGCGTAGCTCCCTGCCCCGGCGCCGGCACCGGACGAGGACGCGGGACGGGGCGTCGCGCCGAGCGGAGTGCCGTGTAACAGGACAGAGTTGAGCGAGGCGAGCGGGTCGGCCTGCACAGGCGCGAGACTCGCGAGTGGCGAGAGCGCGGCGAATCGCTGCGCAGTGTCGAGGTCGGGTGTGTGCGCGTCGTACAGCGTTGCGGAGGCGGGGCGGGCGATGCCCGTCGAGGCGACGGGCGCGGCAGCTACGGCGGCCTGAGCAGCGGCAGCTTGCGCAGTGGCGGTGACGTACGCCTGCGTCGTAGGCGTGTGCGGGCCGGTCGATGCGCCTGCCGAGGCCGGGCTGGTGTACAACGAGCCGGGGTAGAACTGCGGCGGCTGTTGAAACGGGTGTGGAGGGTACACGCCGGCCTGCGCCTGCGCCTGTGACGGGTGGCGCAGCGCCGAGAGGTACGCCAGCGCCGCCGCCTGCGTCGCCGCCGCCGACTGTGGGTGCTGCTGCGCGGCTTGCGGGCGCGGAAGGATCGGCGCGTCGAGCGGGTGGTACGCCTGCGGTTCGGGCCCAAGCATCGCAACAGGCGGCGCCAGCTCCGAGAGCGCCGACGCACCGCCGAGCATCTGCGCGAGCACCGTGCCGGGCGACGAGCTGTCCGGCGACGGGCCGTCGCCTGCAGGCGAGCCGCGCGCGCTCAGCGAGTGCTTCTTGCGCTGCTTGCGTTCAAGGCGTGTCGGCGGGCCGAGTATGAACAGGCTCGCGTCCGTTCCCTCAGCGAGCGAGTCAGCAACATCGGCGGGCGGCTGGCCGCAGCCGAGCCCGAGCGGGACGGAGATGACGTTCTGAAGCGAGAGGTACGCTTTGTCGCGGAGGATGTGGAGGCGCGGGACGAAGGCGGCGACGGGTGCGCCGCTCGCGCCTGCCGCCTCGAACGTCGCCACGGCCTCGTTGAGCTGCGACCAGGCATGCGGCGCGAGCATCGACCGTGGCGACTTGATCACGAGCGATGACTGCGCGACCGACGCGGCGAAAGCGTGGAAGTAGATGCTGCGGGCGAGCGATTGTCAGCCGGAGCCTTCTAGCGGGGGAGAGAGAACGCACTGCCACCAGCGCGTACAAATCGGATGTAGGCGGTTCCACGACTTGGCGACTGCAAGGAGGTAGACGGCCGTCTCGAGCGACACCGCCGCGACGCTGGCAGCCCACGGCGAGTGGAGCGGCTCGTCCGAATTCTTGAGGAGCGCCTGAGCGAAGGCGGGCTTGTGGAGGTAGACTGCGAGGAGAGAAAAGCAGGGTGCGGCGGAGGAGGGGAAGATTAGACGAGGCGTCGGATAGGAAGAGTGGGTGTACCGAAGGGGGACAGAAGGAAGAGAAGGGAGGGAATAACGGACAGAGTACTTGCGAGAACATCTGATCGAGCGTGTGCGCGCGCATGCGGAACACAAGGTCCTGCTCGGGCGGCTCGTCCCTCCACGGCGGGAGCTGCGGTATGCCCGACGGCTTGCTGACGAACGCATCGGCGGGGAGTGCGCCCGAGCGCCATTCGGCAGGCGTCTCCTTGACGAGGTCGCGCAGCTCCTGGTCGAGCGCGAGGATGGTCGCGTACGATGGCGTGGCGACCGAGAAAGCGCGGTCGACGACCCTGCCGATCAGGAGGCCGATGTTCCACTTCTGCCGCTGGTAGGCGTCGGCGTCTTCGGGCATCTTGGTGTCGAAGTGAGCAGCTTGGAGCGTGTAAGGGCGGCCCGAGATAAAGGCTTGCATGCGCTCGAGCGTGATGAGCTGGGGAGGCGGGTCGTACGTCAGCCTGGGTAAGGGAGAGGCGGGGGAAGAGGGAGGCGCACCTCGTAGAAGACGCGGCGGCGGCGGTTCAGCTCGGCGCCGGTCAGGCCAAAGGCCACGCCGTCGCGGTGCAGACCCTGCGTCACGAGCATGCGACTCGCCATGCCGAGTATCGGCCAGAGCGTCTCGGCGCCCTGATGGAAGTCGTGGTAGTTGAGAAGGAAGTTGGCGGAGAGCTGGAGGGTCTGAATGCCCGCGAGGGTCGAGTTGGCGAGGAAGCGGGAGGCAGCGAGAGTGTTGTGCGCAAGGATGAAGTAGTGGTGTGCTTCGGGGCTCGGGGTGGCTGGTGCGGTAGGGTCGAAGAGGGAACCGAGGGAGAGAATGACGAAGATGGCGGCGAGCTTGGTGCCGTGCGGATCGTGCGGGGCGTAGGCGGACGGCCAATAGTCGTTCCAGAACACCTCTTCCTCGAGCGGCGTGAACTGGAAGGAGAGGTACTTCCACTGCGCCGCGCGAAAGGGAGATGAGGCGATTCTTCCGGCAGGCAAAAAGGCGATTCTTCCCAAACGTCAAGGGGGAGGACGTACGTAGTTCTCGGACAGTCGCCGCCCTTCCACCTCACCAGGGAGATACCTTCGCAGCCGCTCAAGCTCCGCCGCCTTCGGATAGGCGTTGCCAATCTGGATGTACGGGAAGCGAGTTATGTGGTCGGTGGGCGGTTCGTCGAGACTTGCGCTGTTGAGGCTGTCCGTGTCGTGCTCGGCGTTCTCCTGTGGGAGAGGATACCGTCAGTGCACGACGAGGAAGATTGGGAGGCACGCCGCCGCACCTCGTAGTAGTACGCCGATCCCGCCGACGTGCCCAAGAACCTCGTCCTCCCGCTCTCAGCGATGCTGAGCGACCCCACGCCCACCAGCACCGCCTGCACGGCCTCATCATCCGACAAATCTTCCCGCTCGCCCTCACCAAACGCCTGGTCCTCCTCGTGCGCGTCGTATTCGTGAGCTGCGGCTCGCCCGCGCTCGATCTCCGCCTCAAGCGCCTTGGTGACCGTCGTCGACCGCTTCGTCGCCTCCTCGAGGTTGAGCGGGGGCGGTATCCGCTCTGAGGCGCCGAGCTCGCGCACGATCGACTCTAGCTCGTCGACGCGGCGGAGGAGCGCGCCGAACTCGGCCGCGATGCGGACGGCACGGCCAGGCGGCTTGGCGGTGCCTGTGGGGCAGATGTCGGCGCAATCGCGCTTACGGCAGGCGGAGCAGGCTGAGAGAATGGAGGCGCATGCCGGGAGGGAGCGGGAGAAGCGAGAGGTTAGCAATGGTCGAGTGGAAGGCAAGAGGCTACGCACGGAAAACCCGGTCGCACTTGAGCTTGAGCCTGCGTGCAAGGAGAAGTCCATCAGCGTCGGAAGCATGAGCTGCTCACTCGCCCACCGACGGGTCGGGTGGGGAAGGAGCAGGACGACGCTTCGTCGACAAGCGGAAGGGAAGCGCCAGCGCACCTGCGGCACTCTGCGCAGCTCAGAGCCTGCCTCTGCTTGGAGCGCTTGACTGGCGTGCACGCTGTCGCCGCCTGCAGATCCTCATCAGTCGAACGAGGGTTCAGAGGCCCGTCAGCGCTCCCCACGGCACAAGCGCGCTTGAGAAGCGGCAAATGGGCCGCACCTTGCCTCCTGTGCCTCCTGCCGCTGCGCGCTTCTCGCCCGCCCGCATAGGTTGCGCCTCGTGGGTCGACCCGCTCGTGCTGGCGACCGGGTTCATGTCGCGCGATCCGCCGCTTCGTGGAGCTGAGCAAGGGATTCGTGCGGTCTCACGAGCTGGCACAAGCAGCCACCGCAGTTCGGATAAGCACTCGAGGGCGAGCGAGACGAGCGAGCTGGACGCGGAAAGGGAGAGCAGCGAATGCGGCGAAGGCGGGGTTTGCGATGTCTTCCTGTTGACTGGGTAGGGCGCGATCCCCCTCGTGAGGACGCATCAGAACCGCGGCGTAGGTGCAGGTCATCGAGGAATCGCGCGACGAGCGAAGAGGGGCGGTTCTTCCTCATCCAACCTCATTACCCCTGGAGAACCGCGAGCAGACAACGGAAGCAGCGGTGGTACTGCAATGAATGATGCAAACAGGTCGACGGTCGACAAGGAGAAGCGCTGTACAACGGGCGGGTTACTCTATAGCCGACGAACCTCCCTCCTCGATGTCCCTCCTCCCGGTCTAGAAGATCACCACCTGGCTGGGCACGTCCCAGCCCATCTCAGCGAGGTGCTTCGCGACCATGTCCTGCATTGCGGGCGGTGCACACATGAGCACAAGCGCGTCCTCCACCGGTGGTGGGAGGTACCGCTCGAGGTGGTCCCTCCCGATCCGGCCGCGCGAGAATGGCCAGTCGTCCGGGCCCTGCGAGAGGACGAGATGGTGCGTGTAACGCGCCTCGCCCGCGAGGAGGGCAAGCTCGTCCAGGTCGGACCGCATGAGGATGTCTGACTCGGTCTTATTCGCGTTGAGGAGGTGGATCTGCGTCGTCGTGTCCTCCGGGTCGTGCACGATGCCGCGCAGGACCTGCAGGATCGGCGTGATGCCTGTAGGCGCGTTTATGGGGTATCAGCATTCGGAGCAGGCGGGGCGAGCGAGAGAACGGGACGCACCCGACCCGCCGCAAATCATGCCGATGCTGCCGACCTTGCGCTCGACACCGCGCCACTTGCACATGCCTTTGCCTGAGACAGGGAGCGAAGGTCAGTCAGCGCATAGAATAGAGGAAAGGGGAAGGAGCCCACCGAGCCACTCGAACGAACCCAGCGGGCCCTTGAACTCGACGACGTCGCCGACCTGCAGCTCCTCGAATCCGAGCGACATCTTGCCGCCCTCAGGGAACGCTGGCGTGCGGAAGTAGACCTGCGCGCAGGATTGTCAGTCTGTGAAGCAAAGCGGAAGGAGCGAGGCGAAGCGCACCTTGATGAGCAAGTCGAGGAAGCCCTGCGCGCCCTGCTTCGACACGGGCGTATACGCGCGCTGCACCAACTCGCCCTCGACGGCCCTCCCGTCCTTCTCGCTGCCCGTCTGGCCGGCCTTTCGTCGCAGGCGCGCATAGACATGCTGCCCGACAGGGAGGCCGAGCGGCTGCTCCGGGTGCTCAAGCGCGAAGCGGTACACGCGCGAGTCGTGGTTGACGTAATCGATCGAGACGAGCTTTGCGCCCTTCCACCTCGTCTTGGAGAGGAAGATGGGGTCGGGCGTAGCCGGTGGGGCGGGCTCGCCCGTCGCGGCGGGGACGATCGCCGCGTCTGGGCGGACGAGCGTGCCTATGTGGAAGTCGGCCAGACGCTTGCGCGCGTCGGTCGAGTGCACGGCCATAAAGTCTTCCGAGGCGTCTTCGCCCGCGACGAGCGTGATGCTCTCGGCGCCGCCGGGGTGGTCCTTGAGGAACGGCGTACCGTCGTACACCTCGCCGTTGACGACGAACCACGGCTCGCTCTCCGTGTTGTGCGCCTTGAGCTCGCTGAGCGTGATCTGTCGCGTAACGCCCGGCTTGGTCATGGCGATCTCCCGCGGCTTCGCTATTGTAGCCGCTGTCTGCGCCTGCGCGACGAGCAGCGACGCCTCGGGCGAGACCTTGGCAAAGACAGGGTTCGCAGGGTCGAGCCCCGCCTCCTTGAGCCGCTGCATCCACCCGCCTGGCTGCAGGCCCGGCATCGTCGGGTGCTCGAACGTGAGGACCGTGTTGCCCGCCTCGTCCGCCGAGCGGTGGATCGCGACGCGGAACCACCAGTTGCTGCGGGTGGGCGATGAGGATCAGCGCTTGGAGCGCGTGGAGGGGGCAGGGAAAGGGGCGCACTTCATCATGCCGGTCGGGCTACAGGCGGAAAGGGCGGGTCAGCCAGCAGCTCAAGAGCGGAGAAGGGAGGGGAGAGGACGAACTTCCAGTACATTGTCTTGCCCATGAGGTGCAGGCTCTCGTCCATCGCGCGCACTGCGACGCTCCCCGCGTCGACGAGCTTCTCGAGCGAGACTTCAATCCGCCAGAACGCCCAGCAGAAGCACTCGTCGCGCTCGTGCGTGTCGAACGCGCCCCAAATCTTGCCCTCGTACTGGACCTGCCGGAACGCGTCCTCGGGGTACGAGATGTCGGCCAGGGCCCAGGTCGCGCCGTCGTCGAGCGTGACCTCGACGCGCGTGACGCGCCGCCCGCCGCCGGCGTAGACGTAGCCCTCGCAGACGTAGGTGGAGTGCGGGGCGGAGGCGTCGGGCGGAGCGGAGGGAGGCCAAGCGGAGGAGAGGAGGAGCTTCTCGTCATGGGCGGGACGGGCGATCGCCGCGTTCACGTTCAGATCGTTGATTATGTACTTGGGGTCGTACCACCAGTCGCGCTCGTTGCGTGCCTGCTCCCCCGTCAGCGTTGAGGGAAGGACCTTGTTGTCCTGCGGGTGGGGAATGAGCCGGTGAGTGCGTGCGTGAAAGCGCGCAAAGCGGATCCGCCCTACCCAGAAGTGGAGGTGATGCTGCGACTCCTTTTCCGAAACCTCAATCTTCTTGAGCCATTTGACGCTCCGCCCGCCGATCTGGCCGGGAACGACGAGGCGAAGGGGGAAACCGTGGTCGGGCTCGAGCGCCTGCGTGCTGGCGGATTTGAGCAAGATGCGGGAAGCCTAGGGAGGAGCGGGGAACGCACCTCTCCATTCATCGCCCACGCGAGCAGCATGCCCTTCTCCTTTTGGCGCACCCATCGCAGGCGCTGCGACGTCCCGTACTTGCCGTTAGGGAGGTCCTCCGCGCCCTCGAAGATGACGTGTTCGGGCCTGCGGTAGCCCGGCTGGCCGAACATGCCCTCCGTGCGCGGCTGGACGTAGTCAATCACGTCGGCGAGGTAGACGCCGGTGAAGAGCGCCGTCGAGAGGCCCGCCGGCCCCCAGGAGAATCCGAGCGATTTGGCGACGACGTTCTGCTCCTTGCGGCGGTTGCCAGCGCAAACGAGCGTGACGGGCAGGGTAACGGTCTGGAACTTGGCGGGGTCGATAAGGTCGGCGAGGGTGAGCGTGCAAGGGCGTTTGACTAGGCCACTGATCTCGAGCGTCCAGTTGGCCGCCTCCTTCTGAGTGACGCGAGGGACGACACCATGGTTACGGACGTAGAAGAGGCGGGTCGGGGTAAGGAAGCCGGCCTTCCAGAGGTCCGGGAGCGGTGCCTCGCAGTTGAACGGCCACTTGCCTTTGCGACGAGGGTGAGCGCAGTCCGCACGACAGCACTGAAGCCCACGCACCCGTCAAGCGAACAAGTGCCTCGTCGCGCGGTATCCACTCGTCGGGCGTGCCCTTGGTCAACGAGTCGGCCTCGATTGGGCGCTGGCTCGTCGAGGGGAGGGGCGGGAACCTGCGGGCGGAAGATTAGCACGTCAGACAGCCTCAAAGAGGGAGAGGAGCGCACTCGGCGGGCAGCGGGTCAGGCGCGTACTGCGGGAGGACGCCCTCGACCTCGGCGAGCGATGGCGGGTAGAAGGGCGAGGGGAGGCCTACGGTACCGACCCCGTCGAGCTTGGGTGACGGCGAGCGGGTGGTAGCCGCGGTGGACGGGCAAAAGCCCTCATCGGACAACGACGAGGAGGAGGACGGCGGCGAAGACATGGGTCGAGCTGATGAGATGGAGGTGAATCGGTCTTCTCCTGCTGAAAAGGCCGGGCAGGCTCGGGAGCGCGTCGAAGGCGTGCCCCTGAGGGTATTGAAGCACGCAGACTCGCTTCAGCTGCCTTGAAGCAAGCGCCCCCGTCGCTCCCTCTCTCCTCAGGGCAATCTCGCCTCCACAATCGGCGTATCTGGGGAAGTCCGCACCGGACTCTCATTTGCACACCGTTTCGCCCGCAATTCCGCCCCGTCCGCTCTCGCACGAGCTCTCGTCGACGTCCGCAAGGGCGGGTAGCGTCGGCGGCGGCGCTTGTCGAAGGGGCGAGATAACGCGCTCGAGGGAGCGAACCGGCGAGCTGGACGTCCCCGACGCCGACGATGGACAGCGTGGTTTTAGGCCGGCTCGCTACGCCTCGGAGCGGGAGAAGCCCTGCGAGAGGAGCGAGACAAAAGAGAAGTCGCGAGCGAGCGGTGAACTCGAATGCGCGTGAAACTGCAGGACACGATGCATAGCTTATCTCGACATCTACAGGAGGGTACGGGAGCACGGCTAGATGCGAGGGAACAACAGAAAGGAGACCAGCACGCCGCTTCACCATTCGAGCTTGTGCTCTCCGCAAGCCTTGTCCGCCTGCCCGCACTCGGTCCCCGCCGCCTTCTTGTCCTCGTCCACCTCGCCATTCGGCCCAATAATCCTGCAAGCGAGCGCGGGTTAGCGAGAAGAACGGGAAGAGGATGAACGGGGAGGGAGGCACTCGATCTTGGTCGCGGCGTTGCGCCCGTACGCCTCGGCAGTCGCCTTGCGCACCATCCACTTTGACGAGCCAATAAGCGCATCAAGCTCGTCCGGCGGCGGGAGCTGCACGAGGAGTTCGCCATTTTCCTCTTTAACGTCGAAGGCGAGAATCTTGTACTCGTCGTCGTTGAGGCACTCGCCGTTGTCAAGGCGGAAGTTGCGCTTGTGCAATGGGCACGACACGTACAGGTGCCCGTTGGCGTCGTCGCCGATGATGCCGTGCTCGAGGATGAAGGCGCGCTTGTCTGCGAGCGAGGAAAGCGTGAGCGAGGCGGGTGGGGGAGAGAGAGCGGAAAGCCGACGCACGGGGGCACATCTGCTGCGTCGCGAAGAAGCCCTTGCGCGGGACGTGGAAGATGGCGAGCTGCGTGTCCTCGCCGTACCGCACCGCGCAGCTCGTCGTGTTCTCCTCCGTCGGCGCGAGGTCCGCGACCGTCGCGAGCGGGACGTACTGCCACTGCGAGCGCGGCGTGCGGATGTCCTCGTCGACGAAACGCTGCCCGGGGAAGTTCTTCGGCCAGTCGGCGGGGCGCTGCTGCCCGCGCTCGACGATCAGATCCGAGCCGATGCGCCGCTCGTCCGTGTTGGCGAACTGCTTGAACGTCTTGCGCAGCTCGGGGTCCTGTACCACCGCTGCCCATTCGTCCTTGTACGTCCTGCGAGTAGTTGAAGGAGGAAGATCAAAGACAGGAGGGAAGGAAGAGAAGGGAGATAAAAGCGAGAGGACCGGGGCAGGAGGTCAGCCTGGGCGGGCGTGTTCTCCGGAGAGTGAGCACCGGGACGCACCCGATGAGGTTGTCCATCTCCGCCTCGAGGTCGGCGCAGATGCCCAGCTCGTCATCGATGAGGATCTTGCGGAGCTTGTCGACGCCGCCCTCGAAGCTCTCGACCCACGGCGCCGTTCGCTGCAGCTTGTCGGCTGTCCTGATGTAGAACATAAGCTGCAGATGGCATATGTCAGCGCTGCCCTACCCCTGAGAGGGATAAGAGCGAGAGACGCACGTAGCGGTCGACGAGGCGGACGACCTTCGACGGCGGGACGTCCGTTGCGAAGAGGATGGCGTGCCGCGGATTAGCGCCACCGTTGCCGCCGATGAAGAGGTTCCAACCCTTGTCTGCGAGACGGAAGGCAGTGTGAGCCGGAAGAACAGGTGGAGCGGCAGCTAGAGAAGGCAAAGCGCACCCGTCGCGATCAGGCCAAAGTCCTGCGGGAGAGCGCAAGGAAGATCAGCACCTGCTCGCGAGGGTACCGGAGGGCGCCGGGGAGGCGCTGGAAGGCAAGGTCAAAGCGGAGGAGGACGCACCTTCGACTGCGCCTCGGCGCACTCGCGCACGCAGCCCGACACCCCGCCCTTGAACTTGTGCGGCGACCGCACGCCGCGGTAGCGGTTCTCGAGATCGATGGCGAGGCCGACCGAATCGCCGACGCCGTACCTGCACCACGTCGAGCCGACGCACGACTTGACCGTCCGAAGGCTCTTGCCGTACGCGTGGCCCGACTCCATCCCCGCCGCGATGAGCTCCTCCCAGATGTCGGGGAGGTCAGCCTTCTGCGCACCGAACATGTCGACGCGCTGCCCACCCGTGATCTTGGTGTAAAGGCCGTACTTCTTGGCGATGCGGCCGACCGCGATAAGCCCGTCCGGGGTGACCTCGCCGCCGGGCATGCGCGGGACGACCGAGAACGTGCCGTTGCGCTGGATGTTCGCGAGGAAACGGTCGTTCGTGTCCTGGAGACCGTGGTGCTTCGGCTTGAGAATCATCTCGTTGTAGAGCGAGGCGAGGATTGAGCCGATCGCGGGCTTGCACAGCTCGCATCCGGTGGCGTCGGGGTCGACGGCGGCGGCCTGCATGACCGAGCGGAAGTCGCGCAGGCGCTTGACCTTGACGACCTGGAAGAGGTCGGCGCGAGACATCTTGAAGTGCGAGCAGATGCTGCGCGAGTGCGATGGAGGGTCAGCTCAACCCTCCCAGGAGAGCACGGCAAGAGGGGATGCACTGGTTGGTCACCGTGTTGCCAGCCTTTTTCATCTCGGACTTGAAGATGTTGGTAACGAGTGGGACGCAGCCGCCACAGCCGGTGCCGGCCTTCGTCTTGCACTTGATCGCGGCGAGGTCGACCATGCCGTCCTTGACGCACTGCCCGATTGCGCCCTTGGTCGTTGCGTGGCACGAGCAGACAACGGTGTCGTCGTCGAGGTCGGCGCCGTCGTCGTCGTCCGCCTTCTTCGCGCCGAGGATAAATTCGGACGGCGGGACGTCGAGCTTCTTCTTCTTCTTGACGATAGAGACGAGCTTGGTGAACGCGCCAGTGTCGCCGATCATCTCCAGGCGCGAGAAGGTGTCAGCATGGAGGGAAAGGACGGAAGGAGGAAAGCGAGACGCACGATGCCGCCGACAAGATGCGCGCCGTCCGCGGAGAAAATGTACTTGCGGTACGTCGCGGAGATAGGGTCGTGGTAAGTGAGGCATTTGATCGGGTCGTTGCGGGTATTGCGAGGCCGCTTGCGGCTCGGCTTGTACGACGAGATGGCCACGCCCTCGCTCTGCTGCGCCGCCTTCTGCGCCTCCTCGGCCTCCTTTTCCGCGCGCTCAAACTCCTTGAGCATGCGCTCGTCGGCGAAAAAGTCGCCGAACGAGGCGACGTCGACGCCCATCAGCTTGAGCTTCGTCGACAGGTCGGGCGCATTCATCTTCCTGGGTGCGTGACCGACCGTCTGCGTGAGGTTGAAAGCGAGGATGTCGGCCATCTCGACGCCGGGACCGATGAGGCCGTAAGTCTGCGAGCGGGCGAGGTGAGCGGGCGAAGGACCAGAGACGAGAGGGAGAGCGCACGTTGCCGCGCCAGGAAGCGCACTCGCCGATGGCGTAGACGTCGTGCGCGCTGGTCATCAAGTCATCGCCGACCTCGATGCCGCCGCGAGACGAGACTTTGATACCCGCCGCCGAAGCCAGCTCGTCCCGCGGGGAGATGCCGATGCCGTAGATGACCTGCGGAAAAGAGTCGGTCAGTCGGACCTCTTTGTCGGCGAGAGAGGCGAGGAACGCACCAAGTCACTTTCGATATAGTCGCCGTCCGGCAGCTCAAAGCCCGTAAACACCCGCTCGCCGTTCGGGTTCTCCTTCGTCGTGATCGCCTGGGGCTCGCAGCCTGTGAGGACCTTGACGCCCATGCCCTCGATCTTGTGCAGAACGAGTTCGCCCGCCGCAGCGTCGAGCTGCCGGTTCAGCGGGTAGTTCTGACGGATGAGGATGTTGACGTCGGGGATGGTAGGGAGGTCGTACACCGCCTTGGCCGCCTCAAGCCCGAGAAGACCGCCGCCAACGACGGAGGCGCGGTTGATGTCGGGCTTGTCGGCGTAGGCCATGATCGCCTCGAGGTCCGCGACGTTGCGGTAGACAAAGACGCCCTTCGTTTGCGCGGCTTCTGCGGGCGAGATGTAGGGGGGAAGGGCACCGTTCGAGCCGGTCGCCATGACGAGGATGTCATACCTGCGTTCGGTCGTCAGGTCAGCGCGGCGTCTCTGGGGAGCTGAACGCGAGGACTCGCTGGTAGACGGTGCCCTTCGAGGTGAAGACGTTCTTGTTGTTGTGGTCGATCTCCGTGACCCGCTCGCCCGTGCTGTAGGCGAAGCGGTCCGGCAGCTGATCGGCATACCACGCCGGGCTGTTAAGGTAGAGGTCGCTGACATTGCGATGCTGGAAGTACTCGGTCAGGCCGACGCGGTTGTACGCGAGGTGGTCCTCCTCGCCGCAGGTGCGGATGAAGTAGCGCCCGCTGTCCCTGTCGAAGTCGAGCATCTTCTCGATGAACGCCATGCCGACCATGCCGAGACCCTGTGTGCGCATGAAGAGGGGTCAGTCGGTATTCTGCGCTGGGAGAAGCGTCCCGATGCGGGTTGTTCGCTAGTCGAGCGACCAGAGTCTGCTCGTCGCGCTCCGTTGTGCGGCTCGCGGCGTCCCACCCATCCTCCTGCATTCGTCGCAACAGTCGCCGCATCATGCTCGTCGCATCCGCGACCTGCCCAGACTCGCGCCAGCTCCGCATGTCGTCGTCCCTCCCGCTCCTCCCGCTCACCGCGACACCGGTTCCAATCGTCCAGCCAGCTCCACTCGTCCAGCTGAGCTGGAAGGGAGACGCACAACGACGAAGATGGTCTGCCTGGAGCTCGCTGCCGACACCATCGAGGTCGAGGCGATGGGCACCATGTTTGTGCTGGTGCTGGAGGTTGAGGCGGAGTGGTCGGATTGAGAGCGCGATAGGTAGGGATGCGCGTAGCAGTCCAGTGGGCGTGCAAGCAGCAGTGAGTCCAGCCAGCAGACGTGCAGAGAGCGTGCGGAAAGATAGGCGAGGTTCGCCAGGAACGGGCTCCGGACACCGCGATACGGGGTAAGCGGGGCAGAACGTCCGCCTCGGAGTGCACGCATCGGACTCGCGCTGATTGGCTCCTCGGGGCGGCGACGGGTGTACTGCAGCAGTATCTGCGACGCAGACGTGGGCGGAGGGGGGACGCAGCTCCTCTTCTGCCCTCCACCTCTCGCCAGAAATCGGCTGTGCAGCGCTTCACCGCCGTGCGAGCGTGTCCAGCGAGCGGACGAGATTGGCGGAGCGAAACCCTCGACGGCTCGCGTCCGTTTCGCACTTCATCTCCCCGACCTCGCATCGACCCGGATGAAGGGGTTGCCGCGCACAAGTCCGCTCGCGGTGCTCATGTTCCGCGCTGAAGGGCCTCGTCGTATCGCTGCACGATGCTAGTGCCCAAAATCGAGCGTGCCTAGCCCACTCGCACTCGTCGCAGGCCCCCCTCGATACGACGAGCGGCCTCTGTCGTTCCTCGCGCGCTATCCTTCTCTATCTTCCTCTCCTTCACTCAACTGCACCTCTCTCGTCGCTCTCTTCTACTGCGACTACCTCGGGCCGTCACCCCCGCAACTGCCCTCAACCCCTCCCCTCCCCCTCCTGAACACCCTCTTTCCCTCCCTCATGTCCGACATCGAGAAGCGTCCCTCCAACGAGATCGTTGCCGCGTCCACGCACGACATCGAGGAGCACGCGCTCAGCGATCAGGCTAAGCGCGTCCTGCACGGCGGCCCTCCTCCGTTCCGTTGGGCGTCGTTGTGGGAGCCGGCCGTCATCAATCCGCTCAACGGCAAGAGCTACACCCTTCCCATCCTCCGCCTGACAGACCAGTACGCCATCAACTTCCATCGTACGTCGCACGGCCTCTTTCCGACGGGCAAACGCGCTCGGGATGCTCCTCTCCTGCTTCTCCCGTCGCTTATTCTACCTCGCCCGCAGTCGCGTGGCTTGGCTTCTTCGTCGCCTTCCTTTCCTGGTTTGCGTTTCCGCCGCTTATCCCTGAGGCGATCAAGAAGGACCTCAAGCTCACGACGGAGCAAGTCGGCAACTCAAACGTGATCGCCCTCCTCGCGACGCTCGTCTGTCGCTTCGCCTTTGGTCCCCTCGTCGACCGCTACGGCCCGCGCCTCACCATGGCCGCCATCCTCGTCATGGGCGCCATCCCCTCGGGTCTCGCAGGCGCCATCTCGAACGCGAGCGGGCTCTACGCGATCCGCTTTTTCATCGGCATCCTCGGCGCGACCTTTGTCCCCTGCCTCGCCTGGACGACAGCCTTCTACGACAAGTCGATCGTCGGCACGGCCAACTCGTTTGTTGGCGGATGGGGTGCGTCCCCGTCATCCTGCTCGACCGCATCCTTCGAGCGCAACTGACTCCTCCATTCTCCCTCACTCTCCCTCACTCCCATCCCTTCTCCCTCGCTCCTTATCATATACAGGCAACCTCGGCGGCGGTGTCACCTTTGTTGTGCAGGTTGCTACTTTTCAATCGCTCGTCGACGCTCGCGGGCTGAGCCCTCACTCGGCATGGCGCGCGGCCTTCGCCGTCGTTCCGGTTCCCATCCTCCTCGGCGTTGCCATTGCGACGCTCATTTTCGGCACCGACCACCCCGCTGGTGCGTTCGCCCTCGGCACAGTGCCAAGCTCTCGCTGACCTTCCTAACCCGCAGGCAAGTGGAGCGCGCGCCACACCCTCCCCGCAACCGCCATCGCCGCGCAGCAGGGCCACCTCGCGCAACTCGACCCCGCCGAGCGTGCCGTTATCGAGCGCAAGATGCGCGAGAAGCAGTCCGGCTCGGGTCACGTTCAGGCTGTCTCGGACGACGCTGAGGAGGAGGCGCGCGCCGAGATCCCGCTCGACGTCGCGGTCAACGAGCCGCTCACGTGGAAGTCATTCGTCGACATTGTGAGCAAGCCGTACACCTGGCTGCCGGCGCTGATGTACATGACGACGTGCGCCCTTTCCTCCTCTTTCTCCCTCGAGTCCTCACTGATCCCGCCGCAACCGCAGCTTCGGCCTCGAGCTTTGCGTCGACGCCAACATTGCCTCGGTTCTCGTCGCCAACAACGGCCTCACGCAGCTCAAGGCGGGCTACTGTACGTGTCCGCACTCCTCCCTCTCCTCCCCCTTTCTGCTCCACCATTTTTACCTGCTTCCACTCGCCTCCTCCCCCACCTTCGCACAAGTTTTCTAACCCGAGTACAGAATATCTCGCTGACCACGCTCAGCGCAGACGGCTCGACGTTCGGCTTCCTCAACCTCATCACCCGCCCGAGCGGCGGCTTCATCGCGGACCGCCTCTACGCGCGCTACGGCATTGGCGCGAAGAAATACATCACGGTCGTGCTTGGCTTCCTGATGGGCGGCATGGCCCTTACGTTCGGGCTGTACACCCGTGCCAAGTGGAACGCAGGCGAGCACCCGGACCTCAATGTCCAGATGGGCATCGTCGCGCTGCTTGCCATTTTCTGCGAAGTCGCCAACGGCACCAACTTGTGCGTCCCGCTTTCATCCTGTATCTTCACCCCCGCATCGCTGATGCTGCTCCCGCCCATCCCGCTCTCACGCCCTGCTCAGCTCGCTCGTCCCGCACTGCAATCCGTTCTCGAACGGCTTCACCACCGGCCTCGTCGGCGCGATGGGAAACCTCGGCGGCATCTTCTTCGCCCTCATGTGCGTCGATGCGCCTCGCGTTCTGCCCTTCCCAATGCTGCGCTGCCCGTTCTCGCCCTCCGCCTGTTACGGTTGTCCTTGATCCCTGAACAGCGTAGTGACGTTTCCTTCGCGTCCGCAGGTTCCGCTTCCACGTCGCGCAGGGCTACAGCCTCGGTGCGTCCCCCAACGCTGCTTCGACCCATTGACCTCGCGCTGACTCCATGCTCCGCCTCGCCCTGTCCCTTCTTCCTCCTGTCTACCGCTCTTTCCTGGCCTTCTCTCGGCCTGCAGCCTGGATCATCGCGGGCGCCTTTGCGATGGGCGTCAACGCGTTCTGCATCCTCCTACCCACGCCTCGCCAGTAATCCCCTCTTTCCCTTCCTCCCTGCTCCTTGCTTTCTCTCTTGCTCTGGTGGCTCTATGTCTAGCCTAGTCCCTGTCGTAACAATCTGTGCATCCCCCACCCCTAGATCGTTACCCTGTTCGTCTCTTCCTCGCTCTGGGTAGAAAAGCGGCACGGCACTCCAGCTTCCGCCTGGTCATACAGCGCTGGTTTCCTCGATTCTCCCGCGCCAGCAGGGAGGTACAGTAGCTCAAGAAGCAAAGGCACGAGCGAGACGTGCGAGGTTTCGACCTCGACCGCAAGCCAACTGCGTTGCCTGCTCTCTACACGCCAGCGCAGCGCCTCATTGCGCTGCACACTTCCTCGGCCTGCAGACAGCGCCGGGAACGCCGCCAAGACATGCCCGGCTGCCCTCGACAAAACCCCAATCTCGCAATCGCCTCGCCAAGACTCGGCGAGCGGGCTCGACGATTGCAAAGTGCGCTGCGCTCAGTTCGTCCGCGACGGCTTGAGGTTCGTTGGCGCCTGTCCGCTTCACGCTCAAGGGTGTCTCTATCTCGAGAACGGCGAGCCTTGGCCCTCTCGACGAGACGGTCGGACGATCCCGCTCGCGCCTGCTCTGCCTTCGCTCGCTATCCTTTTTATCGCTCGTCTCGCCCCTCCCACTTGCACTCGCTCAGCACTGTCTGGTCGACTCGCAACCTCACCACTGCTGAGCATTCGCCTGACCTAGCCTGCGCCTCTACTCCCTACCGCTCCCACCCTTCCCCTCCTCTTCCTCCAGCATCTCCCTCGCTCTCGCTGGCACGATGTCCGACATCGAGAAGCGCCCAACGAACCAGATCGTCCCGGCGCCGACGGTAGACCTCGAGGAGCAAGGCCTATCCGATACGGCGAAGGACACCCTCAACGGCGGCCCTCCTCCGTTCCGTTGGGCGTCGCTGTGGGAGCCGGCGGTCATCAACCCGCTCAACGGCAAGAGCTATACGCTTCCGATCTTCCGTCTGACGGACCAGTACGCGATCAACTTCCACCGTGCGTCCTCTCCCTCGTTCAGCCGGCTCTTCTCCCTCAGCCTCCCTTTCCTGCAGTGGCCTGGCTCGGCTTCTTCGTCGCCTTCCTCTCGTGGTTCGCCTTCCCGCCGCTTATTCCCGAGGCGATCCGCGAGGACCTCGACCTCACGACCGCGCAAATCGGCAACTCGAACATCGTCGCGCTGTGCGCAACGCTCGTCTGCCGCTTTGCGTTCGGTCCTCTCGTCGACCGCTACGGGCCGCGCCTCACCATGTCCGTCATTCTCGTCATGGGCGCGATCCCGTCCGGCCTTGCAGGCGCCGTGACCAACATTAACGGGCTGTACGCCGTGCGGTTCTTCATCGGCATCCTCGGCGCGACCTTCGTCCCGTGCCTCGCCTGGACAACAGCATTCTACGACAAGTCCATCGTCGGCACGGCCAACTCGTTCGTCGGCGGGTGGGGTGCGTTCCGCTCTGCTAGCTTGCGTCCCGTCGAGCAAAACTGATCGGCTCAATCTCCGCTCCCTTCCCTTTCACCATCTTTCCCTGTTCCTTACCCGCTCTTTCACAGGCAACCTCGGCGGCGGCGTGACCTTCGTTGTACAAGTCGGCGTTTTCGAATCGCTTGTGCACGACCGCGGGCTGAGCAGGCACTCCGCTTGGCGCGCTGCCTTCGCCGTCGTACCCGTCCCAATCCTCCTCGGCACCGCGCTCGCGACCCTCATTTTCGGCACTGATCATCCCGCGGGCGCGTCTACTCCTCCCTGTCGCCTTTGCCATCCGAACAGCTGACGCTAGACCGCTCGCAGGCAAGTGGGCTGCCCGCCACACCCTCCCCGCAACCGCCATCGCCGCGCAGCAGGGCCACCTCGCGCGACTCGACCCCGCCGAGCGCACTGTCGTCGAGAAGAAGATGCGCGAGAAGCAAGCAGGCGCAGGACATGTTCAGGCAGTTGCGGACGAGGCGGAGGAGGAGGCGCGCGCCGAGATCCCGCTCGACGTCGCGGTCAACGAGCCGCTCACGTGGACGTCGTTCGTCGACATTGTGAGCAAGCCGTACACCTGGCTTCCAGCATTGATGTATATGACGACGTGCGCTGTCTTCTCGGCAATAACCTCCTGAAGCGATGGGCTGACCCGCTCGTCTGCGCGCAGCTTCGGCTTCGAGCTCGCTGTCGACAGCGCGCTGCCAAACATCCTCTACGCAGAGCACAAAAGCGCAAGCTTCGGCCAGCTGCAAGCCGGGTACTGTGAGTCGTCTTTCCTCCCTAGTCCAAGCGGTTGTAGTTCGGCTTTGCCGCCCTTTTTCGCGACTCCAGCTACCTCCGACTCTCAGCGCTACCTCCATATTGAGCGCCCGCCGGAAGGACCATCTACTGACCGCGCTTGCCACCGTCCCCTTTTCAAACCACGGCCTTCTCGCTCGCAGACACGTCCATCTTCGGCTTCCTCAACATCGTCACGCGCCCGGCGGGCGGCTGGATCGCCGACATTCTCTACCGGCGGTACGGGATCAAGTCGAAAAAGTACATCACTGTCGTTCTCGGGTTCGTCCAAGGGGGGATGAGCCTCGCGCTCGGGCTGTACAACCTGGCCAAGCATCGCGCCGGGGAGTCGCGGAGCTTGTCTGTGCAGATGGCGATGATTGCACTGAGCGCGATCGCTTGCGAAGTCGCTAATGGCACCAACTTGTGCGTCCTCTCCCTCTCTCTGCTCCCTCCCCCACAGCACACCGCTGACCCTCCCCCGCCCGCAGCTCCCTCGTCCCGCACTGCAACCCGTTCTCAAACGGGTTTACGACCGGCCTCGTCGGCGCGAGCGGGAACCTCGGCGGAATCGTGTGTCTCTCTCCCCCTCGCTCTCATCCTTGACCTTCCTAACCGCGCCGCCGCTGACTCGCTCCTAATCGACAGATCTTCGCGCTCATGTTCCGGTTCCACATGGCGCAGGGCGCGAGCCTCGGTGTGTTGTGCTCGCTCTTGCGCGCAAGACGAGCGAGACTGACAGCGCACTCCGCCGCCCGCCTGCTCACTCGCACAGCCTGGATCATCGCCGGCGCGTTCGCCATGGGCGTCAACTTGTTCTGCGTCCTGCTGCCGACGCCGAGGCATTAGACCCCGCTTTTCCCTCGTCCTTCGCTGGCGTCCCTCTCCGTTCGCGCGCGTCGCCTGGCCCTAATCCGTACACTTCGCGTTGCTTTCGATCCGTGACCCGGAAGTCTGCCTCTCCTTCTCTGTCGTTCAGAAGCGGCGCCTCTTTGTTCCTCTCGCAATGTGCAACCCGCTTGTCGCAACTGTACCTTGCCTGCGCATCCTGAGCAGTGGCGCGCGGGAGCACTCGTCAGTGAAGACTTCACGGCGCACTCACCCCCTCCGCCGGCATCCCTACCACATGCTCGGCACCCTCCCGGCCTGCCCCTCCCAGCTCACCCTTGACCTCATTTCCCCGCTTCCCCTGCCACCGCTCCTTCACCTGCGCGACATACCCCTCCCATGCGTCCTCGACCCTCCGCAACGTCTCCTCCGAGTTCTGGTCCCTGACGCCGTACGACGCAGGGACGTCGAGCGTCCAGTCGGGCCCGAAGAGCGCGTACCGCGCGGAAGGAAGATCCGCCGGTATGGGTGTCTCGAGTGGAAGGGGACGGGCGAGCTGCCTCCCCTTTCATCAGCACTGCGCGAGGCGAAAGAACGGAGGGAGGGAGAGGGGAGGGACGCACTGCGATGGAGGTTAGGTACGCCCATGCGCGCGCGGCGTTGGGCGAGTGATACCCGCCGCCGCCGAGAAGGAGGGTGCGCTTCTCCCAGCGCAGGACGCGGTCCAACGCGTACCCGAGCGCGGAGAGCGGGAGGTTCCATTCCTGCGAACGTGGAGGGTCAGGTCCGCTTTACACAGAAGACACACAAGAAGGAGGAGGAGGCGAGGAGGGGAAGCACTTTGCACGGATCGCCTGCGAGCCCATCCGTCCCCAGCTGGAGCACGACCGCGTCCGGGTCGTATGCCTCCCTTATCATCTCGACGCAGCTGCCCCACACGCGGCGAAGCGTTGCCTCTCCCGCGCCGGGCTCGAGCGGGACGTTGAGCGCGTGGAACGCGCCTTTCGCGCCCTTCTCTGGGGATCCCGTATCGGCGAGAGAGCCGGTGGAGGGGTAGAAGAGTGGTGCGTGCAAATGCAGGGAGAGAGTTAGGACGTATGGCGAAGCGAAGAAGGCGGACTCGACGCCGTCGCCGTGATGCAGGTCGAGGTCGAGATACAGGACGCGGGAGATGCGACGAGGTGGTGCCGGGGGTGGTATTGGGGGGTTTGACCCATCTTGGGCTGTAGAGCGAGGCGAGGAGGGGCGAGGACGCGCGGGCGCGGACCGCAGCTCCATGATTGCGAGGACGATGTCGTTCACATAGCAGAAGCCGGCTGCTTCGCCGCGCTTGCCGTGATGCCTGCACGAAAGCGCTTAGTCCAGCCATTGGAGTGCAGAAGGCGAAGGCGCACCTCCCGCCCGACCAGTTGATCGCGACTTCGGCCCTTCCGTCCCTCAACTCCCTCGCAGCGGTCATGGACGCACCCGCGACGAGCCTGGCATACTCCGGCAAGCCTTCAAAGACAGGGCAGTCGTCATGCAGACCGAGGGTGTCGGTTTTCTGCCGCTTGCGGGGCGGCGCGCGGTCGTCGGACCGGGAGGACAAGCCGAAGGTGCGCGGCGAGGAGGGGGCGGAGCTCAAGGAATCGTTGTCGTCGTCTCCCGAAGAGGCGGAGCTGCTGGCTTCTTCCGCGCCGACCAGAGCATCTGCATGGAAGAAAGAGGTCAGCACGGTGCTAAGGGAGGGTCGGGACGAGGTGGGGGAGGCGGCGAGCAGGCACGCACCGATGTAGCGCGGGTCGTGGAAGCGGAGGAGGTCGTCCCTGGTTGCCTCGCGCGGCTCGACTACCCTCGCCCTCGCCTGATGCGCGTGATCGCGTGCACTCGGCTCATCAGTCGCGACGAGGTCGAGGGAGGCGACGAGGGCATGGACGAGCGAGGCGCGGCCACGGTTGGACGGGAGCTGGTCTGCAGCTCGCACTAGCGCCTCCGAGTGGATGTACGCGACTCTGCGCGCCATCGGGAGCGTCGTGGTCTTGCGCGAGAGGGGAACCGCCATGGTCTCGCCTCGTCGCTCTTCTCGCTCAGCGCGATCGCCAGAACAGGGACGCGCAAGACGTTGAGTAGGCCCTGCTATGCCCGTGCGACCACCAACGACGGCCGCCCTGCGCGCGTGGACGGCAGCGGCGCCCACCTCGGCCCCTTCGGCGGTGACCCTCCGCGTGCGTCCCTCTCTCGCTCATGGAAGCCTCGAGTGTAGGCAGGCTGCACCATGCAACCTCGACAAGAGCTGCGCGTGCTCAGCGAACCCACCTGTGCTGACGTCCACTCACTTCGGAAGGGCGCACCACCTCGGACCGGCACGCCTTGCGCCCTCTGCCACGCTCCTAGGCGATCCTTGCAGACCCTGAGCAGCTCGACGCCATCTAGGAGACGCGCTCTGCCTACCTCGACCCGCGCTTCGCCCGTCCTCACCCTTCTCCGCTCGCACGCCCACTACGCACGCGATCGCACCTCCCCGCCCTCGTCGGCGCCGCAGTCCCGCCAGCCGCAGACGACCCCAACCTCGCAGCAGGAGCGCGAACATGAGCTCTCCGAGGCAGCGGCCAAGGCGACGCAGGCGCACTCGGGACCCGAGGGGCACCAGAAGGAGGCCGCTGTCCGCAAGGAGGAGAGTGGGCAGGCGACCGATGTTGGAAAGGAGGAGGTCATTAGCGACAAGGAGCAGAGTAGGCGAGATTGGGACATTATCAAGAAGCTGCTGCCCAACGTCTGGCCCAAGAACGACTGGGGGACCAAGACACGGGTGCTCCTCGCCCTCGGGTTGCTCGTCGGCGGAAAGGTGCGCACGCCCTCCCTTCTTCTCGCGCTCAGCTCACTCACCGCCCTCGCAGCTCCTCAACGTGCAAGTGCCGTTCTTCTTCAAGAACATCATCGACACGCTCAACGTCCAGATTGACCCCACCACGGGTCAAGGCGTGTTCGCGATCGCGGGCACCGTCATCGTCGGCTGTGCGCTTCTTCCTTCACTCCGCAGCCTCCTCCGCTGACCCCTCGTACGCGCAGACGGTCTTGCCCGCATCGGCGCCGGCGTCTTCTCCGAGCTACGTAATGCCGTCTTCGCCAACGTCGCGCAGGGCGCGATCCGCCGCGTCGCACGCTCCGTCTTTGCCCACTTGCTCAACCTCGACATTGGCTTTCATCTGCAGAGGCAGACGGGTGGATTGACGAGGGCGATCGACCGCGGAACAAAGTGCGTTCCGTTTGCTATTTGAAGCGAGGGAGAAGACTGACGAGCGGCACAGGGGCATCTCGTTCCTCCTTTCGTCGGTTGTTTTCCACGTCGTCCCCACCGCGCTTGAGATCTCGATGGTGTGCGGCATCTTGGTGCGTCCGACCCGCCGACGTGATCCGCTCCACTTGCGCGCAGGCCAACGTTGACATTGTCTCCGTTGCTCCTGTACGCAGAGCTACAAGTTTGGCTGGGACTTTGCTGCCGTCACGCTCGTCACGATGGCGGCGTACTCGTGGTTCACGATCCGGACGACCTCCTGGCGGTGCGCTCTCCCCTCTTCTCACTCGACCGGCCGGACGTGACGCGGTATCACCCTGGGCAGCACCAAGTTCCGCAAGCAGGCGAATGCGGCGGACAACCGCGCCGCGACGATGTCGGTCGACTCGCTGATCAACTACGAGGCTGTCAAGGTCTGCTCTCCCCCGCTCCTCGCGGCCGTCCCGCCCGTCGTCATTGACGCGCCCACGTCTGCAGTACTTCAACAACGAAGCATTCGAAGTAGCGCAGTATGACCGCGCGATGAAGGATTACACCAAGGCGAGCGTCAAAATCTCGACGTCGCTTGCAGCGCTCAACATCGGGCAGAACGTCATCTTCTCGACGGCGCTCACGGGGATGATGTACCTCGCCGCGAAGGGAATTATGGATGGTGCGCGCTTTCAGTACTCGGACCGACGGGCAGAGACTGACGTCGAGGGAGCAGGAACGATGACTGTCGGAGACCTCGTCATGGTCAACCAGCTTGTCTTCCAGCTCTCGCTCCCGCTCAACTTCCTCGGTGCGCCTTGGATGCTCTTGTGTCCTCAGGAGGGTCAGGGCTGACGTTGCAACCCGCAGGCACCGTCTACCGCGAGCTACGGCAGAGTTTGATCGACATGGACACACTCTTCAACCTCCAGTCCGTCGGACTCGCCATCAAGGTACGCCCCTCCTCGCTCCACGTGTGACCGTGCTGACAATCGGCCCGCTGCCGCGCAGGACGCGCCCGACGCCAAGCCGCTCGCGCTCACCAAGGGCGGCGAAATCCGCTTCGAGCACGTCGCGTTCGGGTACCACCCCGATCGGCCAATTTTCCGGGACGTCTCATTCACGATTCCGGCCGGCAAAAAGGTCGGGATTGTCGGGCCCTCGGGGTGCGGCAAGTCGACTGTGTTCCGGCTCCTGTTCCGTTTCTACGAGCCGAGCCAGGGCCGGATCCTCATCGACGGGCAGGAGCTCACGTCGGTCGAGCTCGAGAGCCTCCGGCGCGAGATCGGCGTCGTCCCGCAGGAGACGCCGCTCTTCCACAGCGACATCCTGCACAACATCCGCTACGGGCGGCTCGACGCGACGGACGAGGAGGTCAGGGAGGCGGCGCGGCTCGCCAACGTCAGCAGGACGATCGAGGCGCTCCCGGACAAGTGGGCGACGAAGGTCGGCGAAAGGGGGATGATGATCTCGGGGGGCGAGAAGCAGAGGCTCGCGGTTGCGAGGCTGCTGCTCAAGGATCCAAAGATCCTGTTCTTTGACGAAGCGGTGCGTCGCTCTTTCGCGCTATTTCTCCTTCCTCCTGGAACGACGCTGACAGAGAGAGCAGACGTCGGCGCTCGACACGACGACCGAGGTGGACCTGATGCGCAACATCAACCAGACCTTGCTCAGCAAGTCGCGCACGTCGATCTTCATCGCGCACCGGTCCGTCTCTTTCTCCCTCTCCGCCCTCCTCCCCTGCCATGCCGGTCTGACCCCTCCCTCCTCGCGCAGGCTCAAGACGGTCGCCGACGCCGACCTGATTATCGTCCTCCGCGACGGGTACGTCGCCGAGCAGGGCACGCACACCGAGCTGATGAGCAGGAGGGGCGTGTACTGGGGAATGTGGGAGCAGCAGAACGCGGTGGTGGCGGACGTTGCGTGCGAAGACCCCGAGGCGGGTGGAGACTCGGAGGGAGGGGAGGCCGGGAGGAGGGAGGCGGAAGTCCTGGGCGAGGCGGAGCGGAGAGGGAGCGTATAGAGTGGAGGAGTGAATATGCCGGATGTTGGGTTCCTGTCCGGTATGCGAGAGAGAGAGTTTCGCGTGAAGGTGCGCAAATCGGTCACGCTTCGCCGTCGTCCTGTGCTGCTGGCGCTGGTCACTGCGCTGAGTAGTGTCAAAGACGGCAATTTGACCAAGCTTGCGCGCTCTGCGACGCCAGGCACCGGCGAGATTGCGCGTCCCCCTCGTCCGCTCGAAGGCGGTGCAGCCGCTTCGTCGCTTCCTCCATCTCGCTCTCTCGCGTCGAGTCAGCCAAGAACAGCTGAAGTGCGCTTCGAGAAGTACGAGTGGCCGTCACTACCGCCGCACACCGCCTACAAGCGCATCCTCGCCTCGGTCGCCTCGGTTCGCTCGTCGCCCGTCAAGCCGCGTACCCCTCTCCGCCTGTCTCCGAGGTGTGCTGCACTGTCCATTATGGCTCGGGATGGACAATGAACCGCTGAAGGGCTGGATAAGCGGGCGCATCGTTAGGTGGCTGTGGCGGACTCCACCCTCCGCGATGAGGAGGAGCGGGCGGCAACGCGGGTGCTGGTAGTGCAGTGCGACGGCGACCGACTTGCAGAGATGCAGGAGTTTGCGAACCTGCTCCTGACGCTCCTTTCGCCCCAAATTAATGCAGAACCACCTCTTCACCACCTCGCCAGACCTGCTGTCGACATGACGGACCTCGTTCCCCACATCTACCATGAGACCGTGCGCACATTCCGCCGGCTTTATTTGATTGACTCGCTTGTTGACCGCGCCCTCCGCCTGCAGCAAGAGCGTGCGGCCCCTTCCTTACCCTCCCCCACTTCCCGGCTGACCCATCTCCACGTCGCCTAGCGGGCTCGATGCTTTGTGGCCAGCACGCGCTCAACAACCTCCTCCAGTCCTCGCTCTTCACGACGCCGGACCTCGCCGACATCGCGCGGCAGCTCGATGCGCTTGAGCGGGCGCAGCTCGATCCGGGCGTGCGGCTGCGCGGGGACGGGAACGACGGCGGGCTGGGCGACAGCGGCAACTACGATGACAGTGGGTTTTTCAGCGTGCAGGGTGCGTTTCCATAGCCGTCGATGCGGGATCAGGACTGACACAAGCGGTGTGCGTAGTCATGGAGGAGGCGCTCAAGGTGCTCGGGCTCCGGCTGGTCCGCTGGGGAAGCAAGGAGATTGCACAGTTGCACGACTCGCCCGAGTGCGTTCTATCTTGCTCATGTCCCGTACTATTGCTGACGCGCGTGTGAGCAGGGCAATCGAAGGCTTCCTCCTGAACTTCCAGCTGCACTGGTTCTCAATTCGGCGGTTCGGCACCTCCGAGCGATTCTACAACCTCGACTCGTGCATCCCTCAGCCGCAGTGGATCTCGGCGATGTACCTGGGGCTGACGCTGCGCGAGGCAGAGCGACAGGGTGCGCCTCACACTCCCCTATCTCTCCGATCTGCCCTTGCCGTCCTCCTTTCCTGCCTTGCCCGCTCCCTCCCCGTAAAACATTCAACCTACTTACCTGCGCACAGGCTATTCCATCTTTGCCGTTCTCCCCTCGCCCGACTCGCACCTCTCCGGCCTTCCGCCCTGTCACGCAGCAGAAACCGCGCTCACTCTTCCACCACCGCGCGGCGCTGGCGCAAATGGGTACACGGACGGCGCCGCGCATGCGTCGGGCTCGGGGCAGGGGACGCTCACGCACTTTGGCGGGCAGGGCCAGGCCCTCGGCTCGTCGGGGTCATCCTCCGCATCGGGCGGGTTCGCGCCGAACAGGCACGCAGCGGGCAGCGCGTACTCCGCCGCGCGGAAGGGCAAGCGCCCCGCTTCGCTTTCCGACGAGATCGAGGACGGTGACGACGAAGACGTGATCATCGAAGATCCGGCCGCGTCGCGCTCTGCGGGACGGCGCCAGCGCCGCCGGGTGGAGGACCCGCCGCGCGAGGTGCTGAGTGAAGAGGAGCAGATGGCGGCGGCGATCGCGGAGAGCTTGAGGGTTAGCGGAGGCGGGAGCGACGCGAGCGGGAGCGGGGGTGGAGGGACGCAGAGTGGCGTGGGAGGGGGGAGCGGCGGGAGCAGCCAGGTGCGTTACCTTACCTCCTGCGTCGCTGTGCGGATGGACACGAACACCGCTCCGCGGACGAGCGGTTACACAGGGATTAACGCTCCCCTTCCTCTCTCGGACTCAGAAGACCCAGTCCCTCGCGGCGCAAGCTGAGGAGGAGGAGGAGTTCCAACGCGCGCTGCAGGCCAGCCTTGCGGAGTCTGGGGGCGGGCAGGAGGAGGCGGAAAGGCCTGAGGAGGAAGAGGACAGCCCGAGCATGGAGGAGCTGCGGAGAAGGAGGATGGCTCGCTTTGGCTGACTGGTGCGCGGGGGCTGTTCAGATTTGCTAGCGTGCACAGATTGGCGTACTTGTCCACCCTGGGCTATCGTGAGCGTACCAGGTCGACCGTGCATCGACGCGTTCTCATCAGGTCTTCGTCCCGATCCGCACCCGTCTCTCGTCCGCCCCGCCGGGGAACGATGCAGCGCATCGTGCTCGACGCGTCGGAAGGTTCCACGAGCGATACAGCGCTAGAAGCGCTCGCTGGGATCGCAGTCTCGCTCGTCTCGTCTAAGAAGGCGGTGTGCGCGCTCGGGGCGGGTGTATCGACAAGCGCGGGCATCCCGGTGTGTGTGCGCCTGTCTCTGCTGTAATACCGGGCTAATGGAGCTGCTGTACGGCAGGACTTCCGCACCCCCCGTCTTCCGCTGTCGACGGTCCCCTCTTCCCGACGGTCCCCCACATCACCCCTCCCCTCAACCCCTCAACCTCCGACGCCGCCTCTCTCCGCCCAGGCGATCAAGCGCCTCTTCTCCTACGCCACACTCCTGCACCCAGACTCGCGCGCCGCGCACATGCGCTTCATGGCGGACCTGCGCCGTGCGGTCCGTCGCAAGACGACAAACGGGAAGGGCAAGGAGCGCGCTCTCCCGCCTCCGGTACCCGCGACGACGTTCCATGCGCTTCTGACTGCACTCAACACGCGGGGCAAGCTGCAGCGCGTGTACAGCCAGAACATCGACGGGCTGGAGTGCAAGGCCGGGATGCGGGTGGTGGACTTTGCACGGCTGGCGGTGGCGCACGAGGAGGACGAAGCGAGCGAGGAGAGCGAGTGGGACGCGGGGCCGTCGCGTGCCCGCACTCGACGAGCGTGTGGGAGAAAGGAGGAGGAGGAGGAGGAGGCGGAGCAGGGCTTGGTCGTCCTGCTGCATGGCGGGCTTGAGGAGGTCGTCTGCGGTGCGTGCGGGTGGAGGGAGAGGTGGAGGAAGAGGCATTCGAAGGCATTCAGGAAAGGGAGGACGATCGAGTGCGGGAGGTGCAGGGAGCGAGGTGCGCTTCCGCTCGTTGCGCCCGACAGTCTCCTTCTGACGACGTTCTGCGGGCTGACTCGGCCGAGATTCATGCAGCCAACTCTCGTCACCGTCGCTTGAAGCGCGCCATCCCCCTCTCCGCAATGTCCTTTTTGCGTCCTGCCATCCTCCTCTACGACGACCCGCACTCCCCCCTCTCCGCCTCGTCGTCGCTCATCGCCAGTCTCGCGGCGTTCGACCTCGCGCACAAGCCCGACTTTCTCCTCGTCGCGGGGACGAGCCTGCGCATTCCTGGATTCAAGCTGCTCATCAAGCGCTTTGCGGCGAGGGTGAGGAGGAACGGAGGGACGTGCGTGCTGGTGAACCGCGAGGCGGTGGGAAAAGAGTGGAATGGGGTGTTTGACTACCACGGTGCGCGTGTACGACCAAATAAGTCATCGAGGACAACCACTGACCTTTGGAGCGCAGTCGTCGGCGAAACCGATACCTTTGCGGGGCATATGCTCGGCTGGCTGGATGCGCTCTCCCCTTCTTCCCCGCCGGCTGCCGACACACCGGCCTCATCACTGTTCGTACCCCTTCCAGCGCACATCTCACACTCGCCTCACTCTCCGGCGCCCTCCACCTACTCGGCAAACCTCTCCTTCCCGCCCACCCCGCCGCATTCCTCCCCCTCGCGCCTACCCACACCCTCTGTCCTTGACGTAACCGCGATCAAATCCTCGAAGCGCGCCCGCTTTTCCTCCCCAGCCGGCCGCGCCTCTCTCGACATAAGTCTGCACACGCAGCCCCTCCTCACCCCGCCCCTTTCCTCGCAGCAGCTGTGCCCCGTGCCGCTCCCAGCCCTACTTTGCCCATCGTGCGAGGAGGACCCTCCTCTTCGAACGCCTAAGCGCCCCCGCCCCTGCTCCAGCTCTCGCTCGCACAGCAAGCGCGAGGCCGACGCGCTGATGCTGCAAGGCATGGGCGCGGCGGAGCTGCTTGCCCGGATGGAGAAGCGTGCGCGCAGGGCGAAGGTGGAGCGAAGGCGGGTGAGGAGGGAGGTGAGGGAGACTAGGGCGAAGAGGAAGGCGTGGGAGAGGGAGAGGGAGAGGGAGAGGCGGGAAGGGGTAACAGAGAAGGCGGAGGAGCGGCGGGAGGGGCGAGGAGGTGCGTTTAGTTGATGTGACGGTGTTGTACGCGTGCGATTATTGTCTCTCTGGGCGCCATGTAGCTGGCGGTGCGAGTAAGCCTGTTTCGCAGGATCTGGTTTCCACGGAGGAGGGGGAAGGAGCGATGCGGTGAGAGGAAAGCGGAATGAATGGGGGCAGTCCACGGCCTTCCGAAGTGTCCTCTAGCATGCGGGTTGAGCAAAGCCCGGGAGGAAAACGAGGGTCGGGAAAGCGACGCAAGTGTGCGGGGAGGGGGTTCGCCGCTCGCACATCGCCTTGAGCGCTCCCACCTCGCCAGGAGCTTCGCTGTTACATCAGCGCCGTGCAGACACCTTACGGGACTGCACGCCGATTTTCCGCCCCTCGCCCCGCGCAGTTCTCGCCTCGCTGCTCCTCCTTAACCGCGTGAGCAACTGATGGCGCCGACGAAGCGCAAGGGCCCGGGGGACATGGCGGGCGTGGCGCAGATCAGCCCCGAGGGAATCACAGGGCTCGACGACGAGATGGAAGTGCAGCTCTTGGGCGCAGGGCAGGAGGTGCGCCCCTCTCCTCCCGCAACCCCTTCCCGTCGCGCTCACTCTCCACTTCCACACCTCGCAGGTCGGCAGGTCATGCTGCGTCATCAAGTACAAGGGCCGCACGATCGTATGCGACGCAGGCGTGCACCCCGCCTTCTCCGGGATGGCCGCCCTCCCCTTCCTCGACGAGCTCGACTGGTCCAGCGTGGACGCCATCCTCGTCACCCACTTCCACCTCGACCATGCCGCCAGCCTCACCTATGTAATGGAGAAGGTGCGGCGCTCAGTCTCCCTGACCGTGGAATGCGTGCCGAGCTGACCGCTCGCGATTCCGTAGACCAATTTCAAGGAGGGCAAGGGCGTCGTCTACATGTCTCATCCGACAAAAGCTGTCTACCGCTACCTCATGAGCGACTTTGTCCGCGTCTCGTGCGCTTCCTCCCCTGACCCTGCGCGCTTCCCCCTCTCCTCGAAGTGTGCTGACCCGAACTGTTCGCCTCGCAGGACCGCCGGCTCCGACGACAACCTCTTCACGGAAAGCGAGATGATCGCCTCGTTCAACGAGATCCAGTCCTTCGACTTCGAGCAGGAGATCCTCCTCCCTCCGTCCGACACCTCGTCCGCCTCGGTCCGCTTCACCTCCTTCGCCGCGGGCCACGTCCTGGGCGCTTGCATGTTCCTCATCGAGATCGCCGGGGCGCGCGTGCTCTATACCGGCGACTACTCGACGGAGGAGGATAGGCACCTCGTCCCCGCCAAGGTGCCCAACTGGGAGCGTCCGCCCGATGTCATGATCTGCGAGTCGACTTATGGGTACGTATCGTGCAGTGTCCTTCGTCATGTTAGCGCATGAGTTGAAGTTCGCACTGACCAGTGACCGGCCTTGTCTCGCAGTGTCCAGTCGCACGAGCCGCGACTCGAGAAGGAGGCGCAGTTCACCGGTTCGTCCTCTCTGCCGTCTTTCAACCATTGCAGCTGATCGGCCCTTCGCCCATAGGTCTCGTCCAGTCGATTCTCAAGCGCGGCGGTCGGGTCCTGCTTCCCGTCTTCGCCCTAGGCCGCGCGCAGGAGCTCCTCCTCATCCTCGACGAATACTGGGCAGAGCATCCCGAGCTGCAGCACATTCCCATCTACTACATCTCGAGCCTCGCGATCAAGTGCATGGACGTGTACCGGCAGTGCGTTGCACTCCTGTTCCTCTAGGTTGCCTTCCACCGCTGGAGAAGCGCTTGCTGATCAAAGTCGAGCGTTGGCGCAGATATATCCACACCATGTCGCCCAACGTGCGCGCCAAATTCGCGCGCGGGATCAACCCCTTCGACTTCAAGCGGCAAGACTCGTTCATCCGCCCGTTGGACCGGGGCATCTCCAAGCTGAACGACCGCAACCCTTGCGTCGTCATGGCGTCGCCCGGATTCCTCACGAGCGGTGTGAGTCGAGAGTTGCTGGAGAAGTGGGCGCCGGACCCGCGGAACGGGCTCATCATCACGGGGTACAGCGTCGAGGGAGTCATGGCGAGGGTGCGTCTCTCGCTCCTGCGCTTGCTCTTACGCGCTCGTGGCTGACCGGTTGTGCGCACGTAGACGATCATGAACGAGCCGACGGAGATCCACGCGCTGAACGGCGGCGCCAAGATCCAGCGGCGGTTGTGCGTTGCGCATGCGTTCTGCTGGGCGAACGAAGCTGACCTCGCCGCCCTCCTGTAGATCTGTCGACTACATCTCGTTCTCGGCGCATGTTGACTACACGCAGAACAGCAAGTTCATCGACGAGGTGCGTGCCCTCTCCCGCCTGTCTTTCTCCGCTCACCTCTCCACCACGGCAGGTCATGCCCTCGCATCTGATCCTTGTCCATGGCGAGGTGAACAACATGTCCCGACTGCGTGCGGCGCTAAAGACGCGCTTCGCCGAGCGCAAGAACGCCGTGCAGATCTACACCCCCAGGAACGTCGAGACGGTCAAGCTCAAGTTCCGTGGCGAGCGGATGGCCAAGGTGCGCCTCTCCCTCCTTTCCCGATTAACAGTGCCTAAGCTTTTTCGCGTGTGCAGGCGCTTGGTTCGCTCGCTAACACGGCCCCCGTCCCGTCCACGCCCGTTTCGGGCCTGCTCGTCTCCAAGGACTTTTCGTACACGCTCCTCTCGCCCGCCGACCTGCGCGAGTTCACCGGCCTGTCGACGTCTGTGATCTTGCAGCGGCAGCGTCTCGCGTTGAGCGTCTCGTGGGAGCTCGTGCGGTGGCACCTTGAAGGCATGTACGGCAAGATTGCGCAGGGTCGCGACGCCGAGGGGCATGTCACCCTGCGCGTGATGGAGACGGTCGATGTCAAGATGGTTGACAAGCATGAGCTGGCGATCGAGTGGGTCGGGGGCGTCACGAACGACATGATTGCGGATTCGGTCCTCGCGGTCGTGCTGGGGATTGAGGGTTCGCCGGCGAGCGTCAAGAGTGCGTCGCTCCCCCTCGTATAGGCTTCCTTTCGTTTGCTGAGCGCCAATCGAGCGCGCAGAGACAACGGAGGACCACCCTCACTCGCACTCGCATCACGACCACCGCCCGCATCCCTACGCCGAGCCGCCCTCACCGCCCGCATGCTCGTCCACCCCGCCCGAGGCGTCCACCGCTGCCCTTCCTGAAGAAGACGACGAGGCCGCGACGATCCCCTCGCGCCTGGACCGGCTGATCGCCTTCCTCGACTCGTACTTCGGACAGGTGGAGCTCGTGCAGCCCTCCTCCGCTCCGCCACCCTCTCCTCCCTCTGCGCCTGGGACGGACGGCCAGAGCGAGGCGCCGCCGCATATGGAGACGGAGGAGGACGCGACCGCCCCGCCGGAAAAGGTCGAGGACGCCGTCGCTGCGGAGAAGGAGGCGGAAGCGGAGGAAAAGCGGACGAGCGCGCGCCCTGTCGCGCCCGTGATCCGCGTCAAGCTTGACTCGTACCACGCTGACGTCCGGGTGGAGGACCTGGTGCGTCGCCCTCCCGTCAATCCCTTTCTCTTCTCCGTGTCAGCACTAACGAGACCGGCAGACCGTGACGAGCGACTACACCCCGCTGCAACGCCGCGTCGAGAGCGTCGTCCAGATCGCCATGGCGATCGTCACGCCCCTTTCTGCTTTGGCGCCCGGCGCAGCCGCCAAGGCCGGCGCGTCGAGTCTGGTTGACGACGTGCACAAGGTGAAGCGGCGTGCCGAGTTGGGAGCGGGAGAGCGAATGGCCAGCGTGCGCGATGAGGAAGAGGCGGCGGCGGGGCCGTAGACGCGTTGCTATCGATATTTGAGGCCGAAGGAAGGATGGGTACGAATGCACATCTGTGTTCCAAGAAGCGTGAACCATACGCAAGGAGAGAGGGGCAGGTCGAGATGGGGTACTACTGGACTACACGGACAAACAGCGTACGGCGCGGGAGGACAGCTACAACATATCCACAGTGAAAAGACGAAGACCGCAGGATCCGAGATGAGAGTATGATTGTGTATGCTATACCGCTGCCGCTGCCTCGGGCATCTGCGGCGCCCTCGACGCCCACCACCGCTCCCACGCGTCGAGCTCCGTACGGATGCGCGCGACACGCTCCTCGTCGACCGGGTGGGAGCGGAACAGCTCGTCGGGCGGGGAGTGCAGTCGGAGCGGGTGCGGGTGCGAGAGCGCCGGGGTGGACGTCGCCGCGTGGGCGGGGGAAGCCGAGGGCGCAGAGGGAGAGAGGCGGTCCTCCCAGAAGGAGAGGGCGAAATGCGGGTCGATGCCGGACGAGGCGAGGAGCCTGCACATTCACGAGGGGGAAGGCGCGAGAACCGTCAGCTCATCTTCCGCACCGTCCGTCCCGCGAGCAGCGCCGGAGCGGACGCCAACGCACCTGAGCGCGACCACGTCCGCCTCGCACTCGAGTTTCCTGCTTTCGCACGAGTTGACCGCGCGTCCGAGCGCGCCCCACCCGCCCTCCGCGCCCTCGCTCAGTGAGCGGCCAAGCGCGTCGTTGATGAAAGGCCCGAGGAGCGCCGTCACGGGGTACAAGACCGTCCTCAGGACTGCGCGGGCGGGGCGGGCCGTGGGGTCAGCTTGCTTATTCAGGAGCAGGAAGGTCGAAGAGAGCGCACCATCCGAAGTGAGCCTCGCCAAGTGCGGCACCAGCAGACTCGTGCTCGCGTAGCTCTCGAGCGTGTGGCTCAGCGCGAGGTGCGCCAGCTCGTGCGAGAGGAGGACCGCGAGCGCGCGCGTCTGCGCGTCGGTCGGCAGCTGCGCGGGCGTGAGGTTCGCGCGGACGGTGTCCGGCTGGGCCGCAGCGGGCGTCGAGCGCGAGAAGAGCGTCCGCGGTGGCGACGCAGGAGGTGGAGACGATGCACCGTTGCGACCGAGGATCTCGTCCAGGAACCCGGTGTACACGACGATGACACCCCTGCGCGGCTCGTTCGCCCCGCGTGCGTCGTCCGGCCCGAATCCGAACGAGAACGCGTTTGCGTCTGGCCGGTCGATTACGAGGAGGTCGTATTCGAGGCGGAGTGGCGTGGTCCCTCCTGAGTGTGCAGCGTGCGCATGCGCGGGTTTGGAAAGGAGGAGCTCGTCGCTCCATGCGCCCGCTGTTTCCGCACGGGGCTCGAGCGGGAACTTCGTCGGTGGGGGGCGGAGGACGCCATCCCTCCCATCGCTCGTGACAGCCGTCGCAGGGGAGGAAAGCGCGCCCGCACCGCCGCGTTCGAGAGCGCGCAGGACCGCCTCGGCCCAGCGTACGCGCCAGTCGCGCGGGTCGAGGACGTCACCGCCGAGGAGGCGGCGGCGGCCCGTCTCCGGGCTCACGCCCTCGTCCGGGAGGGCGAGCACGCGGCGCAGGATGCCGACCCAGTCGCGGCTGGTGCCCTCGCGGACGGGCGCAGTGGGAAGTTCAGCAACGGGGGTGGGCGCCAGGACGGAGCGGACGAGGTCGGCCTCCTCCGCAGGGGAGAGCATGACGACCCTCCAGCGGCCGGTGATGGGGGTGCGTTCAAGACTCGCGAGCGCGACGAGCGCGAGGAGGACGAGCGGGGTGAGGACGAGGAGCGGGAGACCGAGGAGGGCGTTCCACCGTGCGAGGAAGCCGCTCGGGGCGGCGAGGGTGCCGGAGTGGCATTCGAGGGCGCAGCGCCCAAACAGGGAGGAAGAGAGGGACGAAGGGTTGGTGAGGTACCGCTCGCGGAGGGAGTGAATGATCCGGCTCCGCGCCGAGAGGGGCAGGAGGGTGAGGCTAATGCGCGTGACGAACGCGAGGCAGTTGAGCGCCGCGGAGGACTTGAGCACCGCTGCGAGCGGGAGGAACAACGGCAGGCCTAGCTCGAGCGGCGTGCAGACGTGCAAAAGCGGCGGGAGCGCGCCTGGTGGTGGGACGATCGGCAGTGCGCGCGCGGGCGTCGTCGAGAACGCACGCGCAGCAGCTGTGGCGCCTGCACGGAGGGCGAGGCGGGAAGAGGCAGATGACGAGAAGACGAGCGGGGAGATTGCCTCGCGCATCTTGGGCGAGCTGTTCGCGGCCGAGCGCTTCGCCAGGCCAATCCTCGCGGCGCCTACTCCGCCCTCGCGCACGCGCAGCGCAGGCGGGTCGCTCGCGCGCCACGTGAAGTACGCGATCCCGGTTTTCTGAGCGCGCGCGCGGTGCGCGTGGCGGACATACTCCTGCGGCATGTGGTTGCGCATCCAACGGATTCCACGCCGTGGGCGAGCGCGGCCGTGGTCGTCCGGGTGCACGCGCGGACGGAAGATCGACGCCCAGTACTGGCAGCGGAACGACTCGTGGTCGAACGGGCCGGCGCGCTCGCCGCCGTCGGATGACCCTGCACGGCGCGCCCGCAGGCGGTGTTGCAGCACGAGAGCGCGGACGGACCGAGTGTGGCGGTCGCGCGCCTCGGACTGTCTCTTCCACTCGCGCCTGCACCCCCTTGGGCCGCCGCGACGGCGCTCGTAGCCTGGCCAGGAGCGGCATGCCTGGCGCCAGTGGGCACGCTTGGCGGGGTCACGGCGGCGCCGCTCGTTCAGCGCGAGGTACCACCACGACCAGCCATGCGAGGAGGCGCGGCAGCCGCTCACGGGCGAAGCGCTCGACGCGCCATCGTCGCCGGAGGGAGAGTGCTGGTTCTCGTTTGCGTGTGAAGAGGAAGAGGACGACCCGGCGGAGGACGAGCGCGAGTGCGAGTGCGAGCTGAAGAACGAGGAAGAGGGGAGGGTCGAATCGGTCGAGTGGTCATGCGCGTGGTGGCAGTCGTGCACGGCCGCCGCGGTGGCCGGTGCGCGCGAGAATATGTATTCGGCGGGTGAAGTGCGCCACTGCCAGGGGAAGGCGCGGCGGGTCTGCGATGGCGGGAAAGCACGTGCGTCAGGTCGAGCTGGAGGGCACTGACCGGAGAGGACGCACGTTGCGTGCACGGTCGTTCGCCTCGACCTGTGCCTTTGCAACTTTCCACCACCACGGCGCGTCCTTGGGAATGCGTGCGCGGGCCTTGTTGAGCGCGTCGAGGACGGCCGATCCCGGGCATCCTGCAGTCGTCGACGCGCGCGCATGCTCCCCGTCGTCGTCATGAGCGTGTTTCGGGTGCGCGATGAGGGCTTGGTGCGAGTCGACGACTTGGGCGGTGGAGCGGGACGAGGTTGCGAAGGTCCTCGTTGCGGGAGCGGGACGGTCCCCTGGCCAGAGAACGGTGTGAGGGCTGCTGCGGCGTGCGGATGAGGAGATGCGCAAGCCGAGGGTAGCGACGGAGCGTGCACTGCTGCTGGCGGTGTGGACCTGGCGCCGAGCGGGCTGTCTTCCGTCGACGAGGACCTCGACGAGGACACGGGATGCGGGCATGTGGTGCGGACGGGTCAAGTAGGGGCACGGCTGGCCGTGCTGCCTCGCGATCGACGTCTTGAGGCTGAGGAGCGTGTCCTTGACTGCGCCCGCCATGGGGCGTCTAGTCGGGTCGGTACGGGCGAGTCAGTAGATGGGACGAGGGCGAGCTGGAACACCCGGCGAAGGGCGGCCAAGGGGTGCACGCCAGTGCGGGCAGGCTGGCGGTACAAGTTCTTTCGAGCAAACCTGGCCCTTGAAGCTGGAGCGGTCTGGGGCGGGGGCGAGCGTCGACAGCGCGAGCGAGCTGCGCCTCGTGAAAGGGGACGAGCGTCTCTCCCCCGACTACCTCCCGAAGCTTTGATGGGTGAACGGCCGAGACGGTTATTCGGCCACAGTTAGGAGTAGAATGACTTGCATTGACCGGAAGCTGGTGCTCGAGAGAAGAGGTGCGGGTGTCCCCCTGAACGCGCGTCCGCCTCATCGCCCCGCTCGCCTCGCCCGCTCGCCGCCATCCCCTCGGCTCGCTCGCCAAGATGGAAGGTGAGCACCCGCGTGCACCGCGTAGCTTCACTCACACTCACCAGCGCACCCACACGCAGTCTCGTTCGGCATCACGGGCAAGGACTACGTCCTGTTCGCATCCGACACCTCGGCCGCACGCTCCATCGTGCGCATGAAGAGCACAGAGGACAAGCAGAAGGTTGTTGGCAAGCACCTCGTCATGGCATGTGCGCCCTCTCCACCCTCGCGCTCGCCCTCCTCGCCCGCCTCGCCGCGTCATCTCCCACCTCGCCCCTCCCCCACCCATCCACCTGTGGTAGCCATACGGGGCACCTGCTGACTTGCACTCATCGTCACAGACTCGGGCGAGCCCGGCGACACCCTTCAGTTCTCCGAGTATGTCGAACGCAACCTCCGCCTCTACCAGATCCGGTCCGTCCTCTCTCTCCAGTTGGCCCCCCATGCAAGACTCGGCTAACCCCGCCGAGCACGCTTGCAGCAACCACATCCCGCTCCGCCCAACTTCTGCCGCCTCGTGGGTGCGGACACAGCTCGCAACCTCGCTCCGCTCGCGCAAGCCCTACTCGGTCAACCTCCTCCTCGGCGGCTACGACCCCACCTCGTCGTCCCCCTCGCTCTACTGGATCGACTACCTCGGCACCCTCGGCACCGTCCCGTACGCCGCTCACGGATACGGCGCCTACTTTGCGCTGAGCACCATGGACCGCTGGCACGACCCCGAGGGCGACCTCGATGCGGGACTCGAGCTCCTCCGCAAGTGCATCGCAGAGCTCGAAACGCGCTTCATCGTTAACCTCGGCGGGTGGACCGTCCGCGGTGCGTCTTCCCCTTCCTTCTTCTGCCTCCTCTGTGTTGACCCCGCCCCGCCCTGCAGTTGCCGACAAGGACGGCGTACGGCAGATCAACCTCGACGGAACGCCGTACATCCCGCCACAGGAGCCGCCTGCACCGCAACAGGCCGTCGCGCAAGCCGCAGGGACGGCAGAGGCCGTCGAGATGCAGGGTGCCCAGACCGTCGCGGCGGCGGCGTGAGCGTGCAGGGAACGGTTGCATTGTAAACATAGTGACGCTTTCGCATGGGCTGCTGTACGGAGAGCAGGTACGTTGGAAGCGTTCGCCGCTCCACGTTTCGCGCCTCCTCTCGCCTCTCCTCTTTGCATCCTCTTCAGACGCTTTCGCAGTTCCTCTCTGCCTTCTCCCGCCGTCGCGGTTTCCGGTTTCCTTCTGCCAGCACACGCCTCTCGCGCTCGAGCCTCCTGCCACGTCGCGCCCCGCTTCAAACAGCTCGCCGCTTCCTCTGCCCACATTTGACTCGCAGCGCCGCAATGGAGCTCCCCGACGCGTCGCACCGCCTGTACGTGCCTCTCGGCCGCGCCCTGGGTCGGCTAGACTGACATGAGCGGTGTCGGACTGCCCGCGCGCAGCTCGTTCCCCAAGCTGCCCGACGTGCACGTCTGGCTCAGCGTCGACGGGCAGCCGCTCGAGGTGTACGGCGATGAGGAGATGCGCAAGAAGGGCGAGGGCTACATCGAGGCGAGGGCGGGCAATAACTGCGCTTGAGCTGTACATCGCGGACTTGCGCGCGAAGAGACCGACTTTCAGCTGGAGCGTCGAATGTAACATGGACGGAGCCTGGTGAGCGGAGGCTAGCTTTACAACAGCCGGGTGCTGATGATTTGCGCACAGGTCTGCGGGGATCGTCGAGCGCCGGACGAGCGAGATTTACGATGGGGCACCGGATGACCTGGAGGACCGCGTCTTCCTACGAGAAGGCATGTACGACCCGACGGTGCGCTACTATTCCGTCTTCTAATGTCTTTTGCGCCCTTGACGTCTTACCAGGACTTCACGGTCCGCCGCTATTGCTTCGCGGACCTCGAAACGACCGCCGAAGCGGACGGTGCGCATCTCTCTACCGCGGCAGTCCAGCGCCTCGGTTGCATCGAGCTAGAGTACTTCCGCATCACGCACGTTAGGGATCAAGTGGCCTCACCACTTCGGACGGGCCCGACATTTCCCGTGCGAGAAGAGGACGTGAAGGGGGGGCTGTCGCACCAGGTCAAGTGCGGCTCGTTTGCCCTTTGCTCCTAGGCCGCGCTCATCTGCTCTGGATCGTGCAGTTTGGACGAGGCACAACCCTCTGACCTCATCAGCGACCTGACTTCCACGAGTTTCAAGCGCAAGGACCCGCGTCACAAGCCCTATGCGCGCCTCAGGTTCTTCTACCGCTCGGAAGGTGCGTCACGGCTCTTGGCGACTCTTTCTCTCCAGGTGCATCTGACCCTTCGCCGCATGCAGCCTTCCTCCAGGCCAAGGGCTTCCTCCCAGGTCCGGGTGCGTACCCCTCCCTTGGCTTCTCGTCCGAGCGTCCCTCCTTCTCGGGAATCTCGCTCACGGACCATACCCGCCGACGTACAGCGCCCCGCTCTCCCTCCCCCGCCGCCTCCTCCGACCTCGAGATCATCACGCCCTCCCCGTCGTCGCGCTCTCCTTCCGCGCACGGCGCGCACCCCTCGCCGGTTGTCTCCCCCGCGGCGGCGCTCCCCGCCCTTGGAGACCGCGAGCGAGTCAAGCTTGAGGAACTGGAGCAGATCAGGGCGGAGCGGGCTGCGCTTGAAAGGCGGGAGGTCGAGGGGGAGGAGGCGAAGCCGCGCGTGAAGCGCGTGGCCGAGGGAGGTGCGGAGGCTGTGGCAGGCAGCGAGGACGGGACGACGAAGCGGTCGAGGACGAGGATGGAGGCCGTGCTCGACCTGACCCGGGAGGAAGAGGACTGAGGGGATCGCTTGTGTGGAGGAGAGTGTCGCTTGGTCGCGCGCGCATGTAATTGCACAGAGGAACCCATACCTCCGCTGTCCAACGTGTACACCATGCTGGACACGGGCGTGCTTTGAGGACGGAAAAACGAATGAAACCGATGACCTTCTCAAGCGGAGGTCGGCCGTGCAGCCATTCCCACCTCGGGATCATAAGGTCCTGCGGAGAGAGGTAACCGCACCTCACGAGCAGCACAGCAGCCTCGCTCACGCAGGCGTTTCGCTCGCCTGCTAGCAGCTCCGCGCCGAGCGAGCGTTCCGAATTCATTAAGCGCGTCGTGCGGCTCAGGCTCGCGTAGGGCGCGAGGCTCCGGCCACCAGCCCATCTGGGGGAGAGAGCTAAGCTCGCCATCGCTCGCAATGCCGAGCGATGCCGGCCTTTGGCCTTCTCCGAGTCTGCGAGAGCGCTCTGGACCGTGTTCCTGCGCGTTCGGCCGCGCAGGCGCGCCGCAGCAACGCCATGAGGACGCACACGGCAATATGCGAGCGCGTTACTCTCGATGTCATCCTCTACACGCTGCCTGGTAGATCGGAGGAGGCGGTTTCCTCGAGGCGTGCACAGCGCAAGCGGCGCGGCGGAGGGTGTCGTCCTTCGAGTGGGTGGGTGCGGGGAACGTATCATCTCGCGCTCCGAGCGCGGAAAAGGAGGGTGTACGGCGCGTTCCCGCGCTCGGAGAACACCCACAAGCGCTCGCACAGGTCGTCCTGCTCGCATCGCCCGCAGGTCGCACCCCTCCTCGCCGAAAGCTGCGATCCTGCTCTCGAGACTCGTCAGCGCGGGACGCAAAGCAGTATGATGAAGCGCGCCCGAGGACGTCGACGTGAGAACGCACACGGCCCCCATAGACGGAAGCTCTGAGCGCCTCCAGCCCCAACGCGGGTCTCCGAGTTCTGCCGGAGCGCAGCCTTGACGTGGACAGTAGCGGGTCCAACCGGTCGACTCGGATCGATTCGGCCAACATACGCAATCGAGCGCGGTTGAACGGTGCACTTTGCGAAGTCAGGCGGGTAGATCGGGGAAGGCGCTGATGGAGTCCGACGGAGCGCTGGCGCGAGGGGTGCATACGAGCCGCGGGAAGGCTGAGAGAGGAGCATAGAGCGTCTCTCTCGGAGTCGGCGTGCGCAGAAGGTACAGGCCTATGGGGCGGGAGCGCGAGATGAATAGGTCATCATGTGACAACAACACGATTGAACTCGCCCATGCTGAGCGTGATTAGACAGATGTATACGTCCATAGCCTCTTTCGCTTCGAATCAGCAGGTTGGGCACGCATGGAGGACCTCGCGAACAAGGCGAAGGGAGGCGGAACTTGTGCGAAACTCGCATTCGCCCGAGTTAAAACTAGTCGCAATGCTCGATAAGTTGCTACACGCCTATGCGAGCGAATACGACCGCGTAAAGGCGTCAGCGCAACGTTGCAGTGCAATCTTGCGCAGTACAGGCAGGATGCGGGACGCACCGCAAGACTCCTCCTCGACTCCTCCTTCGCAAGATACATGGACCTCCCTTCCCCCTTCACTTCGAGCCAGCTCATCCTACCGCCAGCACTCCTCCCGCAGCCGCTCCTGCAACCAGCAGGGCGAGTCCTGCCCGAGCTCTCCTCGCTCGCGCGGCGTTCGACCCGCCAACGCTGGAGTCCGCAGGAGCTGCGGTGCTCGTCACGGTGACGGTCGCGACACTTCCATCGACGGTACTCGTAACGACGTACTCGGACGCCGAGGGGTCGAGGGAGGGGAGGGTGTGCGAGGCCGAGATGAGGGTCGTTCGCGGGGGCGAGGAGGACGAGGAGGCGGAGACGCTCGCAGAGGGGAAGAGGGTGCCGTTAACGGAGGAGCTTGGAGGGATGGCGGGGCCTAGCCCGGTGGTGAAGCGCGAGGGGTCGAACGGGGTTGCAGAGGGGGAGACGGGCGAGGAGGTCGTGGTCGGGTCGGGGAGGATGGATGGGAAGGTCTCGAGGTTGTCGGGATCTGCGCACGCGCTGGCCGTGAATGGCATGCACGGCAGGGCGACCTGTACGATGCGGGAGGGCGGAAGGGTGCACCTCCGACGCGATGAGGCGGAGAGGAGGGGCAGGCAAGTGGCGACGCACTCGATTGAGACTGTGCAAAGGTCGCGGAGAGGCCCACGGTCGCGAGAGCGAATGGATACAGCCAGCGCATCTCGCAAGGAGGAGGATGGCGATGAGCGAGAGGAAGCGCGAGGAGCGAGGTGCGATGAGAACGCAGAGTCGCGTCGGCACCCGCTCTGGTGATGCTGGTTGCACTGGATCATGCTTGTGACATTGTGATGGCTTCATCCATTTCCGCAGTATAAATCCCCGAGAGGTGTGCAGACGTGTGCCGACGTCGCGTGCCAGCCTCGCCGGCTCCGTTCTCGGTCGACTGTGCATCCGCCATGTCGTGCGTAGACTTGTGCGCAAAGGCAAAGCTTCTCAGCTGACGCATCCCGGCCTGCAGTGGGCACGCGCAGGAGCCCTCGTCTGTCCCCGACGCGTGCGCTCCTCCTCCCCACCTCGTCGGCGTCGTCGTCGTCGTCGTCGTCGTCGTCGTCGCCCATCCCCGCTCACCCTCTCCCCGCTCTCCTGCAGCGACCTCGCCCCGACCGAGACTGCAGGCTTCAAGGTCGGCGCACAAAAAACCGTCGAGGAACTCGCTCAGGTCCGTTCCGTCCCCCGCTCACAACCGCGAGCGACTCGGAGGGGGGCGGTGCACGAGCCGCTGTCTCGCCCCCTTCGAGCGCTCCACCTGACCGTAGAGCTGACCACTCTCGCTCGGCGTTCTCGCAGCTCGACGCAGAAGACGAATCCCTTGCGCGGTGGAAGGCCTCGTTGGGCATCAGCGCCAACGCCGCACCCACCTCCTCCGGTGCGCTCTCCCCCTCTCCTTCTCCTTTGACCGCCTCGACCCTCACCACCTGCGAGCGCAGGCACCGGCCCCACCGTCGAGATCCTCTCGCTCTCGCTCACCTCGCCGACACGCCCCACCCCAATCGAGTTCGACCTCGCGTCGGCGGACAAGGTCAAGGCACTGAAGAAGGACCGTAAGTCGGCGCTCTCTGTGCGCCGAACCGCGCAAGTGTGCGTGAGCGCACTGCTGACTCACGCTTGTACGCCTGTATCGCAGCGGTCGTGATCAAGGTGCGGCGCTCCTTGCCCGCCTCTCCAACGGAAACCGAGCTAATGTCGGGAGAACGCGCAGGAGGGCGCCGAGTACAACGTCGAGCTCAAGTTCAAGGTCAACCACGGTCTCGTGTCGGGCCTCAAGTACATCCAGGTCGTCCGCCGGCTGGGCGCAAACCGTGCGTCCTGTTTCTGCCTCTCCCCGCGTGCAACGGCGTGACTGACCGGCAACGGATGTATGGGCGAGCAGTCGACAAGCTCGAGTCTATGATCGGCAGCTACGGCCCATCGCCTGATCCTGTCGTAAAGAAGTTCGTGACGGAGGAAGCGTATGTCCCCTCGCTCCCCCACTCCCTTTACCTCTTGACCTCTTATCCCTCGGATCTCGCTCTGACGCTCCTGCCCGGAACGCCTGCAGCCCGTCGGGCATGCTTGCGCGCTCCGGGACCTACACGGTCCGGTCGCGCGTGCTCGACGACGACAAGAAGGTGTACGTCGACTTTGAGTGGCAGTTCAAGCTTGCCAAGGAGTGGTAGGTCTGTTTTTCGTTTGTCTGACTGTGGCGTCCCCGCAGCTGCTGCAAGGCGAGGAGAAGGAGACTGGGCGAAGGGAGGGTGAGGAGAGAAGGCGTGCATTCGTATCCTGTCGTTCCGTGTCCATGTCCATTCTCGCGTATCGCCGTGCGCTTCCGATGCTCGTTGCTTCGCTGAGCTCGCAATAGAGAGGACACAGAACAAGCACAACTTTACAGCAAGCAGAGACGACCCAGGTACAAAGCCCGCTCTCCTCCCCTCCCCCTCCACCTCTTCCCTTCTCGCCGAGCGGCTCTCCCGATCCCGCCGCCCTCGCACGGGCAGCGCGGCCCCCCCACCTCCGATCTAGGCGAGCGCAAGCTCGCTGACAGCGCCGACCAACGCGCCGAGCGCGAGTGCGCAGCGGACGAGGTGGAGCTTGAGCCACCGCCCGCGGATGGTGCTGTCGTGCTGTGCGGTGACGGGAGCGCCTTTGGGCGGGGCAGGGGTCGGAGGGAAGGGAGGAGAAAGGACGAGCAGAGGGTGGGGGGGAGGCGGCGTCCGGCGCGGTCAGTGCGACGCCCAGCGTGCGTGGAGGGAGAGAGAGGGAGGGAGAGAAAAAGACGAACCGCCCTCCTTGGAGGCGTCCTTCTCGACCTTCTGCAGCTGCGCATTGAGCTTCTCCATCATCGCGACCGTCCACAGGATGATCCCGGCGGCGGCAGCCGCGCTCCCGCCGAGGACGCCCTGCGCGCGCTCCCTGTGTCCGTCAGCCTCCTTGCCTCTCCTCTACTCTCCTGACTCCTGAGAGAGATGCGCACGCGGCGGTTCCGCGCGACCCAGTTCGCGGGGAGGTACGGCGCAGGCTGCTTAGCGCTGTACGCCGCGAACGCGAGGAGCGCGCTCGTGGCCGGGATGAGCGCGACCATCGTCTTCTTGCCCTGCGCGTACACCCTCGACCAGATGGCCTGTAGGGAGTGGGGTCAGCTCGGGAGGGGAGGGTAGTGAGGGCGGCGGGAGAAGGACGGGAGTAACGCACGAGGCGCTGCGCGGGCGTGAGCGTCGAGTCGGGGCGGTAGAGCGCGGGCCAGGTCCATGCGGGCTGCGCGCGGGCGTGCGCGGCGGTCAGCAGTTGCTCGTCGTCTCGATGAGAGAGGAGGGACGGACGATCGACAGCGTGAGGCCTGCGATGTAACCGAGGCCGATAACGGCCGTCGAGCGGGCGAACGTGACGGCAGCAGAATCGGAGCCGGACATGCTGGGAGAGAATAGGGCAGAAAGTGAGGAGAAGGAGGAAGAGAGCCGCAGACGACTCGTCTCGGCACGGGATCAGCGGGACGCACCCAACCAATCATTCCCGCCGAAAGGCTTCGTAGACCGCATTGTCATGATCACAAGGTAACGATGGGCTCTCCGAGAGCTTTCGAGGGAAAAGAGTACTGGCTGAGAGCGTGGAACCGGAACTGCGAAGGTTGCAAAACGAAAAGGGAGATATGCTACAGGTCTCGCGGGTAAGCATCTCCCTGCTCAAGCACAGACAAGCTCGAGGACAGTGAGGGCGAAGGAAGCGCCAGCGAGGGCGGCGGTGCCGTACTGGAGGCGGGTGAGGTCGAGGATGAGGACGTCGGCTGCAAGCGAGGACGGAGGGGTCAAGCGTGTCCGCGCAAGCCGTACGTCTTCGCAAGCCCGGAGCGCAAGGCAGAGAGGAGAGGGAAGAGGGACGCACTGTCCAGCGGCCCGGCCTTCGTGCCGCCTTCCTCCCCCTTCCCCTCCTCCTCCTCGTTATCCTCGACATCGCTCTCCTCTGCCTCCCTCTCCTTCCTCTCGACCCACTCGCCATACTCCTTTGTCGGGCTCGCGCCCCTCCACGCCCCTCCGCTCAGACTCAGGTCCAGGCTGCCCGCACGCACACGGCTCTGCCGCGCAAGGAGGCGCCGCTCCTCCGCCTTGAGCGCCTCGAGCCGCGGCGTGAGGAGCCCGAACGAGTACGGCCTGAGCGCAATGAGCAGCGACGCGGCGACGGTGAAGAGCGTCTGCGCGCCCAGCGACGAGAAGCGTCAGCGCGAAGGTGTGGGAACGAGGTGGGGGAGATGCGCGTGAAAGAGGGACGCACCCGGCGGTTCTCCCGGACGAGGGCGGGGAGTAGCACGAGCCACCCTGGTCGACTGGAACCGGTTTCGAGAGGACTGGGCGGCGCGGACTGGACGAGGAGCGCGCAGCAGGCGAGCGCGGCGGCGAGGAGGGGGAGGAGGCGGGCCGTCAGAGCGGTGGTCTCGGCTTGCAGTCGCGACCAGACGTGCTGCGCGCGGCCATCCACGTTTTAGCGCTGACTCTCCGAGCGGTGCACAGGGTGCGCAGTAGTGGGCGGGACGCACCAAGCGCGTTTTCGGGCTGAGGTGGGGGGAGGCGAACAGCGCTGGAACGGCGAGCAGAGGCTGCGCGCGAGCGTGTGCGGAGGTCAGCAATGCGCAACATCATGAAGGTCTCTGCACGCACTACGGCGAGCAGCAGCCCCGCCGTCAACCCGCCGAGCGCATTGGCGACGCCCCGGAGAAGGAGCAAGGCAGCTGGATCCGCTGCAGCCTGCGCGCGAGGCAACGGGTCAGGGGGAGCGCTCAGAGTCCGGCGAATAATGTACCATGGCAGTTGCGCAGTATCCGGGTGAAGCGAGCGAGGACAAGGAGGGCGAGCACGCTCATCTCGGAGCTCCATCCTCGGCTGATACAGGCGCCTCCTTCCGCGCGGAGCATCCGTTCCTCTCGCTCATAGTCAGGTCACACGGGTCTCGCAACGCGCACCACGCGCGGTAGATTGCGAGCGAAAAAGGAGGGGCGGGGAGGGTAGCGGGCTGCGTAGGTGCAGAGGGAGGAGGGCGGAAAAGAGAGAGAGAGAGCAAGCTACGACGACGACGCGAGCCTATCTGGTGCTTTTCTGTGGGTAGGGGGTGAATCTAGAGGGAAGAGGCCTTTTTTATGGGGTTTCGGTGGGGAGTGAGGGGGAGAGAGGGGTGAAGGAAACAGGTTGACGGCAAAAAGCGATATGGCGCAGGAGAGCACACACACACGAGGGAGAGAGAGAAAGAGGAAGAACAAGGGGAGAGAGGAACCTGAGGGGGTATTCGAGTCCTGTGGAAGAAGGGGGAGAGGGGGGCGAGGGTGAGGAAGGAGGCCAGGCGAGCTAGTCGATGCTGAGCCGAACGGGCGACGCGAACGGCGGGCAGAGCGACGGCGGCAACGGCGAGAGGAATGGGGAAGAGAGGGAGGACGAAGAGATGAGACCCGCGACGACCGAACACGAAATGAATCGCTGCCCGCCGCGAGTCGCGCCTCCTCGCTCGCCCACGCCGTCCACATCGCCTCGACGCCACCTACCGCCGCAGCCGCGCGCGAAAAAGAAAACGGCTGCTGATCTGTGCTCAGGACCCTGGCTTGAAATGAGCTCGAGGGGGCAAAGTGAGACTAGCAGATCGCGCGCGACCACGTCTCGTGCCCGAACGAGCGGCTCCTCGCGGCGGCGAGGTCCACCGGCGGGAAGAGGCTGTACCCGCTCAGCTCAGCGACGCTCGCGCCCGCCGCCGCGCTACGCGGGCCCTTGCGGACGCCGCGCGCGACGAGCGGCGAGTCGACCTGCGACGCCACGACCGAAGACGCGAGGCTCGATGCCGCGCGCGTGAGGGCCGCGCGGCGGCGCGCGTCAAAGTGCAACGGCGATTCGAGTGGACCGCTCGCGTCGAGGTTGACGTCGGCAAGGTACGACGACTGCGCCGTATGGGGAGTCGAGGGGCACTCCTCCATCGACGCGGCGGTTGCGACGCTTGCGAGCGACGCGAGAGACGACGACGAGTCGCTCGCGCTGAGGGACGGCGAGAGCGACTCGAGCGAGACGACCTGGACAGAAGGCGCCTCGACGCTGCGCTGCGCAGCGACGACGAGACGGGCGAGCGCCTCCTGCACGGCGGAACGGTCGCCGAGCTCCCCGCGACTGGCGCGGTAATACTCGATGACGGTGCCGAGCCACGCGAGCCACTTGTCCTCGCGAAGCGCGACGTCGAACCCGAGTGCCTTGAAAACGTGCGCCTCGAGCGCGTTGACGTCGACGAGCGGGATGCCCGAGACGGTCGAGAACGTCTCGTTGCGGTACGAATTGTCCTGCAGCGTCTTGTTGGCGAGCATGAGCGCGCCGAGGACGATCTTGAAAGGTGCCGCCTTGAACGACGTCGTCTGCGCATCCTGGCCGCGCTCAGCCGGCGTCGGCGGGATGATCTGGTCGACGGGCATCTTGACGACAAGGTGGAGCGCCAGGACGATGTCCTCGGGTGTGACGAGCGTAGCCGTAAGGATCTGCTTGACGAACGCGCGGAACGCCGCTGACGGCTCGACCGGGAACGCCGATGCCGCACCACAAGCCTGGCCAGGGAAGCCGAGGTCCGCGAGGCGCTGCCTGCGGGCGGCGACATTCTCGAACAGCTCGTGTGACGCCGCGCTGCGGCGGTCGCCGATGATGCCGAACTGCTCGGCGCTGCCGCTGCGGCGCGGGCCGTTGCGAGCGGGCTGGCCGATGACGCCGACAGCAGGGGCGGCCGACGCATCAAGCGCGTATAGGTAGCCGCGGCGGACGGCCTCCCAGACCATCTCGGTAGCGAGGTCGGCGAGGGGGACAGCCGAGAGCTCGACGGGCGGCGGCGGGGGGACGGACGAGACATTGGCGATCAGGTCGTACATCACATGCTGCTGCTGCTGGTGCTGCTGAAGGGCCGAAGCGGCGTCGTCCTGCATGGCGCCTGCGCGGTGAGGGGGACGGCTATGCGAAGGGTGGTCATACTCGTCTGCGAGCGACGCAGAAGGGGGACCGCGGACGTCAGCGCTCTGTGCGAGCCTGCCGAGCAAGTAGCTCATGTGCTCACTCTCGAGCGTCGCGCGCGAGGCCGACTCTGCGCGGCGGCTCTCCCAGGCGGCGCGGATCGCCTCGTCCTGGTGCGGAGCCTGCGGAACGCCGTAGTGGGCAGCGGCATAGGGCGCAGGCGGCGGAAGCGTGAGGCGCTCGAACAACTGCGTGGGCGGGGCGTGCGTCGGCGTCGCGAAGGCGAAGCGACTGCGCGCCTGCTCGACCGGCGCCTGCGGGGCGACGGCGGGGTAGGCGGCAGGCTGCTGCGCGTAGTACGCGTCGAGCTGGAGGGTCTGGCTCGACGGATAGTACTGCTGGTGGCCGTGGGCGTACGCGTGCGCGTTGTAGGCCGAGTAGGCGTGAGCCTGGTGGGCGGCGTGCTGCTGCTGAGCGACCTGCAGGAGCGACGCCTGGTGGTGGGCGGCGAGAGGGTCGTAGTGTGCGCCGTAGTAGTGCTGCTGCTGCTGCTGCTGCTGCGGGGCCACCATCTGCCAGTGGGCGGAACCGTCGAACGACGGGTAAGCGGTGTGGGCGTTCATGCGCTGTTGAGCGGGCGGTCGAGAAACGGCGGCTTCTCGAGTACCCGGGAGTGTGCTCGTCGACGCGGTCGTACGAAGCACTTTTGAACGTGGACTAGGGGGGTAGTCCGGGAGGCGACGGCGGCGGAGAGGGGCGGCCGACGGAGGGAGCGTTCGAGCGGGAGGTGGTGCAGGAACGGGGTGGAGTACTGCCTGATGTATTTAGACGGTACAGAAAGGGTTTACGCTGCAAGCGAGGCATGAGAAGAGGCACGGTCAGTCGCGGGAAGACGCGCGTGAAAGCGGGAGCTCGAGGGGGGGGGGGAGGGACGCACAATGCGGCGGCAGGCGGAGGACAGCTAAGCCCTGTCTACTTGGCAGACGAAGAAGGAGGAGGAGGATGCGGGTGGGGCGGGGCGGGGGTTGCTTGTTGCCGAAGAGGTCTGCTCGGAGACGGAGACGGAGACGGCGCGAGTCAGTGCATGCGGCGGCGTGTCAGTGCGAGACGGGCGCGCACCGGAGTTGACCCTCTTGAACTTCCTTCCCTGAGTACGTGAGACCTCGATCCAGACGACTTGCAGCAAGCTGCGTCGCGCAATCCCCGCATACGGGCGCGAGTCAGTCTTTGCCGGAGGAAGCTGGAGGAGCGAGAGGGCGGCACGCACCTCCGGAGGTTCAGACGACTGCGTGACCGTGACGCGACTACCTTGTGCGACTGCTCTGCGCACGCTCTGCTGCTGCTGCTGCTGCTGCGACGCCGCGGTGGCGAGGCGAGGGCGAGGGCGGGAGAGGGCTCGAAGGCGGGTGGACCGAGGCCTGGGAGCGCGCGTGCGGCGGGGCAGGTAGCGCCGGAGGCGTACGGGAGGGGCTGGGGCGGCGGGGAGGAGGAGGAAACCGAGCAAGCTCCGAGTCCTCGACGACGAAGAACAAGAGCCGGGGTCGGGCGCACGGGGGCACTCGCCGCTGACTCCGCAGTTGTATTCACCCTTACTTTTGCATTACCTTGCTCACCTCGGCCCGTGACTTCGCGCTGACGGCAAGCCAGTCAGCCCGACCCTCTCAACCCTTGCCCGCATCAATCGGTGAGAACGCCCTCGCACGATCTCGCTTAAAGGAGGGAAGCACATCGCATCAATTGCACGGTCCTCGCAAAACAGCCCAAGCTGACCTCGCCGCCGAGTCAACGTGCGCCGAAGAGGGGGACGTCGTCTCACGCATCAACATTGAAGATGCTCGCCAAGTCGGAGACCTCTGCAGAGGAGACATGACAGTGTCAGTAAGCGCGATATTACAGCGCGAGCGGTGAGCTCCGAGGAACGCGAGAGAAAGTCGAGCGAACGCACCGATCTTCGACTTGGCCTTGGGCGCGTTCTTGTTGCCTGAGAAGGCCTGCACAGGGAGCATCAGCGTCAGTACTGCGCGACTGATGAAAGGTGGAGGACGGGCGAGACGCACCTGCTGGATGAGGGCGTCCTTCTCTGCCTGGACCGCGAGGACGCGCTCCTCGACCGTGCCCTTCGCGACAAGCTGGAAGACTCGGACACTGCAGGCGCCCGCGTTTTCCATTCAACGTATATAGACGGAGAGACAGGAGAAAGGCGTAACGCACGTCTGCGTCTGGCCGATGCGGTTCACGCGGTCGACCGCCTGTAGTTCGATGGCGGGCTGCCACCACCTGCGGACGGAGAGCGGGGTCAGCACGTGAGCTACCCCTAGAGGCGCGATGTATTCTCGCTGGACGAGGAGGGGAGGTAGCCGAGCGCGACTTACGGGTCCATCAGGAAGACCTGACTCGCGACGGTGAGGTTGAGCCCGAGCGCGCCCGCCTGCAGGCAATCCGCTCGTCAGCCTGTCTTCCGGAAGGAAGGCAGAAAAGGACGCGCCTTGAGTGAAAGGAGCATGACCATCGGGTTCTTCTTGTCGTCCTTGCTTCCGGCGATGGCCGTCTTGTTCGGCTCAGTGAACGAACGGATCACGTCTTCGCGCTTGTCCTGCCGCATCGAGCCGTCAAAGCTTCGCGCGCGCTTGCTCACGTCAGCTGTGACCTCGCAGGGTAGAAGGCAGGACGCACCGGCACGTCGTGATGCCCTCCTCACGCAGCGCCGCCTCGATGCGGTCGAGGTGGGACGTCCACTGCACGCGCAAAGCACCCTTCAGTACATCGAACCAAGCCGCGCGCCGCACGTGCAGCTCAGGGAGAAATCGCTCGCACCTGCGAGAATACAAGGCTCTTGACGCCCGGCGGCGAGCTCTTCAGCAGTTGGATCAGCGCCTGGACCTTCGCGGTCCGCTCGACCGGCGCAGTGCTCCCGTGCCGACTCCCATGGCCGACGCTGCTCGAGCGCGACCCGCCAAAGGGGGAGACACTCCGTTCCGCCGCGGGCGCGATCACGTGCTCGCGCGAGAGAGGGTTGCTGCACGCGGGGCAGGCGGCGCGTGCGTCGATCGCCGACTCGATGCTGCGTCCTCTCATTGATCAGCGATGCTTCTTCAGCGGAGAAGCGAGAGAGAGGGCGCACCACGACTGGCAGAAGAAGTGCTGACAGATGGTGATCCTCCCATCGACGGCCCACTGCCCGCACGCGAGGCAGTCTGCGCCCGCCTCGACCTGATCGCGCAGCAGAGCGCGTAGGAACGAGAGCTGCTCGGCGGACATAGGGTCGGACCCAGCGGGCAGGCCCGAGGCCTTCTCGTGGTCGTGCTGGATGCGCGCGGCGAGCTTGCGGTCGCGGAGACTGCGGGGCAGAGCGATGCTGTCAGCGGAGATCATCAGGAGTGGGACAAGCGACGCACTCCTCGATGAAGTCGCCCGGGCAGAGCGACGGATCGCACGCGAGCTGGCGGAGGCGGAGCAGCAGGCAGACTGGCGGTAGTGAGGACAATCAGTTTCCGCTTCTCTCGAGTAGCAGACTAAGAACGCACGGATGTGCGTGTAGCTCGGCTTGGCGGACCCGTCCTTGATGGACGCCTTGACGCTCTTGCCGATCTCGGCCTCGACCTCTTCGTACACCTGCCGGGCCTCCTTGCTGAGCTCGACGCCATGCTGATATCGGAGGACTTCGGGAAGCTGCACGAGCGGCTTGCCACTTGAGTCGACCATATCCTTCGTGCTGTGTACAAGGAGGGTTAGCACAAATCGGCGGGGAACCGAAGGAGAGGAGCGAACCGGCGCAGGGTGGTTGAAAGGACGATAGCCTGCCGAAGGGAGTCAGTGCCGCAGCTCGGCTCGCTAGAAGCGGAATAACTCACGCGAAGCGCTTTCCCGCGAGTTTCTTCCGACCCGTTCGCGACGCACTGCCGCCAGACCTCGGCCTCGTCGAGCGGCTTACACACGTGGAGGAACTGTATCATTGAGCCGACTGCGCAAGAGGACACGGTCAGCACCAGCTCGTCGAGCAAGCGCGAGAGAGCGGGACGCACGGTCGCCTGCGGCGTTGACGATTGGCGTGCCAGAGAGAATCCAGCGGCGCCTGCGCATACGCTTCGTCAGACCCACTACCCTCGCACTCTAGCGAAAGGACGAACTCGGCCTTGAGCTGCGTGCACGCGCGGGTCATCTTCGCCTTGGGATTCTTGATGAGGTGCCCCTCGTCGAGGACGACGCGGCGCCACTTGATCGAATGCAGCGTCGACTCCTTTTGCTTCTTGGCCTTCTTGGCCGGCGGCTCCTCCGTGTCGTACTCGCCAAGCTTCTGCTCAGATGGTGCGCGCGAGCTCTTGCGCGAAGTGCTCTCACCGTCAACCTCGGCGGCGATGGTCTGGCTGTGGCGATGCTGGTCAGAACTGTCGTGAAGAGGGGCGAGCCGGAGCCGCACTAGGTGGTGATGACGACGTCGTGCTCGCGGAGCTGCTTCTTGGTAAGCTCGCGGCCCTCGCCGTGATAGAGGTGCCAGCTGAGTCGCTTCTTGCCGACGTGCTGCTTGAACTGCTCGGTCCAATTTGATGCGACCGAGAGCGGGCAGACTGTGGGCGAGATGATCAGGCTCGATTAACGATAGAAGGGCGAGAGGGGCGCACCAATCAGGGTCATGTCGTCGTACCGCTCGTCCGGCGACTCGGGCTCGTCGAGCACGCCCTCGCCGGTATCGTCCGTGCAAATGAGCGCAATCGTCTGCATCGTCTTTCCGAGACCTGCAAGGGGCGAGTGAGCTTCGTCACGGAGCAAGCGAGGAACGGGACGCACCCATCTCATCCGCGAGGATGCCGCCGCGCTTCAGCTTGGGCGGGTCGCGCTGTGTCGAATTGGTGACCACGTTGTGCCAGAACGTCTTGTTCTGCAGTGAAGGGAACGCGTGAGCAGGTACAACAGGCCGGAGGAAGGGAGAGCACCGACCTCGTCGTCCTTGCGCATCTGCCACAGCTGAACCGGTGGGGCTTCGACCGTCTTGGGAAGCTCGGGATGCTCCATCTTGATCATCCACGCCAGTCCTTGACGCTGCGGGTGGGACACAGCTCGTCAGCCTTGTCCGGAGGATAGGTAGTGGAGGAGGGAATGCGCACCTGGAAGGGCAGCAGGTTCGCCTTCATCGTCCCGTCCTTCCTACCCGGCGGACACGGATGCATCGGCAACTTGGCGGGATCCATCGCGCCCTCCTGAAACATGCTGCCGAGCATGTCGACCTTGTTCTTCTGGTCGAGCAGGATCGACGCACGCATGGCGGCGTCGCGTGCAACGATCTGCGCGTCCATGTCAGGTAACTTCCCTTGGGCGAGCTGAGGTGAGATAGGGAACGCACCATAGCGGACGGCCCACTACCACCACCACCGCTGCTGCCATCCGCCTTGCCTCCGTCCCCCTTCCTTCCGCTCGCCGCGCTCTCCTTCTCCTTGCCCTTCGATCCCTTGACCAACTCTTCCTCCTCGATTTCCCGCTTCGCCTGCTCAAGCATCTTCTTCTTCTGCTTCTCCTCCATCTTGAGCTTCTGCCGCTCGGGGAAGAGCCAGTCGAGGCGCGCATCAGCCGCAAACTTGCGCTTGCCGTACATCTCGAGTCGCATAGGAACCGAGAAGACACCAACGACGCTACTCGGGACTGTGCGGCAGCGGCAACGTCAGCGCCATGCCGAGACAGGCGAGGAAATTGACGCACTCTCGCCGGCGACACCCTTCAGCTCGATCTTCTTCTCCTTGACGAGCGGCGAGAGGCGGCCCGCGAGCTCCTTCTTGACGTAACCGATGCGTTGCCCGCGAATGTGGCGGACCTCGATCGCGTTTTTGTCGGTTACGTTGAGCGGGTCCTGCGAAGAGCGTAAAGAGCGGGGATCAGCGGGCAGGAAGCGGCCGCTTCGAGAGCTAGGAGCGGACCCTGCGCAGCTCGACCTGCATGCCCTCTTTGACTGCATTGGGCATACGAGAGGGTCAGCGAGGCAGCAAGTGGGCGAGTTGTGAGGAGCGGGAGGACGGACGGGTGTTGATCCCGCGCGCATATTTGAGGCCGACGATGTTGGCCTTGGGGATGGCGCCAATGAGGATCCTCTCCTCGGGATCCTGCTGCTCCACGGACTGCTGGAGGCCGTCCTTCATGTGGTCGTCGTCGTCGGCACCGCCATCGAGACTCGCCCTGCCCTTGCCTTTGGTGCCTGGGCTGCTCGAGCGGGTCAGGCCGGGCTGTAGGAGCACAAAGAGGTCAGCCGGAGTTGCAGCCACACGTCCAGCGTGGAGGGTGTGCTTGCCTTGACCTCCTCATCGCCCTCGTCCTTAGGCACGAGCGAGGGCAGCCGCGACGTGGACGCGACCGGCTTGTCGTCGTCGGTGAGAGGTTCGTCCTTGATCTTCGCGACCATCCCGGAGTCCAAGCGTGCAGAGCGGGTGCAGAAGCGGATGTCAACCGCTCGCTCCCCCTTGAGAAGGATCGCCTCCCGCCAGTCCCGTCGCCCGGTCGAGCGCGCTTCTCGTTAGCATAGTGCACAGACAAAGCGCTTCTAAGGGCGCTGACCGATGCCCCAGCCTCTCCCGCGGAAGGATCGCCTCAGCTGCGCAGCCCGGGTACTACACCAACTCAGACTCGCGCAGAGAACGAATACAAGTAGGATTGTCAAGCGGTCACGGCGGTGCAAAGCGGACGATGGCTAGGGAGGACAAGGGTTCAGAGGAGAGTGAGTAAAAGTGAAACGGAAGACCACGCCCGCCCCTTACGCGTCTGCGCCGCCGCCGCCAACCGTGATCCCCCTCCCGGCCGCGCCAAAGCTGTCCCTCTTCTCGCCCTCGCCGACGATCGGCCCGCCGCGCGCGCCCGAAGCGTTGACCGCCGCACCGGGGCCGTACGAGCGCTCGGCCTTGCGGGCGAGGATGTCGATAATGGGCCCGAGGAGGCGCGTGAAGGCCTTCTCGCCGAGAGTCGCGACGCGCAGGCGGCCCTCGCCCGGCTTGGCGCGGACGGTGGCGGCGCGTGGGGCAGAATTGATGAGCGCGAGCTCTGCGCGAGTGAGTCGAGGGTGGGGGAGTCAGCGCGGGGCGAGGAAGGGAGAGGGAGCGGGACGACGCACCGCCAAAGTAGTCGCCCTTGCCGAGGGTGCCGAGGACCTCCTCGTCGATGCCTCCCTGCGGGTTGCGCTTGCGCTTGGTGACCTCGGCGCGGCCGCTCTCGATGATGTAAAAGTTCTTGCCGACCTCGCCCTCGACGACGACCTCCTCGCCCTCGTCGTAGACCTTCTCCTCGAGGGCATCGGCAATCTTGGCGCGCTCCTTGGCATTGAGCTCCTGCAGGATCGACACTTCGCCGAGGAAGGCCTCGTACATCTTGCGCTTGCGCGACGTGTGCTCGACGAGGATCGACCGGAACGTGACGCGGTCGAGCGCCCACATCGTCGCGCGTGACGTCGCGACAACCGTCGCCGCGCGCGGCGCGTTGTACATAAGCGCCAGCTCGCCAAACGACCCGCCCGGCCCGTACGTCGCAACTTTCTTCTCCTCGCCCGGGTGCGAGACCATGCTCTGACCCGGCCCGGCGTACGTGTGGGTCGGCGGGCCGCGCACCCACACCTCGAACGTGCCCTCCTCGACGACGTAGAAAAAGTCGCCGACGGCGCCCTGGACGATGACCTCGGTGCCGGCCTGGACGGTCACCTCCTTCATGGCGTTGAGGACGTCGTTGTGCTGGTCCTCGTCGAGGTTGCGGAACAGGAGGTTGTTCGCGATGGCCTTCTCGATTCGCTGGCGCTGCGACGCCGTCTTGGGGATCACCGTCTTGGGCAGCGCCTGCGTCGCAGCGTCCGGGTCGAGCGACTCGGCGCTGACCGACGTCCGCCGCCCGAGGTTGTAGTTGACCGTCGGGGCCGACGGGCCCGGCGCCCCGCCACCCTGCTGCTGCTGCTGAGGTGCGCCTCCTGCGCCCATCCCGAACGAGCCGAACGGCCCGCCGGTGCTGCCGCCCGGCCGGTAGTTGGGGTCGTCGCGCGGATCCTCGACCTCATCATCCGTGTCACTCGCCGGCGCCGGTGCACGCTGCTGCTGCTGCTGCTGCTGGCCGCCAAGGGGCACGCCGACGGGCGGCGCGCCGCCGCGGCTGAAGCGGCTGCCCGCCGGCGGGGGCGACTCGAGGTCCGGCGGGGTGGTCGAGCCGCTCTTCGGGCCACCGCGGGCAGAGGAGCCCGTGCGGAAGTGCGAGGGCGGCGCGCCGGCGCCGCGGGCGAAGGGTCCGCCTTCAGGCGGGTACTCGGAGAAAGGCGAGGGCTTGTCATCGCGCGGGCCACCGGGGGCGCCGCCAAATGCGTAGCCTTGGTTGAACGACAGGCCAGAGGGCTTGGCGGGCTTGCCTCCGAGGGAAGGCTTGCCGCCTGCGGGCGAGGCGGAGCGGATGCCGGGCGTCTCGCCCGTGAGCGACTTGGCCGAGAGGGGCGGGGTCGCCTCGCGCATGTTCGAATCGTCAACGGAAGAGCGGGTGGTGCCCGCAGCGCCACCGCCCGCCGAGGAGCCGCTTGCGCGCGACGCGATGCGCTCCTGTTCGAGGCGGTGCGCGAACCAGTTTGCGCAGAATTGCAGCGGGTCCGAGGGCTGGGCGCGGAGGACCTCGCGGTTGAGGTCAGAGAGGATGGCCGAGTAGCTCGACGGGAGCGACATGGCGGAAGAGGGGGGGGGAAGCGGGGCGAACGAGAGGGGCGTGCGAGAGATGAGACGGGGTGGGGGAGCTGTCGACGGACGTCCGAGGGTCAGCGAGTGCAAGAACGTGACCAAAGCAGTACCTGAAAAGCGCACGGGATGTGCGCTGCTCGCTCGCGTCGCTCGCTGCGGAGGATGGACCCAAGTGGGGGAAGTCGAGTAAGCGGGTGCGTGCGTGCGCAGATGGCGGCGAGGGAGCGTACCTGGGTGCGAACTGCTACGAGGAGGTGGGTGTGCGTGACTGTGCGGTGCTCGCTCCGGCTACAGGGCGGAGACGGGAAGAGATGACGGAGGAGGGAGGCGAGTCGACGATGAGAAGGGAGCGGGCGCAAGGGTCAGCTCTGCCGGGTCCCTCGAGTTCGTAGGCGGAGTGTATGCACAGATGGTCGGCAGCCTCAGCAAGCGTGCGACTGTCCAGAGAGGAGAGGGGGAGCGGGAGGGACGGGGACGAGGGGGGCGAGGCTGGCGAGGAGGCGGGTCCTTCCCAAACCGTCGACTGGCTCAGAGTGCTTTCCTATGCGCTCCTGTCCGCTCTCGAGGGCGTACTCTCTTTCGCGCGCCGACTCCGGCCAGACTCTGCGGCCGCCGGGAGGAGCGCGGACGAGCATGTCTCTCGATCTCGCCAGCGAGCAGGCTTCGTAACCTCACCCGCTCCTCCTGTACATACTGGTAGGGACTCTAGCTATGATTGTACTGTGTTGTACGTACAATGAGAAGCAGTCTTAGCCAGTAGAAAAAGAGAATGACACGTGGCAGTCGAGGGTTGCGGTGCTCGCGGCACAGTCGCGCGGGCGGCGGTTCTCCTTGTCACTTGCACCAGTCACAATGTCAGTCTGCACTGCTTCTTTGCTGCTGCGTCTGCGCGGCTACGCTCCGCCTACCGCCGTCGCCCTCGCCACTGCCGTCGAAATCGACCGCACCGTCGCCGTGCGCGCGCCGAAAAGCTCGTCGAGGCGACTGCCCACAGCGCGACCCGCTCCTCGTGCGGACTGGGGTGGATGGGATGCACACGGGCACGGTACAGGGCAGGCAGGCGCATGAGCGCGCATGCCGGAGCGCGGTGAGGGGAGCGGCCGGACGACGCGGCAGCACGACCACCCATCCCCTCCGTCGACCTGCCGCACCGCCTCACGCCTCGCACCCGCATCCTGCGCCGCCCTGACACTGCCAGCGTTACCGCCAGCACACAACATCCCCATGCTCCGCCAGAACCACGCCGGCTGACCCTTGCGTCTTGCCTCCCTCCGCAGGGCGAAAGCGGCCGCCGCGGGAGCTCAGTCCCAGTCCAAGGCTTCGGCCAAGAAGAAGAAGTGGAGCAAGGGCAAGGTCAAGGACAAGGCGCAGAACGCCGTCATCTGCGACAAGCCCACCTTTGACCGCATCATGAAGGAGGTCCCCACCTTCAAGATGATCTCGCAGGTGCGTATCTCTTTGCCCTATTGTTCGAGCGAGCCACTGACATCCTTTTCTGCAGGTACGTTCCTCATCCGCCCCTTCCCACCTTCGTCCGCGGCGACCTCTCCCCAGTCTTCCGGCAGACCTCCCTCGTCGAGTCGAGACTTGACTTCTCTCATCCCCGCTCGCAGTCCGTCCTCATCGAGCGTCTCCGCATCAACGGCTCGCTTGCTCGCGTCGCCATCAAGCACCTCGAGAAGGAGGGCCTCATCAAGCCCGTCATCCAGCACCGTGCCCAGCTTGTCTACACGCGCTCGGTTGCCGCCGAGGAGTAAGGGTGAGTTAGGGGGACCTGCACTCAACGAGCTGGCGCATGTGTGCTGACCTTCCTCCCCTCCCGCAGTGCTCTCCCCCACCTGCCTCGCCCCGCTTCTTCTCCCTCTCTCCCCCGCGGTGATTCCCTGCAATCTCAATCGGTTGTACGGATGACTCTTGGCTGGGCTGCGTTGCACGCGGCGAGAGAGGTTGTTTCACGCCGCTGGTGACTGGCGGAGGCGAGGTGATGTTTGGGCGCTGCGCCTGCAAGTCTCGGCGTGCGAAAGCGAGAGCATCACTCGAGGAGGGGAGTCGTCCCCGGGCCGCCACACGGTTTCGTGCGAATTGTCGTCTACTGCTACGCCAGTGCGCCTGCTCGCAAGGCCGCCAGCAGTAACCTTTCGTTCGCCGGCTGACCGGACAGTCCCCCGCTCGTCGTTGCCGTCTCTCGCGCTCTGCCCACTTCGGCTGTACTTGCGCGACCATGTCATCCGTCCTCGCTGCGCTGCCAGACCTGCCTGCGCTCGTCGAGCCCGCGACCACGCTCAACGGCAAGCGGATCCGCGTCCCCCCTCGCGTGAACCTGGGCGACCTGTGCGTCCTTCCTCGCCGCCTCCTGCTGCGGGCGTTGACAGAGCACCGAATGCGCCCACGTATGCAGGACGGCAAACAACCTCGGCACGGTCAAGAAGCTGCACAACGTCCTCTTCCCGATCTCGTACTCGTCGCACTTCTACGATGCGCTCCTCGACCCCACCCAGCACCCCGAGGAGTACAACAAGCTCGTCTTCTACCAGGACCTGCCCGTCGGCGTCCTTGTGTGCCGCCTCGAGCCGGTCGACAAAGAGACTCCGCGGACACTGAGCGAGGCGACCCAGAACACGGGGGGCGACGAGCGGAAGGACGGCCAGGGCCAGCGCGCGGAGGGCAAGGCCTGCAAGCTCTACGTGATGACGCTCGGTGTGCTCGCGTGCGTCCGTCTCTTCCAAGCAGCGCCACGGGCAGGCTTACCGAGGCGCTGCTCCTCGGCTCGAGGCCGCGCTCACCCCCGCTCCTCCGCACGTACATGCAGGCCGTACCGCCACCAAGGCCTCGGCAGCAAGCTCATCCACCACGCGCTCACCTCTGCCGCCGCGTCGCACGTCCCCCGGCCGTCCCCGCCCGCGCAAAAGGCCGCGCCGCCTCCTCCCGCGCCCGCCCCGGCAAAGGGGAAGAAGCCCGCGCCGCCTCCGCCTGCAGCGAAGAAAGAGGAGAAGAAGGAGGACGAGGAGGGGCAGGAGCCGCCCAAGCCGCGGGTCGAGAGTGTGTACCTCCACGTGCAGGTCGGGAACGATGAGGGGAGGCGCTTCTGGGAGAAGTGGGGGTTCGAGGTCAAGGTGCGTCACAAAGGAACCTTCTGTGCCTTCCTGGTGTGGTGTGGAAGCGTGACGACGCGCGCTGACGCTCCCCGCTTCCTCACCTCCCTCTCTCGCCTCTCTCGCCCACGCCTCCCCCTCCCCCGCCTCTTGCTCCCTCCCCCTCCCTCCAAGCCGACCCCTTCTCCTCCCTCTCCACCCCCGTGCGCACGCGCGCGCCCGGAACGCCGCTACGCAGGAGACCGTCCCCAACTACTACCGCAAGATCGAGCCGCGCGACGCCTGGCTGCTCGAGCGGCGCGTCGAGCCGACGCTGTCGCCGTCAGCCTGAGGATGGCGGGCGAGATGCACGGGAAGGGCGCTCAGGGCACGGGGCGCTCGCTGTTGGGCGCCGGTCTGGTGGGCGTGCAATGGAGTAGGGAGAGGGGGGTGAAGACGCTTGCCTGTACAGCACAACCGCAACTACGCACGTTCGCGCATGCTCGCCTGCCAAAGCTCACTTGAGAGAGCCCGTAGGATTCGCACGCTCCACTGGATCTTGCCGGTCTCGCATTGCTCGGCAGGGAGACAGGCAGACCGAGCAAAAGCGTTACACCGTGCGCCTCGCCGACGTGGGCCGAGGTGTGGAAAGCGAGAGGCGGAGGAGGAAGAGGGGCTATTCAACAAGCTGGAGAGGCGGTGGCGAGAGGGGACCGAGAAGAGGCAGCTACTGCTCGAGGTAGTCGTAGACAAACCTGAAGTCGTTCTTCTTGCGCTGGCACCAGCTCCCTGCGCGTCTCACACCCATCAGCGTTACCACCCCCGACGGCCGGAGAGGAAGCGAGAGAAAGGAGGGAAATGGAGAGAGGCAGGAGGGGGAAACGCACCCTCCCAGTCAAAGTAGAGGTACACGCCCTGCTCGTACGAGTCGGTGATGGTTGTCGGCTCGTTGGCGCGCTGGAACCACGTCAGGTACTGCTTGTGGAACCGCCACGACTGCTTCTTGAGCTCGTTCGCCGCGAGATACCTGCGCGACGCGCGTGAGGTCAGCACCCTCGCCTCAGACCGTCACCATGGTAGCGAAACCCACTGCAGGTACGTCCCCGGGCAGTAGTAGAAGATGTAGAACAGCGTGTCGACGTCGAGCTTGGCGAACAGCGCCGGGCTCGCAAACTGGCTCGACGGCTCCTGCGGGTAGTACGTCGGCGTCGCGTACGGGTTCCTCGGGACGTAGTACTTCGGTCTGTAGTCCTTCTCCGTTAGTGCTGCGCGGAAGGGAAGGGAGAAGGGCGAGAGGACGCACTTCTCCGCGTCGAGCGGCTGCGGCACGTTCGACATCCCCGCCTCGAGGATAGCGTTGATCTCGCCCAAGTCCTGGTCACGGCGCATCGCTGCTCATTCCTCGCACATCAGCCCCAGGTCGCTGTGGACAGGGAGACCGGAAAGGCACGACGCACATTTCTGCTTCGCGCTCTCAAAGCTCGTCACCAGATCCGCCAAGCTGCTCGGCAGCCGCGCCTCCGCCGCTTGCCGCTGCGCGCGCTGCTGCTGCTGCTCTTCCGCACTCGCGTCTTCTGCAGATGCGGATGCGGATGCGGATGCTGTCGGCGCGGGAGACGCGGCAGAGGCGGAGGGAGTCGCGGGGGGCTGCGAGGGGGGCTGCAGCGCGCGAGGACCAGGATTAGCGCGTGCAGAAAAGGGCGTGAAAGAGGACGCACTGCGCCGGACACGGTGCTGAGGGGCGGGCTGGGCGCGGCGGGCGCCGCCAATGCGGGAGAAGGCGCAACAGACGACGCCTGACTGGCAACTTCGGCGACGGCTGTGGGCACCGGTGTAGGGGACGGCGCGCTCCCTGCCGGTGCAGTCAGGCCTGGTGGCGGGCCTGCCGGCGCGCCGGGTGAGGAGACGGCAGGAGTGCTGGACGCTGGAGGCGCGGCAGAGGCGTTCGCGGCGGCGGCAGCGGCGGCGTAGCGGATGGGCGGGAGGGCAGGAGCGGGCGCGGCCGCTCGCGGCGTTTGTGCAGACGCGGGGCCGGAGACAGAGCGCGAGGGAGTCGAGGTGGTGGCGGAGGCGGAGGGGCGGGAGGAGGAGGCGTCGAGGCTAGGCTTCTTCTGCGGTGTTGCCGCTACAGGCGCCTTCTTCGCAGGCGTCTTCTCCTCCTCCTTCGGCGCGCTCTTGGCCGGCGTCTTGGGTATGGGTGGGACGGGCGGTGCGGGCTCTTCTGCCACCGAAGTCGAGTCGTGCGACGAATGGTGCTCGTCTGGCACCATGCCGAACGCGTCCTCCTCGTCCTCGAGATTCAGCTCGTCGTAGATACCCTCGTCCTCCTCGAAGTCCTCCTCCTGCGGGTGCGAGCGATATCAGTGCAGGTCCGGAGGGAAGAGGAGCCGGAGGTGCGCACCGTGTTGCTCTCGACGAAGTATGCGATGTCATCCTTGACATTGCCCACCGCATCTGTCGGGAGGTTGCCGTTCTCCAGCAACCGGAGGATGAGCTCGAGGCGGTTGACGTGCCACTCGCGGCGCTCGTTCAGGCGCTCGAGTTCCTCGAGACGGGCCTCGCGCTCCGTGTCCTTCTTCTTCTGCTTGGTGCCCTGAATCGTTTCGATCTCAGCCTCGGCCTGTTCGACCTGCCGCGAGAGCTCCTCGACCATCGTTTGGATCCACTGGCACATCTCGAGCTTCTGCTGCTCCTTCGGGTCGAGCTTGGCGGCGGCGTTCAGGCCCTCCTTGCTGAACGCCTTGGTCTTCATCTCCTTTTCGCATGCCTTGAACCGCTCCATTTGCTGCAGAGTGCGCCGTCAGCTGACTCGTGCACCTCGAGAGATCGCAGGAACGCACCGTCTCGATGAGCTTGCGGTTGTCGATCAGCGGCTGCTTGTCCTTGATGTCATTGCTCGCCATCCATGTCTTGATCTGGTCTCGCAGGCGCTGCAGCTTCTTGATCTGCGTCTTGAGGTCCTGCTCGAGCTTCTCCTTCTGCGTCTGGTTCGACGAGGCTTGAATCTTGTCAAAGATCTGCAGGGCACAGACGTCGGTCACTTCGTGTGCACTTTGGTAAACCAGGAAGAGCACGCACGCCCTCGAACAGCTCGACCTGCGTACGGCGAGCGGGGTTGCGGTGCGAGTCGAGGAGGACGACGGTCAGCTCGATCGCGGCGACAAGGCTAGCGAAGGGGACGCACGCCCTCGGACACCTTTTTCAGGGTCTTGTCGATCTCGGCTGTACGCGCGCGGGCAAGCTGGCGTCAGTACACGCACTCGAGGGTCCGCCGCGACTGTGGCTAAGAGAGCGACTCGACCGGCGCCCTGCCTCGCACCGTGCGGGGCACTGGTTGTTGCCAGTTACAAGAGCAGCGCGCAGCAGCTATCCAGGTAGCCGCTGCGCCCCTCCGCGCCGTGCACGCCGCAGCGAGCGCCCGGGGAGATGGCGGCGGGGACGAGGAGCGCTCACTTTGTAGTTTCCGCGCGGCCATGGTTGCTGCGGCGCTCCGGAGATGGCTGCTGCTGTGCTCGAGAGACTCGGCTGAAAGAACGGGTCGGAACGGTGCGGGGTTGCGAGGACAAGGGGGACGCGACGAGAGCGCGGAGGAGGAGAGGACCAGCCGCGCGACCTCAAGCTAGGTGGAATGGAATGCACGGGTATTCGATAGAGTGCAGAACAAAGGCCGACAACCGGGTCAGGCGCGTATTCGACGAGATTGCCAGGTTGACATGTTTCGCCCTCTATCCGAGGATGCTCTCTCGCTCATCTCGCACAGCCCAAAGGAATACAACGGAACACTAGAAACGACAACATGGCACAGATCCGCCCGCTCCCCTCCTCCGAGCCATCCACTCACCCGCTCACCCGCCGCCCCCGTCCGTCCTCCTCTCCCTCTTCCCCTCGTCCAGCGCCCGCCGCAGCTTCTCCACCCGCTCGCGCCCGTTCAGGCTCCGCTGCGCGAGGATCTCGAGCGCTGTGTCGAGCTGTGCACGGAGGGGCCTGCTGATGCGTGTGAGGGGCGAGCGGGTCTGCCGCCGGAGGAGGGAGAGACGCTCTTCTACAGCTCTGCATGGGCGAGGAGAGTCTGTCAGTACAATTCAGAGTGCCGAAGCAGCGTGGTCCTGATAAACGGGCGCGGAGAAAGCGCGGCAAGGCCCGAGGGAAAGCGCGGGAACCTGCATGAAGGCGCGGAGTGGAGAAGCGAGCGACGCACTTCTGGATCCGGTCATCCCGCGCGAAGAAGTACAGCGGGATCTCTTCCGCCTCGCGCACCTGGTCCATGACAATGCTCCACAGCGCGAGGAGCACGAGGTCTCCCGTGCCGTTGGCGAGGTAGTCCTCGACGCTCGCGACCTGCTTTTCCTTCAATTCGCGTGACACCCACTTGTGCATCAGCCGCTGCGCCGTCTCGACCGGTTTGCTGGCAAGGGGCGACCGCAGTGCGAGGGAGAGCGTCTGCACCGACGAGTGCAGGAATTTTGTGCCCTCGAGCATGACGACGATCTGGAGGAAAGACGAGAGGAGCGAGGTGTCGCCCTCGTGCGAGACCAGGCTCGCTGTGATCGCAAGCTTGAGGTTTGCGCGGAGGGCACGGCTGTGTGCAGCGTGAGCAAGTGGGGAGACGCAGCAGAGGAGCTCAAACGCACAGCGTGGCCTTTGTCGAGGGCTGCATGAGCGCGAGCTCGTCGTCTGTTGTGTCGTTGACGCGCCTCGAGAATGCACCAACGAGGAAGATCTGAACTTCGTGCCAGGCCTTGCCGAGGCGCATGGCGTAGACCAGTGGGAGCGGTGACCCCGAGACGAGGAGGTCAAAATTCCGAAGCTTGACGTCGTTCAGGAGCATGAGGTCGCGCTTCTCGATCGCGCGGAGGACCTGGTACGGCTCGTAGTCGCCGTGTTTGTTGAGGCCCTGCGAGTTGCGCCTGCCCGTCAAGGTCGCAAAGAAGCCATCGTTGGACGAGGGGGTGCGGTCCGGCGCTGGGGGCGACTGGGCGTCGAGCGGGGTATCGACGGCGGTGGCGAGAGTATCGTCGAGGATGTGCTGCTTGCGAGTGCGGGTGGCCTGCAGCTGGGCCGCCTGGTCGAGGTCGTCAAGTGGGGGGAGGGTGCGGCAGATGCAGGGAGCGGTGGGGAGCGTGCGGTGCCTTGGACGCTTGCTTGCAGGCGTCGGCACGAGTGCGTCGATCCATCCCTGGTTGTTAACCATCGTATAACGGGGAGGAACGAGAGAGAGGAGGGGGTCGGCCCAGCTTGCCCGTCTCCACGCCGCGCTCTCTCGCAGGATGGAACGAGGTGCGCCTCGAGCTGCTCAGCCAGCTTTTTTGGTCCTCCCAGAGGCGCTCCCGCACGTCACAAAGGTGCGCTCCCCGCTCTACCCGGCTCATCAGTCGGAGCGACCCGTTTCCCCGCTCACCCGCTTCCACCGCCGTGCAGTTCGTGCACGCACAGCCAGTCACGCTCACAACAGGCCAGAGGGCCGCTCGCTTTCTCCGCAGCACCGAAGGACGTGATGCCGCCCTCGTGAGCCTCGACCCCCACCTTGTCCCGACACCGCTGACCCTTCCCTCAACCTCTCGCGGGCTGCAGCGCCTTCTTCAGTACTCTCTCCGCATAGTACTGCATGTGCGCCGGCGTGCGCTGCCCAAGTCACTCCTCGTCCGCCTTCTCGCCGTCGTCTCGGCCCTTGCCGCCATCCGCCGGCTCCTCGCGCTGCAGCAACTTTCATCGACCGTCACTGCCCTCCCTTTCCTCTCTTTCACCGCAAGCGAATCGACAGCATTGGCCAGGACCCCTCCAGCCGCACACGCCCACCCGCCTCTGCGACTCGCCCAGCTCCTTTCCCTCCTCCAGCGCACCCTCGACCTCCTCGCAGTCTTGACCGACAACCTCTACCTCTTCTCCCGCCTGAGGCTCCTCCCTTTCTCCGCGCGTATCACCGCCCGCATCGACAAGCTTTCGGACCTCTCCACGCTCGGCGCGTCAGTCACGGGCCTCTTGGAGCTGCACCTCTCGCGCCGCGCGCTGTATGCCGCGGGGCGACGCGTACGGAGGAGGGCGGTCGATGCGGAGAAGCGGCTCGAAGAGTTGGAGTTCTGGGAAGGTGTCGGGGCGGAGAAGCCGGTGGATGGGGAGCGCGCAGGGGAGGAGAAGCGATTGAGGGAGCGGGTGCGCGTCGAGAGGAAGAGGTTTAGGGCGCTAAGGACCGAGCTGGGAGAGGGAAGGTGGGAGCGGTTGAGGCTGCTTGCTGAGGGGGTATTTGCGGGTGTGTCACCCTCTCTGCTTTCTTTGCACGCAAAGACCTGACCTTCTCGCCCGCGCTTAGTGTACGACGCGTTAGACCTCGAGCGGTCTGCGGAGGCGGTCAAGAGCTGCGCAGGAATCACTTCAGCGGCTATTGAGTGCGCCCCTTCCTTTTCCTCTGTATCTTCGCCGCTACCCTTCCCTCGCGCAGGTTCGGGCAGGCCTGGGTGCGGTATACGAGCTCGCTGAGACGTACGTAAGCTGCGCTGGCTTTCCATCGCATGGAGAAACGGAATCACGCACGGGATCACGTCGAGAGGCTCGGCAGACCCGCCGCCGTCGCGTTTCAATCACCTCACGAACTGCCGCGGTCTTTCGAAACGCCTTCGCATAGCGGCACAGATACACATAAGAACGAAGCTCTACTTCGTGATATCTCCTACCTCGGTTGAGCCTCTAGCTCCTTCTTCCGCCCCCTCTCATCCTCCGCCTCAACGGCGCACGTCTACGCGCGGCTATACCTTCCTGTCGGACCCCCCGTCGCCTTTAGAATCGCCATCCCCGGCGAGGATCGCAACGCCTCCTGTCGCGTCGATCCGGAGCTGCTCGATCTCGGGCGCGGCATCGCCGAAGACGAGCGCAACTTCTTCGAGAGTCATCCCCTTCGTCTCGGGGAAGGTATAGCTGCGCCGTCGACCGAGCGTCAGCGCCGCCGAGAGGCAAAGGATGAAAGGGAGGAAGGGCGCACTAGATGCCCACGATCCAGACAACGAGCAGCGCGGTGTAGATGAAGTACGTCTTCCACGCAATCGCGTCCATCGCGATGGGCATGGTGTACTGTCCGAGGACTCCCATTGCTGCACAAGTCGAAGCGTGAGCTGTCGTGGGAGGAGGAAGTGTGGGGCGCGGGCGAGACGCACACGCATCCATCATCACCTCGAGGCCCATTGCATGGGCGCGCTGCCGGAGTGGCCAGATTTCGGTAACGTAGCTGCGCGTCTCGGCGGGTCAGCGAGAGCAGGGGAGGAGAGCAGAGGGAAGAGCGTACAGGAAAGGGAGGGGATTGCCGCCTGCAGGAGGATCGTCAGTGCTGCTCGTGGAGACCCGAAGACGAGTACATACCGAGATTGTAGGCCTACGTGCGGGAAGTGGAGGTAAGATGAAGAAAGGGAAGAGACGGAGAAACGACGACGCACGCCCTGGTAGAGGAATACCATGGCGATCACCGCCTGCCCAGCAATCTTATTGTTCTTTTCCGCGTACAAAGCGCTACAGGCGCCGAAGGGCACGTTGACAAGTAGCATGCCGACCATCGAGACGAGCCAGAGCTTGCGGCGCCCGAGCCGCTCGGCCATCATGGCGCCGGTGACGGCCGTCATAATCTGCCAGATCTGTGGAGGGAGAGTGTGAGAACGAGAAGGTTGGGCGGGGGGGAGGTGGCAACTTGACGCACCTGCAGGCCGCCGTTCTGCGGGAAGGAAGCGGGGAACTGGGTTAGCCTTCTCAAGCGGGGAGAAGGATCGAACATGCGGCGTACAATGGCGGTCCTGCAAGTGTGAAGAAGTCAGTCTCGGGGCCTCGATCAAGCAAGCGCGTAGAGTGGGACTCACTGCTCGTGTGCGCCCGTCACGCCGACACTGTCGAGGATCTTGGCGAGGTAGTAGCTCCCGATCGAGGTGCCGCACCAGTCGATGGCGAGGACCATCCAGCCCGTCACAAAGACGCGGTAGCGGTTCGCCTTGCCCTTGAAGAGCGAGAGCCAGTCGCCGAGGAACCCGCTCGACTCTAACGAGGCCTCGACCGCGAGCGCCTCCTTGATCTCGCGGACCTCGAAGAGGACGAGCTCGTCGTCCATCTTGCCGTTGGCGTGGAACTTGGCGAGGAGGCGGTGCGCCTTTTCCTCCTGGCCGTTCTTCATAAGCCAGCGCGGCGACTCGGGCAGCCAGTACGAGCAGATGAGGGTGTAAAGCGCAGGGAGTGCCTGGCTGTGAGCGCGCGTAGGACAAAGTCAACGCGTGCAGGTAGACGGTTTCTTGATTGAGGAAGGTTGCCGGAAGCGAGAAATGTGACGTACAGAGCGCAGGGAATCCTCCAGGATGCGCTTGTGTTGATGAAGCTTGTGCCGAAAGCGGTCCAGGCGGCGATAGTAGACTGTGGACAGTTTGTGAGCAAGGATGAACGCAGTGAGGGCGTGGAAGCCGGCTTACCCCAACATACCTACGGGACGAATTCGCGATCAATACGTGTTGAGCTGCAATATAAACAGAAGGGTCACGCACCACAGCGTGTTGAAGAGCGCGCCGTACGTAGCGCGCTGACGAGGATGGCCCTGTACGCGCGAACAACTCAGCGAGCGCGAGGAGGGCAGGGCAGAAAAGGACGCACCATCTCAGCGATCATGAGCGGACCCGAGGCACAGATACCAGCGCTACCGAAGCCGATGATGGTCCTTCCAGCGATGTAGAGGTCGCGGTTGGTTGCCGCGGCCTGCAGAACGGCGCCGAGGACAAGGAGGATCGCGCCTCCGATAACACAGATGCGTCGGCCAAAGCGGTGCGAGATCCAGCCGAAGAAGGGGGCGCCCTGTGCTCGTTTGAAGGTCAGGGAGGAGAAAGAGGCGAAAGCAAGATGTGGCGCAGGCGGAGAAGGGCGTAGACGAGAAGGGAAACGAACCCCGATGGTGCCGAGGGTCAACGACGCCGTGATCAGACCCAGAGCGGACGCGCTGGGGTGATCAACCACTGCGGGAGTGCGAGGGATGAGCGTCATGTAAGACCGGACTGAGGAGGAGCCTCACTCCTCTGCCAGTCGGGGAGACTCTGAAGCGCCGACATGAGGCTGCGGTCGAAGCCATTCTGCGCGTGGCCGCAAATCAATAAGGGAGCTCACGACCCGACACATTTACGAAAGAGGGTCGTACCGCAGCCTGGATTAGAATGAAGCAGAGGATAAGGAAGTTGGTCCGGCGAAGACCGGGGTCGTTCCACCAGTAGCCGGGAGCGACGTTGTTGCTCAGCGTCGCCCAGACGGGCGTCTCAAGCTGTGCCGTAGGAGCCATCGTGTCGATTTAGCAGCGAACGAGAAGCGATATCGAGCTGAAGAAGAGAGGCATGCAGAGGATGGGCCGGACGAGGAGGAGCAGAGTGGAGTCTCTATCGCAGATGCGGGGCAAATCAGCGTACGCCCGACGACTCGGCCGCTCCACACCTGCTCCGCTGGCCGAAAGACTCGCAGCGAAGGGGTCAAGGAAGCTCCCGACGACTCGCCCGTTCGCGCTCGCCCGCCTATCGCTGCCCACAAAGCATTCGCATGACCCTGCTTGCTGGCCGCCCCGACAACTCGCCCAGCCTGACGTGTCCTAGATGCTCGCCACGCGTCCGCTGAGCGATGCCTCGCTCTCCCCATTCTCATCAGCTCCCTCGACTGGACGACCCCAATCATGCCGAGCGTCCTGCTTACCGAGACTGTCGAGGCCCCTGCCGTCGAGTTGAAGGCCAAGCTGCAGGCTGTTGCCGCGCCGAGCAGCCGCATAGTCCTCGAGGGCCCATACGGCGACTTCCGCGACCAGCTTAAGGAGAAGGGCTACGCCATCATCAAGGGCGCCGTGCCCGTCAATCGCGCTCTCGGATACCGCGACAAACTGTACGCGTGGATCGAGAAGTTCCCGCTCGGGTTCAAGCGCGACGACCCGTTGACGTACGACCAGGTATGCCCTCTTCGACTTTCCTCGTCTAACTAAGCCTTACGCCGCTCTATCTAACCTTCCAGGCGCATATCCCCGTCGTGAAGAAGGGCGGCATGTTCCACCACTCGGTCGGGCACGAGAAGGCGCTCTGGGACCTCCGCCAGTGCGGCCACCGCTCCTCCCGCTCTTGTAGCTCGACAACTGACACGTCCCTGCAGGGAGCCGGGCCTCATTTCGGCTTTTGCGACGCTCTGGGGCACGGACGAGCTCATCGTCTCGTACGATGGTGCCAACGTCTCGCTCCCAGGAAAGATGCAGGACCCGAACCAGCCAGCTTGGTGCGCTCCGTTCTCCTCTAGACCTGCTTCCTCCCCATCTTAGGCCCGTACACGTACAGGTACCACATCGATCAAGACCCGGACCGCCGCGGTTTCCTCTGCGCACAGGGCCTCGTCAACCTCGCTCCCAATGGGCCGAAGGACGGCGGCCTCATGCTTTTCGAGGGCTCGCACAAGCTGAACGACGAATATTTCACCAAAGTCTGGGACCGCAAGACGGGCGTTATGTTGACAGGCGCCGACTTCCAGGACGACTTCTTCGGGTTTGTGCCAGAGATCCTCGACTGGCATGAGGCGCGCGGCTGCAAGTGGGTCAAGACGGAGCTCGACCCCGGTGACCTGGTCATTTGGGACTCGCGCACGGTGCACTACAATGTCCCTCCACTTGGCGACCGCGACCGTGTCGCTGCTTGTGCGTTCTTGGCCTTCTCGCTCGTCTGCCTCTCGTGCTAACCTCCCCATCCCTCCGCTGCACCTCCTGCTTCCGCTTGCAGACACGTGCTTTATGCCCGCTCGCCTTGCTGAGCCGGAGCAGCTCAAGCGCAAGCAGCACCTCTTCAAGACGAGGCAGATGACGACGCACTGGCCAATCACTAACCTGTTCGCCAAGTCCCCCGTCGTCCTCCGCGACGGCAAGCAATGCCCGCACATGCGCTACGCGCCGTTTGAGGAGCCGGAGCTGACGGACAAGCTGTGCGTTGTGTTCTGTCCCTCTCTTACAGCGCAGGTACTGATCCCGTCCTTCCCTTGCGCAGGCTCAAGCTGGCCGGGATGAAGCCGTACTGAAGGTCGCTCGCGTCGTTGCTCTTGCAAACTCCGTATGTGCTATCTGTGCTATTGGGACTCGTCTTGTGTTGCTGGATTTCACAAGCGAGCTCCTTTCAGAGAGGAAACTCCAGCCTTTGCAAGCAGCCCTCCGCCTCTCCCGCCTTTCTCGCGCGGCGCAGTTTGCTCTCGCCCCTCACGTTCAGCTCCGGGGTCCCCAGATATCGGGCAGGTCATGGGCATCATCGTATAGTGTACTCAAGCAGAACGACGAGGGAAAGATGTACAACCGGCTACTCAGTCTGCAGCACCTCATAGACGAGGCGCTCCATCTCCTCCTTAAACTCGATAACAAGGCGATCGCCCATTGGGAGGAAATTTGTCCCGCAAATGAATGCGACGTTCCTCACGGGGTCCATGGCGTACTCAATGCCAGGCGCGCCGCTCCAGCCCGCACTGCCGCGCGAGCGACCCCAGCCGCCCATCTGCTCCTCCCTGCAACGCAAGACACACAGGCCCGTCGACCAGTCAATCTCGCTATGTTCGGACACGTGGTACTTGTGTAGAAAGTAGTCGACGAAGCCGGCGTGCGCACCCTCGGGGAGGAGGGGCGTGAAGAGGGAGGCAATGGACTCGGCGGAGAGGCGAAGCTCGCTCGAGCCCTCCTTCGCGAGGTAATGGTGGAGGAGGTGGCGGAGGAGCTTGTGGTAGTCGGCAGGTGCCGTGTAGATCCCGCCTCCGCCAACCTGTGCGAGGAAGGGTCAGTCGGGTTTGCGGCAAGCGAGAGTTACGGAGAACGAGCGACACACGGGATACTCGATCTCTTCGCAGCTGGTCGAACGAACCAGAGCATCAGCACGTGCCGCGGATGCGAGAAAGGACGGCAGAGGTGAACGTACGAGCGCGGGAGCTTTAGGATGTCCTGCTGGTCCGTCAGTTCGACCCACTCCTTCTGCGCCGTCCCGGGCTGGTTGTGCCAGCGTAGTGGCATAAGGTGCTCGCGCTGCTCCGGCGAGAATGGATAGAACGTCGTCGATGCCATGCCCAGCGGGTCGAAGAGGTTCTGGCGGAAGTAGTCGTTGAGGTCGAGGCCGGTCGCCTCCTGGATGACCAGGCCAAGCCACCTGCACGGGCGTTCACCATCAGCCACCTGGTGCGGAACAATGGATGCGGAAGACGCACTCGCTGCAGTTGCCGTACTGATAGGTTGTGCCGGGGATCTCCGTCGGCGGCACGCTGAGGAGATTGACCTGCTCACGAGAGCGTTGGCCGTGAGAAGCGGGGAGCAGAAGCATTGGAGGAGTGCAGCGCACCTTTTGGCAGCTGTTTGTGAAACCGGCGCCAACGCTGGTCTGCGCCTTCCACGGCCGGATCTTATCGCCAAACTCATCGCCGAAGCCGCCAATTTGCAGCATGAGCATCCGCACGGTGATCTCCGTGTCGCAAGACTCGTAAATGATCTCCTGTGTCTCGGGGTCTACCGCCTTGATGATGTTGAAGGGTGGCCTGACCTGCTCGAAGAACTTTGAGACGGGCGTGTCAAACGCAAGGACGCCGCGCTCGATGAGCTGGAGGGCGGCAAGCTGCGGATACAACCATTCAGCGGACTCCCGCTCGGAAAGGGGCGACAGCGTACGCTGGTGAGCTGCGGATTTGTGGGGGGTTAGCGGCAACGGTGTCCGTTGGAGGAAGGCGGACGCACCAGCTTGGTCGTCGACGCGAACCAGAAGATGGTCTTCTCGTCGACCTTGCGGGCCGAATCGCCCTTTTCCAGCTTGTCGAACTGGCCCGACTTGCCGCTAAAGAGCACCGCCTCGCCCGAGCCAACCTCGAGGAAACAGCCCGGCAAGCGTTGAGCGAAGCGGTCGAGCGCAGCTTGGAGTTTGGCAGCGCCCGCTGCGCTAAGGCGAGGCGTGTAAGCGTTCGACGCGGGAGTCTGGTCGACGGAGGGCATGGCGGAGACGGCCAGGACTGCAAAGGAGTGGAGAGGAGCGAGAAACCAGAGCAGGGGCAACATAAACGGCAGGAGCAGCGCGGGAGAGTCTGCGCCGGTTATCACAACCCGACAACTCACCCGCCCCGCGGAAGTAGAGCTTTGCGGGGCGAGTTGGCGCAAAGAAGTAGCCGCACCTGCATACGAGAAAGCGCTGCGCTGAATGGACGGACGCAGCCGTCAAGTTCACGCTGCTGAGGCACGAAGCAAGTCTCCCTGCGCTCCAGGCGAGGAGCGAAGCGGGGGTTGAGCCGCCCGCGTGCGGATCGGCCGGACCGCTCAAGGGTGCAATCAAGCGGCTTGCACTGGTCGACCTCCTCCATCATTGTCCGGATGAAGGCGCTCAGCAGTCCTGTGGAGTCCGTCCATGCTCTTCCCGCGCCCAAGCGCCGTCGCAGCAACGTGCCCTCGCCCAATAGCGCGTCTGAAGCGGCGTCCAGCGGCAATGCGGCGCAGAGCGAGCAGGCAGGCAGCGTGACCGGCAGTCGAGAAATTCGGCGGACGCAGCGCGCGCCTCAGTCATGCACAGCGTGTGAGTCGTATGAGACAACCTGCTCCTCCGGAGCCTCCCTCGAAGCCCGACGCCTGTCCGCCTCAACCTTCACACTCCCGCTGAATCTGCTGCATCCTGCTTTAGGTGCCCGCCGCAAGGTCCGCTGCTCAAAAACGCTGCCTTGCATCCAGTGCCTCGCCAGACAGGAGGGCCATCTCTGCATGCGCGAGGACGTCCTCACCTCGAGGGGGACACGGCTAGTCGAGGGCCACACGTCTGCACTGCGGAACGTTGAGGACTTGCTTACGAAGCTGCGGGAGGTAGAGGCAGAGAACATGCGGCTTCGCGACGCTTTGGCTTCCGCGTCTGCGCCCGCTCTTCCAGCATCCTTCGCTCCAGCATCCGTACCTGCCCTGTCGACGTCGGCTCAAGCGCTACATCGCAGTCCCAGCTATTTCCCGAATCCGGCGGTCGAGGAGCAGCAGGAGTTTGAGCGCGTCGCAACCGCGCTGAACCTCCTTGAGCTGGGCCGCGATCGACGAGAAGGTGCGCAGAATCGCGCTTTCCTCCTCTTCTCGCCCGCCCTGATACCTGCGCCCGCGCAGATCATATCGCCTACTCCCCGGAGTCACCTTCCTACCTCAACAACCTCTCTCCCGGCCTCACCAACGATCCGCTTGCCTTCGACCCCGCCATCCTCCCCAGCGCCGACATCAGCTGTCGCCTCGTCACTTTTGCCATCTACGAGCTCGGCTGGCTATACTCAACAAGCCACGGGCCGTCTTTTCTCCAGCAGCATCAGGTCCTCGCCAGCGAGCTACGCAAGGCAGAGCCGAAAGCCGCGGTCGCCCGGCTCGGCTACGCATGGCTCGCGTTCTACTTTTCGACGCTTGCCCTCGGCGCACATCACGCTCCCTTGACGCTTACACGAGAGCTCGGTCTCGCAGGTACATTCAGCCTGCCCCCTCGTCGACCTCCGCTAATCGTCGTCCACCCAGATCCGCACAACCTGGTGCAGATGTGGTTCAACGCGGCCACTGCGTGCCTAGACGATGCCCAATTCCTGTCCGTGCCGTCGATTCTCGTCTGCCAGAGCATAATCAACCTCGGGCAGATCTTCCACCTCTACGGGTGCGCCTTGTCTTCCCCTCTTGCAGCTCATGACTTACCGTTCTGAATAGCTCCACATCGCTGCGCAACACCCTTCTTGCTGTTGCGACCAGGACGGCACAGCAGCTCGGTGTCCACCTGCTCAGCAAGGTGAGCCTTCTGCTTCCACCTCGAGCGAAAAGACCGATCCGTTTACTCTCGCAGGAGCCGCTCTGCGAGCCTGAGCGACCCGCTCATGCGCCATGCACCGCTCATGGTGCTGTCGTTGCACACCTCGTCGGCTCGCCCGCGCTGCTCGAGCGGGAAGTGCGGCGCCGGACCTGGTGGCTCCTCCTGCACCTCGAATGGCTCACCGTCCCCATTGGCCTGCCCTTTGCTACCGCCCTCGAGCACCTCGAAGTCCCCCTCCCCGCCAATATATCCGACATTGCGCTCTTGACCTCCGGCCCCGTCGTCGTCCCCCCGCTCAGCACGCCAACGCCGCAGTCGTTCCATATCGCCAGAAGCCGTTTGAGCCGCCTCATGCACGGCTTCTACACCCCCTACCGGAGCATGCAGCGGCACGACCCCGCCCGGCTGACTCTTGTCTGCGCCACGGACGAAGCGCTGTCGCGGTTCGTCCCGCTTCCTCACTCTTACCGACTTCCGTTCTGAACCGTCCTTTCCTCGCATAGCTTCTTCGACGAACAACCCTTCTTTGGAGACGCATGGACGCAGCCCGCCCCGCCCGAGGTCGAGGCGTGGCTCCCGCTTGCGCGCAACCTCCTCCGTTCGCTCGTCTCGCATCAACGGCTCCTCGTATGGCGTGACTACTTTGCAATGAGGTACGTCTGTCGCCGTGTCCATGCTCGATTGCCCGTATTTACGCCCCTTGTGCACAGCTTCTCGGATCCGTCACACCGCTCGTCGCGCGAGAACTGCATCTCGCACGCCGTTGATATCGTCGACGTCCTACGCGAAGCGCAGCATCAAGGTTTCATCTTCACTAAGGTGGTCACCCACTGGCTCGCAGCAGCGAACGTTCTCGCGCTCGACTATCGCTTCTCGTCAACGTCACTCGCCCCGCCGGACGGTGCGATCAGGCGGGAGCAGATTTGCGTCCTGCTCGAGGCCGTCAAGACCGGCGACGGCTTTGAACAACATGCGGACCACATCATGCGGCAGATTGAGGGACTGCTCGCGGCGTCGGAGACGCGGGCAACGACGCCGCCTTCGCAGGTCGCGCCGGCGTCCTTCGCACCCCTTGAGCAGGCGCACCTCGCGCCGTCCCTCTCGACGCCGGGCGTCACCTGCTCTCCTCTTCCTCCCATTTCAAAAACGCCGATCCCGCCCTCCGCCGACGCGCTCGCCGCGCCTCTTGCAGGAGAGCCCGCAGGAGAGCTCTCCGACGCGGCGCTGCTCGCCTTCCTCGACGAGTTCGGCGCTTCAGGTGCGTTCCCCCGCCTCCTGTGCTTCCGTGAATGACCGCTGACCGGCTTGACGCGCGTAGGGCTCTTCATGCCGCAGGCGGATTTTTTATCGTTCGATGCGGCTGGGGAAGAAGGGGTGGACCCGCTCGCAGCGCTGTGGCAGACGTAGTTGCAGTGCAGAGTGTGCTGTTGAGTCGTGTGCAGTGCAGTGTGTATTTCGCAGACACCACGCGAGTTGACCTTCACGTGCACGTGTTCGACGTGTTTGCCGAGCCTCGACGGGGGCCGATCCTCCGAGTCTCTCGTCCACCCATGCTCTGCTAGACGCTCGCTTGCAGCCATCCTCGACATTCGTTTCACCCAGCTCAACCTTGCCTGAGCCATGGCGCGCGTCTCGCTCGCGCTCGCGCTCCTCGTCGCGACCGCCGCGCTGGTGTCGGCGTTCCAGCAGCATGCGGGCGGCGCGGGGCGCACCGCCGGGCGGGACTACGTGCCCAACAGCTACATCCTCGAGGTTGATGCCTCGTCCTCTGCCCTCTCAAAGCGCGGCCTCACTCCCTTCGCCGTGCGTCTCTCCCCGCCCGGTCCCTCAACCCCCGCCTCGGCGCGCGACTGATTGCCTTGGCTGTGCGCGCAGGCGCTCTCCCGCACCCTCGCTGCCGTCGAGGGCAAGGGGATCCGATACACCCTCCGCCAGCGCTTCGAGTCGCTCCCGGACGTCTTCCACGGCGCGAGTATCCTCGTCCCCGAAGGCGTCTCGGTCGACGAGCTCGCCCATATCGAGGGCGTCAAGGTGCGTCTCTGCTCTCATCGCTTCAGAGACTGCTCCCACCAACATGTCCGCCCGAACGCAGCGTGTCTGGCCCGTCCAGAAGATCTACATCCCTCGCGAGCCGACCGTCGAGGACAACGCTGGCTCGTCCCCGTCATCCTCGACCGCCAACCGGCTGACCAAACGCATCTCGCTCGATATCGACGTCTCTGTCAAGGCGACGACGTTCCCGCCTGCCGCAGCGTATGCGAATGACACGTTCTACCCTCACGTCGAGACGGGGATTGCGTCGCTGCACAACTCTGGTTTTCTCGGAAAGGGCGTCAAGGTGTGCTCCTTCGTCCTTGTACAGCGCAAGACGTGCTCACGATGAAGCGAGACGCCCGCAGGTCGCCGTCATCGACGCCGGAGTCGACTACACGAACCCCATTCTCGGCGGCTGCTTCGGCACCGGATGCCACATCTCCTTCGGTTACGACTTCGTTGGTGACAACTACAACGGTGACAACACGCCAGTGCCGGACGACGACCCTTGTGGGCGGTATCGCTGCTTGAGCGGAAGAGTGAGACTGACCTTCCTCAACCCGCAGTCGCGAGCTGCACCGACCACGGTTCGCCTTACCCTGCTCCATCGCCACTTGCACCGAGCTGAATAGTAGTCTTGTACAGGTACGCACGTCACCGGCATCATTGGCGCGCTCGCGAACGAGTACGGCTTGACGGGTGTGTTCTCCATTGCTCGCTCATCCGTCATTTCCTGACGTCCTGCTCGCGCAGGTGTTGTTCCCGAGGCCACACTGGGTCACTACCGCGTGCGCTTTGTGTTCGGCAGCTCCTCTGCATTGATCTGATCGCTCTGCTTCCGCAGGTCGCTGGTTGCAACGACGCAACGAGCGATGACCTCGTGAGCAGTCTCTAATTTCTGCCTACCGTTACAAAGCTCATCCTCTCCGCGCAGCTCGTCGCCGCCATGATGCGCGCTCTCGACGACGATGTAGATGTGATCAACATCTCGCTGGGCAGCGTCGTGAGCTGGATCGACAATTCGCCGACCCAAATCATCGCCGAATACCTCGCCGCACGCGGTGTTGCAGTCGTCGCCGCGGCCGGTAACGATCGCACCGAGGGCTTGTTCTTCGCTTCTGCGCCTGCTGCTGGACTCGCGACAACCGCCGTCGGCGCGACGTGCGTCCGCCTTCCTCGTTGTGACCGAGTGTCACTCACGCTTCCCCCCCCACAGCGACCCGCTGTACTGGGTCGCTTATTACGCCAGCGTCCGCGGCAAGCCTCCCGTCCCGTACATGACGCCCGAGCCCTTCAACCTGCCGAACCAATACGTTCTCTACTTCACCTCGACCGATCCGTCCATCGCCAACGACGCGTGCTCCCCCCTCCCGAGCTCGACGCCCAACCTTGCGGGCCGCGTCGTTGTCGTTCGCCGCGGGACATGCGACTTTACGGTCAAGCTCGCCAACCTTGGTGCTGCGGGCGCGTACGTCCGCCTGTTCTGCTCTCACGGAGCCTCGCTGACATTGGGCCTGCGTGAGCAGCAAGGTCGTCCTCGTCTACAACAGCCCCGACACGCTCACGCTCCCGCAGCTCAACGTCGGCACCTCCGGCCTCACTGCCGTCGGCGGCCTGCGCTATGAGGACGGTGTTCGCGTGTGTCCTGTTCTCCCTGCACCATCGAGCAGTTCTGACGCGCTCCGACGCGCAGCTTCTCGAGTACTACAAGGTCAACCCGCGCGGAACAGTGATGACCTTCCCGAAAGGCTCGCTCGTACCGGGCGTCGTTGACGGTGTCACAGGCGGCACCGCTTCGTGCGCTTAGCAGTTATGCTACACTGGAAAGACGCTCACGCTCGCTCGCTTGCAGGTACTACTCGACCTTCGGACCGACGAACGACCTGACGGTCTACCCGTCCCTCACCGCGCCGGGTACCAACATCCTCTCGACCGTTGCTGGCGGACTTGGCATAATGCGCGGAACGAGCCAGTCTGCGCCACTCGTCGGCGAGTCCCCCTGGCTCTCTCTCCAGCCGGTCGCGCTGATCCGCTCGTTTCTCTTGCAGCCGGCGCCTACGCCCTCGTCCTCGCTGAGCGCAAGAGCGAAAACCTCACTCCGCAGCAGCTCAGGAGCTTGTTCATGACCACTGCGGCGCCGATCCCGCTCGAGTATGGCGGATCGACGCTCGACTCGGTCGTCTCGCAGGGCGCTGGTGCGCCCGCTTCCTATGCCTTCCTTCTCGCGTTCATGACTGACGATGAGAATCTCAGGCAAGATCAACGTCAACGCGGCCTGGGCCGCAAAGACGCTCATCAGCCCGCCCCAGCTTGAGTTGAACGACACGGCGCACCCCGCACGCATCCAGCGCCTCACGCTCACGAACCGCAACGCCGTCCCGATCACGTATACCTTCAGTGCGACGTTCGCACAGGGTATCGTCACGTACAACAACGTGCGTCGCAGCTCCACCTCTTCCCCGACCGTTCCCTGATCAGGCCTTGCTCGAGCAGGGCGCTACGACGGACGTGATCCCCTCGACAGTCCCGGACGACCTTGACAGTCCGCGCATCAACGTCGTCTTCTCGACCAGCTCGCTCGTCATCCCCGCGGGCGGCACTGCATCCGTCACCGTGCAGTTTACTGCCGCGCGGTACACCGCCGCGCAGCTCGCCAAGTTCCCGATTTACTCGGGCTTTGTCACGATTCGTGGGACGCAAGCGGGCGGGAAGCGGTACCAGACGTTCAACGGTCCGCCTACTCTCCTTTCCTGGCGGGCGAATGGGAGGAAGGCTGACTTGCACGTCCCGCAGTTCCGTACTTCGGCGTCGCGGCGAGAATGATCGACATGCCCAGTGCGCTTTCTTTCGCCCGCCCCGCTTCCAACGTAGCTGATTGCCCTGCTCGAGCAGTCCTCGACACGACGGACGTGGCGCTCGGCGCGAGCCTCCCCTTCCTCGCCGTTGGCCCCGATATCGCGACGGGCGCTATAACCATCTCGCGTTCCAACCCTGCTGTCGTCTACTTCCGCCTCGCCGGTACGATATCTCTCACCTGGCGTGGACCCGAGGCCACACTGACTCCCTTGCCCTCCGTAGCCGGTACCCGCCGTTTGACGGTCGACCTCGTCACCGCTGACATCGACTTCCAGGGCACCATTCCGTCCGTCACAAATCCCGGTATGCGCCTTGCGAAGCGCTCGAAGCGCGAACTTGTCCCCCGCGCGACCCCGGCGCAATACAGCGACGTCCCCACTGTTGGCAGCATCTTCGCGCCGGACTACTACCCGCCGCGCGACTACCTTGTCGACGGGCCATACCCGTACTCGGACTTTGAGCTCCCGCTCGACGGGACGTACACCAAGAGCGACGGGACGACGGCGAATGCAGCCAACGGGCAGAGCTACCGCGTCTTGCTTCGGTTCGTCCCGCCTCCTATCTTGCCTGCTATTCTCGCGCTTACCGACCCTGCCACTCGCAATAGCGCGCTCAAGATCACTGCAGACCCGAAGCTCTCGGCGTCGTACGAGTCCTGGCTTAGCCCTCCGTTCACCTTCACTGCGTGAGCAGCGTGCCGCTCTCTCTTGCGTGGAAGTTCGGTCCGCATTAGACACGAGCACGTGGCAGTGTAGCGTGCCGATACCCTCTTCGATCCCTTCATTCCCCTATTCCCCCGCGCCTGGCGTTCTTGTCCATCCCTAACCTTATTCGACCTTTCCTTCCTTCCGCACTCGTTTCTTCCCCTGGGGCAATCCCCGCTTTACTCGCTGCTTGTCGCGTGCAACTCTGCCATCAGGTTTAACGCCGTCCCGTCCGCATCCACCGAGAGAGCTTGTGAACCGCAACCCTCTCCCGAAGCCAGCTCTCATGAGGAGGATGAGGCGGCTGGACGCATCGAGCGAGTTCCCAGGACGAATGGGTGTGCTACAGAATGAAAGGGTATGCAAAGGATACAGCGCAACAGAGGCGAACCGAACAGAAAACGCAAACTGGCGCCCGCACCAGCGGAGCGCACCTCCCTCCCCTCCCTCTACCCTCCCGTGCTCTCGAGTCTAGGCTCCTCCTCCCGCCGCATCAGCTCCGCTGCGAGCGCAGCTCACTCTGCCGCACACCACGCCACAGCTCGTACAGCATGATGTCGCTGTAGAGGACGTGCGCGGCCGTCGGCGCGCCGTGCAGGCGGTCCTTGGCATGCGCCTCGTGCCCCTTCAGCAGCGTGCCGAACTCGTTCAGGCGGAATTCCGGGTGCGGAACGTCCGCCGCCGCCGCGTCGTCCCTTGCGGAGCCGACCATCGGCGAGGACGTGGGCGAGACCACGGTCGAGGGGAGGACGAGCCCGCGCACAAGCGCGTCGAGCTGATGAATGCGGTTGTGCGCGAAGCGAGGCGGCTCAGTCGTTTGCGTGGCATTCGCTGAGCGCGGATTGATTTTGTCCTGCGAGAAGCGCAACATGAGAAGGTCAACCTTCCGTAAGGGGACAGGCGAGAGGAGGGAGAGAACGCACCATGAAGTAGTCGTACTCAGCGACCTGGTCCGTCGGATAGTGCATTGACCGCCAGACGCGCGCCTTGGCGTGCGGGAACGCCGTGCGGACGCGGTCCATGACCTGGCCGATGCGGAAGCGGTACCAGGTCAGGCGGTCCTTGCTGAGCGGCTCCGTCGTGTTACGCTGCACGGCGAGGTCCTGCTCGGCCCAGCGCGCGAGGTCCCACATCCCGCTCGAAACTTCGACGTAATCCGGCGCCGTGCGCCGGCCGTCCGCACGGATGTTGGCGATCAGCGGCTGGATCTCGTCCGTCAGGCGGTGTTCGAGAAGGCCTGGCGCCGAGTACTGCGGCATGCGCGACTCGCGCCAGTAGTCTTCCTGGTCCAAGCCAAAGTGGAAAACCGAAACGAGCTGCGCGTAGAGGGAAGGTCAGTGAGGAGAACGACGGAAAGGAACAGGCCGGTACGCACGAGGAAGTCAATCTTTGGGATGTAACAGATGCGCGGGCGGCTCGCGTCGCGCACAACGCGAAAGCCGCGCTGCTTGAGCCGTTTCGGGCGGTCGACCGAGTGCTGCGCTTTCACAGGCGCGCGCAGCGGGGTGTGCGTCGCCCAATGATGCCCCGGCCGCAGGACCTCCGACTCTTCGCCGAGAAGGATGCAGAAGTTTTCGACGAGCTCGCGGGACACCGAATCGCCGATGAGGAGTGCCGTCTTGTTTTGCAGCCAGGTGAAGTCGGACGCGTGGGCGTAGTCAGACGAGGCGTGGTGATGGTGCAGGGTATAGTCGCGGAGCTTGGCGAGGAAGTTCGGCGGCTGGCACGCCGGGTCGAACGGGCTCCACTGCGAGCGGTCGGCGTCGTCCTCGTTGATCTGGAGAGTGCCGAAGGAGGAGTAGGGGTCGCAGGTGACTTTGGACGAGGTGGAGCGAACACGGGCGATAATGGAGGCAGGCTTGTAGGAGGATCTGCACAAGTAACACCCATTAGCGCGCTCACACTGAAGTAAGAAGAGGGACGACGTACGTAGGAGGGACGAGATAGGAAAGGAGGAAAACGAAGCTCATCGTCACGCCCGTCAAGGCGAGCGCCGTATACCAGGGCCGCGGCAGCATGTATGGCCGCCCCTTTGGCGCTGCCCGCCACGCCAACGGCGCGCCCTTTCCAGGCGCACCATCGTACAATCCGAGCGCACTCTTCTCCGCCTTGCGGTCATCCCACGCGTGCAGCGGAGGCGACGGCGGGAGCTGTATCACGCCCGTGTTCTCGTTGTACAAAGATGCCGGAGAAGAGGAGGACGCCGAGTTCGAGTGCGAGACGGAGCTCCGCCGCCGCAGGTGAGGGGTGATGGAGCGGGAGGTGGCAGGTGAGTCGTCCGACAGGTAGACGACAGGCATATTGGCGAGGACGAGAGCCGGGGGGAGAGTATCTACGTCGGAGGGCTGGAGTGAGGCGGTAGAAGGCGCCGTACGTCGTCAAGGGCGAGACGGGAGGAGGGGCAGGACCGGCCTGGCGGAGGGGGCGGACGAGGATGTCGATTCGATGCTGGGGAACCGCAGCGATGATAGGCGGCCAAGCACGCTGAGAACGACTGGGAACGAGCCGGCTAAGCGAAAGACTAGAGAGCGGAGGATGAAAGAGTGAACGGGGCGAGCTTCGTCACGACGGAGAGATGGGCGGTTGCCGGTCAGGCACGATGGAGAGCAGCGGAAGTCTAGCGCTGGAAGCCTCGCCGGGCTGGCTGGAAGCAATCCCGAAACGAGCGAGGCAGGAGCCTCGGCGACTCGAGACGCGGGAGGGGTTTGCCGAGCGTACGGGCAGCGTGCGTATGGGCTGGTGACTCTAAGCGGAGACGCAATCGTGAGCCGGCGAGCGTTCCAGGCGAGGAATAGACACGGCGCGAGACATGCGAGAGAGAGTCCGCCTCCTTCCTCTCCCGGTGGAGGCTGGCCATGGCGAGGATCTCGAGCACCGGTCCCCGGACGGCTTGCTGCGCTCCTATTAGCCATCGCTGCCAGGCTCTAAGTGGGCACGACCTGCCGCCCGACTCGCGCAGGCGGTGCTGGCTCCTCCCGCCTCTCTCAAAGTCTCATCAGTTCCTCCTCCTCGAACGGCTCGCCTCCCTAATGCACAATCGCTAGACCTTCGACACCCTGCTCTTCGATCTGCAGGGTTGTGTGCAGCCCTGCCAGGCCGGCGAGACAACCAAACGGCGAGACCTAGGGTCGACGGGGGGAGACTTTTGTCTCCCGCAAAGACAGATCGTCAGGCTGTCGCCGCCCCTGGCTGCCGCTTCACTGCTGCTGCGAGCAGTCCTTCGCTTGCGATCTATCGTGCTCGGGTATCCAGGTTAGCGTTGGACCCTTCGTCCTCGTCCCGTCTCCCGCGTCGTCCGGGCTTTCGTGCTCGTCTCAGCTCCGCAACGCCTCTGTATGCTGTTGCAGCAGTGTCGCAGCAGCTCCTGCAGCATACCGGCTGTGCCATCTCTCGCAAATCCGTTGTGGCGTCGTACACAGGGGCGAGGGGGAGGTGCAACAGCTCACCTCGCACACACACAGCAAGCGATCATGCAGGCTCCCGCACTTCCGCCGCCTGGTCTCTGCGGTCCCCTGTGCGCACAGCAGCGACTGCTCACGCCATCGCACATGCGCACCTAAATTTCCCACGTCAACCTCGCGCTTTGCAAGGGATTCCTTCAGCTGCTCGCCAGCTGTTCACCCGTCGTTCTGCTTTTAGCTGCCGCGCTCGCTCTCTGCCACCTCACGCACTACCTCAGCACGAAATTCATGAACAATTCGAAGCTATACACTCTGTCCCTTCTACATCCTTGCGAGTCTACCGCCCAAACACCCGCTTCTCCACCCACCGACACGGCACATACACAACTGCCGCAACCGCCATGCCCGTCTCGAAGCCGATATCGCCGCCTGCGTGCGCATCGGGGCCGGCGATTGCCTTGGCCAGGACCCCGCGGTACCACTGCAGGCCGTCTCGTCAGAAGGGTCCTCCTTCCTGCACAGAGGTAAGGAACGCACCACCTGGTCCATGCCCAGCACGACCAGCGCTGCGCCACAAAGACTCGCAAAGAGCGCGGCGAGGCCTGGCGGGAGTTTGGAGGAGCGGTCCCAGATGGAAAGGTCGTACGACGAGAAGCGACCGCGGCGGAAGAGGAAATGCTGTGAAGCCGGAAGCGAAGATGTGCAAGGGTTCCGTGGATAGTGTAGGTTATATAGTAGGGCCGAGTGGAGAGATAGAAGATGTACGAAGCGAAGGAGGTGGTCGAACAGCAGGGAGGGGAGGGTCAGCCCGACGATCCTCTCGAAGGCATGGGAGGCGGCACGCACCTCTACGAGCAGGACTGCAGCGAAGATGCTGCTCCAGTACCCGAGGATGCCGAGGAAGTTGCTCAAAGCGGCGGCAAAGTGCGCCGCAGCAGCGATGGCAATAGGGAGGTAGATGGCCGTGCCGACGATGGGGAGAAGGAAGCGCGGCAGACGCGTGAGGAAGGGGAAGACGATCTGGATCGACAAGGAGAAGGCGTATTGCGTCGGGGCGTTGTTGGCTGTTTAGAAAGAAGGTCAGCGAGGTACGCGAGCGCCAGGCGCGAAGAGAACCGCGGAAGTCGCTTGTTGCTTGCCCACGCCTGGAGGGTAAAGGGGAGTACGCGATAACGTACAGATCATGCCGAGTGAGAACAGCACGAGGAGGAACTTGCCGAACCCGTGCAGCGGCTCCAGCGCAACGCCCGCCAGGCTGCCGACGTTCCCGTCGGCGAAAGCCGCCTCCCACGTCGGAACCAGCCCAGAGAGCGCCGTCGCACCAAACGCGGCTCCGAGGATCTGGATGAGTGCGCAGGGGAGGTACAGGCCGAGGAAGGTGTAGACGAAGACGAGGAAGGAAGGGACCTCGGGGCGCATGTAAGTGTTGAAGTCGGCCGAGCAGCCGGACCACGAGACTGCGATTGCGAAAGGAACGGGCGAAAGGAGGGGGGGATGGAAGGGAAGAGAGGGTCGGAGGGAACGGGAGACAGACGAGCCGGGTTGACGATGTCAGCGAAGGCTACGACGAGAAAGGTGAGCTACAACGCACTGGTGAAGCCAACGACGATGGAGATGAATGACAGAACGTTTGCGGCCGTGGCGGGAACGTCGGCCGCGTAGGAGGTCGCGGCACCAAGGTGCCTTCCGCCAAACCCGGTCAGGAGGATGAAGGCGATGAGGATGGGGAGCCCTGCGTGAAGCGGCGTCAGCACGAATGCAGCCGGAAAGTCGGGAGGAGGCGGCGTACAGGCCCAGCGCTCCATGATGTGAAGGACCCGATAACCGCAGAACGAGATGAGCATGCTGATCACAGCGACGATCACTATTCCAGCGTTGATCGAGAGGTGACCCGGGTTCACCGCAGCGAGCACCTGGCCCGCAACGATCGAGTTTACGGCACAAAAGCCGATGAAGGAGATAAGATTGAGGAGGGCGGGGAGGATCGCCGGGTAATAGCCATAGCTGCACACCCGCGTGTTCAATACTCGTCGGCAATACTCCAGAACACTGGACACACCTGTAGCGCGCAATGCCCATTGTGCGCATGCCAAGGCGAGGGCCAAAGGTGGCGATGTAGGCGGGGAGGCCGCACGAAAAGAGGTTGCAGAACGCAATGATGAGAAACGAGTCCTGCGAAGGCTCCCAACGTTAGCGCACAGCTCCTCGCGCGGTGAGGGGAGAAAGACCGTACCCGCATCGAGAGCTCGTAGTACAGCGGACCCAAGGTGCCCGTCGAGAAGCAGGCAATCGTCATGTTCATCGTCATCCTGCGGGGGCAGGATCGTCAGCAAGACGGCAATATGGTAACAGTGATGTAGCGCACCAGATGGTAAAGTTGCTGACGAAGTATGCGTCGGTGCGCTGCTCTTCCTTGAGTGGACCGACTCCGTGCGCTTCGACGTTCTCGCTCCGCATCAGCCAGGCCCAGCCGCGGCCATACCACGTCGCCGAGTGCCGCGCGGTGGGAAACTTGGTTGCATCGTCGAAGTCGAGGGTCGAGAGAGGCTTTGCCGGCTCGATGTCGTCGGAGGCCGGGGTCGCTTTGAGGAGCGATTGATCCGTCAAGGAGCGCTCCGCATGCGCAGGTCGGTGGTGCAGCTGTGCGTCCATACCGGCGCAGCGACTACGACCAATCTGAAGCAGCAGAAGCGAGGAGAGCGTGCGGCGAGAAAGTCAACGCCGCTTGGCTTCCCCGATCGACCTCCGCAGGCAAAGAGGGGGAATTGCGGAAGAAGGACGGCGCTCCCCTACAGCGACAGCGCGGCGAAGCGCTCGTCCCTGCCTTCTTGTGGGGGCTTGACAAATGGCCCACACTTATTTTTTCTGGACTCGAATGCCCCCAACCTGGCCCGAAGGTACCTCGAGGTGGGCGAGAGCCGGGCGCTGCAAGACGAGCGAGCCCGCCCTTTCCTCCGCGGAGTCCGCAGCTCGAGCTTCATCAGCTCCACCCGCTTCTCCCCCTCACCTCGCTCAGCTCGCACCGCTTCTGTGGTATCTAGCTCCCGCTTGGACGGTGAACGACGATGGCGGCGCCTCCTTACGCGTCCACTTCGACCGCCAGCGCCAGAGCTAGCGCTTCTGCCGACCTCGACGCTGCCGACCTGTTCCCGCCGCTGCGGACGCAGGACGTGCTCGCATGCCAGTTCTCCTCGTGGTACCCGCTTTACAAGCGTGTCTCGCCCAAGGCGACCGTCATCCGCCCCATCCCGAATGAGCAGGACTTCCTCGATTACCTTGAGAGCGATGGGCTCTTCCTCCCCGAAGGCAGCGGACCCATGGGGTGCGTCTTCTTTGCGGCTTTCTCTCGAGATGTACGCTAACCCCTGATTGCGCGCAGGCTCAGCGAGCTGAGTGACTCGGAGGGCGAGGAGGACGCCCCCATCGACCCCTCCGCCTCGTCGACCGACAGCGATAGCGACGAGGAACCGGCACGGCAGTTCTCCTTTCCGCATCTCGACGCCGAGATTCGCTCGGTGCTCGAACGGTACGACGGGGCGGTGTTCCCCAAGCTGAACTGGTCGTCCCCTCAGGTTCGCTTCTTCCCGGTACTTCTACTCTGCCTCTCGACATGCTGAACTCCCTTCGAACGCAGGACGCCGCGTGGATGATACCGGGCCAGAGTCTTAAATGCCAGACCCCGGCGGACGTCTACCTTCTCCTGAAGTCGAGCGACTTCATCTCGCACGACCTCGACCACGCCTTCGACGACTGTGTCGACTACCCTCCTTCCACATCTACACATGCTTCGGCCTCTTCCGTTACTTCACCAGAGCTCGATGAGGACGCCCTAGCTCGCCTCACCGTCTCGGACGCAGCCACAGCCGCACCCGCAGAGGCAGCCGCACCCGCACCGTTGCGCAAGCCCCGGCCGTACATGTTCGAGCTCGTGCTGAAGAAGTGGTTCGACATGCCAGGCTCGCAGCAATGGCGGTGTTTCGTACGGGACAACCGACTGCTGGGTGCGGTTTCCCCAGCTTCCTCTCGCGAGCGAACCTGACAGAGAAGAGAACGCAGGCATTTCGCAGCGCGATACGACGTTCTACGACTTCCTCCAGTCTGAAGCGACACAGCAGGACCTGCGGGAGCGGATCACGCGTTTCTGGGAGGAGGACATCCGGGACAAGGCGCCGCTGTCGAGCTGTGCGTTCCGCTCTTCTCCCCTTCCCGATCGCTCTTGACACGCTATTACCGCAGACGTCCTCGACGTCTATCTCACACGGGATGCCTCGCGTGTCTTCCTCGTCGACCTGAACCCGTACGCGCCGCGGACCGATCCCCTCCTCTTCACCTACGCCTCCCTGCATGCCATCTCCCTCTCCCCGCCTGCCGCACCCGAGCTGCGCCTCATCTCCTCCGCCGCAGAGGGCGCGTCGAGCATGCCGCGGTACTCGCACAACCGGTACCCGAAGGACGTGGTCGAGATGAGCGAGGGGCAGAGTGTCGCCGAGTTTGCGAGGGAGTGGATGGGGCGGGTCGCGGAAGCGGCGGCGGCGGGCGACGACGAGGAGGCGAAGGAGGAGCGGGAAGAGGGGAAGAAGGTCGACAAGGAGGCGATCGGGCGATAGACGGCGGGACTTCGCAAGCCTGCGATTGCATTCCAGCTCGCTCCGGTCACGGAGAGCAAAATGCGAAGAGCGTGAGATGGCACAACAACGGCCTATGAAAAGCCAAGCTACTCGTCGTCCGAGTCCGCAATCACCCTCTTTTTCCGCCCGCCCCTGCTCCTCGGCGCAGGCTCCTCCTCGCTCTGCTCCTCGCTCTCCGCCCCGTCCCCGCTGTCCTCCTCAGCCGAAAGGTCCGCGAAGACGCGCGGACCCCTGCCCCGGCGGCTACGGCTGAGGCGCAAGCGGTCGGCCTCCTCGCTGTCCTCTTCCGACCCCGACGCAGACTCGGAGTCGGAATCAGAGCCGGAGGACTCCGTGTCCGGCTCCTCGTCAATCACCTCACCCTCGTGCCGCCTGGCCCTCGCAGAGCGGCGCGCGCGCCGTGCCGCGCGCTCGTCCTCCTCCTTTTCGGATGACTCCGCATTGCTCGAAGGGGCGCGGCGGTGCGCACGGCGGCCAGCGCGGGGCGGCACGGGCCCGTCCTCGCTAGCGGCTGAATCGTCCTCCCTCGAGTCGCTCGACGACTCTGTGCGAGAGGAAGACGCCTCGCGCGTCGCGGGCGGGGAGTTGCGCGAGCGCCTCCTGCGCTCCCTCGCGGCCGCGCTCTCGTCGTCCTCTTCGTCACCGCTCTTGACGAGGAACCCGTCGTCCGAGTCGTACGTGTCCTGTGAACCGCCTGCGTCGCTGTCCGAGTCGGAACCGGAGCCCGAGCGGGAGGACGAGCCGGAAAGCGCGACGTCGTGGTGCTGACGGCCGAGATGGCGACGACCGAAGGGCAGCATAAAGCCCCCGCCTGCGTCTGACTCGGAGTCGGATTCGGAGGAAGGGGAGGAGACGTCCCACTCGCGACCGCTGCGCACACCGTCATCAGCCACGATCGACTAGAAGATAGCAGGACAGAGAAGGAGAGAGAGAAAGACGACGCACCAGCCCTCACACACGCCCGTCCGCTCATCCAACTCCCAGTTGCACTCCCCACACCTCCTGACGCCGTCCTCCGCGTCCCTGACAACCTGCGCCAGCCTCCTCCTCCTGTCCTTGGCGCTCTCCGTCCCGCCCACGCCAGGCCACAAGCCGCCCCAGCTCGCGTCGCCTTCATCCATGGCCACGCTCGGCTCGGACTCCGCACCGGGCGTCTTGCCCGGCGAGGACCGCGCGCCGAGCGCGCCGCCTTCGCCCACGCCGCCCCGCCGCAGGGACGCGAGCACCTCGTCGAGCACAAAGACGCGGCTGGGCGCGCGGGCGCCGCACGACGCGCGACAAGACGGACAGACGAGGTTCGCAGCGCGATGCGCGCCTTGCGGGACCGCAGGAGGCGGGCGAGGGGCAGGGGCCGCAGCGGCGGCGGGAGGGGAGGGCGAGCGAGGGGCGGGGCCGGCTTCAGCTTCGACAGCGGAAGCGGCGGCACGAGTGGCGGCTGCGGGCTCGGATGCTCCATCGGGGAGCTCCTCGATGCGCGCCCGTGCGTCAGCTGTGCCGCTAGCGAAGCGCGCCAAGCGGGCCGCGCGCATCGCGTCGAGCCTTTGCGATTCGCTGTTGGGCACGCGGCGACGCTGCTGCGGCTGCGGCTGCGCGGCGGCGGCAGTGACGAGCTGGTTGACCGTTTCCGTAAGGCTCTGGCGCGCGTTCGCGCCGCGAAGGCGGAAGGGAGCGTCGTTAACCTGCCCGCCAACGTATGACGAGCCGGTGCTGCTTGCCGACGAAGAAGAACTGCTGTCCGACTCGGAGGACGATGCGGACGAGGCGGCACTGTCTTCGCGTTCGGCAGCTGGGGCGTCCCCGGCGTTGGGGTCGGGGCGGAAGAACCAGTTGACGAGGCACTTGCGGCAGCTGTTCGTGCGAAAGCGATCAGGCTGGAAGGAGAAGGACGGAGGTAACGGGCGCACAAGACGTGCCCGCACTGCAGCGAGTGGGGACGGTCGAGCGACTCGAGGCAGACGGTGCAGCTCACGGCGGCGTGAAGCGAGGCTAAGACGGCAGTTTGTGTCGAAATGAACTACGGGCGGCGCCGAGTGTCAACATTGAGACAAGCGAGAAAGACGAGGAAATGCAGCGCACCTCCTCCTTGTAAGCGAGTTCCTTCTTCAACCGGACAATCTCGTAATCCTCAGGCTTGTCGCCGTCGGGTCCTTGTTCGTCCTGAGCCGTAGCGCGGCCCTTGCCCTTGCGCTTCCTCCGCTCCTCCGGCGAAAGCCCGTCGCGCGTCCCTTGTTCTGTCGCGTCGTGCATGTCCTCGTCGAGCTGGACGACCTTGTCCTCGGGTTCGCGCCCGTCGTTCTGCTCATTGTCCTTGTCCTGGACGACGGTCGAGCTGGATGCACTCGAAGGCTCTGCTGCGGGGGCGCGACCGGCATCATCGGGAGGAGCGTCCCCACCTGCGGAGGTGTCCATGCTCTGCTCGTCCTCGGAGTGGGCGAGCTTGGTAAGCTTGCGCTTCTTCTTGTCTTTGCGCTTCTTGCTCTTGTCCTTTTTGCCCTGCTCGGGCGCGGGTGAGTCGCTCGCGGTCGCGTCGTCCTCGTCGTGCAGCGCGTTGGCGCGCGAACGCTTGCGCGACGACGAGCTCAAGGCGGGCGGAACAGCGGGAGGTGCAGTGTCGACGTTGGGCTGCAAGCGCCCGGTCCGCGCCATCAGAGCTCGGCTCGAGGCAGCGACCGAATGGAGGAGGGAGAGCGGCGTGAAGGAGGAGAGGGGGACACCTCGATGCCCACCTGTAAACTGACCAAGTAGCTGGTGCAGCTTATTGAGATATGCTTGTCATGCTTACGATACTCACTGCCACCTTCACGCGTATGCTCAAAGAGAAGGGGTGTCGAGGTGACTGGGTCCCCCTGAATCGCTCCCTCCGCCGTTGTCCGCTCTCCCTCTGCTCCCACAGCGCGAGAACACTCACGAGCAGCACCATGTCAGTCCCAAGGCCCACACGATGTGCCTCGAAGCAGTCGCACCCGCACGCACGCCGTCCCTGACCCGCTCCACCACCCCTCCCTCCGGTCGCATGCACAGGTCCGCCCTCCCGACCGAAGACCTCATTGGTGCGTGCAGCCCGTCCCAGCGTGCTCCACACTTGCACTAGTTCTTACATACACGCGCAAACAGACTACGAGGAGGACGTCCTCGAGCCCACCCCGGCCGCTGCCCCCGCCGCTGCTGCTGATGGCGAGGCCGCCCCCGCCGCCGCCGACGCCAAGGACCAGAAGGGTTCGTACGTCGGCGTGCACTCGACCGGCTTCCGCGACTTCCTCCTCAAGCCCGAGCTCCTCCGCGCCATCTCGGACCTGGGTTTCGAGCACCCTTCTGAGGGTGCGTGCGTTCCTTGCCTTCTCCCCGTCCAAACGCACCGCACTGACGCCTTACTGCACGCGCACAGTCCAGCAGGAGTGCATCCCGCAGGCTATCCTCGGCATGGATGTCCTCTGCCAGGCCAAGTCGGGTATGGGTCAGTCGCGTCTCCCTCTGGCTCGTCTTCTCGCGCGTCTTACTTCAAGACTACGACGCTGACTGTGGGAGCGCGCCGTTTGCAGGCAAGACGGCCGTGTTTGTAACGGCGACGCTGCAGCAGATCGAGCCGGTCGACGGCGAGGTGTCGGTCATCGTTCTGTGCCACACGCGCGAGCTTGCGTACCAGATCAAGAACGAGTACGCGCGCTTCAGCAAGTACATGCCCGACGTCCGCACCGGCGTCTTCTACGGCGGCACGAGCGTCAAGGTCGACCAGGACCTCCTCAAGAACAAGGAGAAGTGCCCGCACATCGTCGTCGGCACCCCCGGTCGCCTCAATGCCCTCGTTCGCGACAAGAGCCTCAAGGCCGGCAGCGTCCGCCACTTTGTTCTCGACGAGTGCGACAAGATGCTCGAGTCTGTCGGTTAGTCTTCATGCGCCCATCCACTCTTTTCTTCCTCGCTGCTCGCCGCCCGCCGGACAACTCGCGCAACGCGCACGCACCGCATCGCGGTCGACTCGGTCGTCTGCCGCGCATGCATACGTAACGCACGCCGTACACCCGCCGAAGGGCGGTCGCGCCGTCCTTAGAGGGCGGGAGGGCGGCGCGTCAAGTCCTTGATCCGTTGTTGAGGCCGGCCGGGAAACGCTCCAGCAGCCACCTCCCGGTCGTCGCGGTCGTCACGCTTGCCGCCATCGGTCTCCTCTCCTCCCTCCTCGCCCGTACATGTCAAAAGTCGCGCCGGTCGCGACACCATCATCGCCCTTCTTCTCGCCGAGGTCATCAAGATCAACCCGTCTACGCTTCCACCCTTCTCTTCCCGATCCTCACTTCCATCTCCATTTACCGTCCTATCCGTTGCAAGGCCGACGTCGGCGTTGTCAAGATCGACCTTCCTTTCGCCTGCCCGATCACCCTCGTCCACCGCTCCCCACCTTGCCGCCCGACTGCGCAAACCTGCTCTCCATAGCCTCGACCGGCGCGACGATGACATTCCCCTGCCTGTCCTCACGTCCTCCATTACGTGCAAGCGGGCGACCGTGCGGCCGAGTGCGACGGGCCGACCGTTCTCAGTCGGGCGGTGACAGCAGCGACAGCAAGTTGACGAATAGTTTCGGACAAAACGCTTACTTTTCCTCTTTCTCTCTTCCCACTCTTTCGCACCGTCACCGTCACCGGCAACGCCACCTCGGTCGACTCGTCCTCGCCCACTTTCGCCGCTGCCATTACTTCCCCGCCCTGCCCGCCTCACCAGACATGCGTCGCGACGTCCAGGAGATCTTCAAGGCGACACCGCACCACAAGCAGGTCATGATGTTCTCGGCGACGCTCGCCAAAGAGATCCGCGTCACATGCAAGAAGTTCATGCAGAGCGTACGTGGCCCCTCCTCCCTCACTTCCGCCTTCTCCGAACTTACGAGGTGCCGTCGCGCAGCCGCTCGAGATCTACGTTGACGACGAGAAGAAGCTCACCCTTCACGGTCTGCAACAACACTTTGTCCGCCTTGAGGAGGGCGCCAAGAACCGCAAGCTCAACGACCTCCTCGACTCGCTCGAGTTCAACCAGGTGCGTCCGCCCGGCATGCCCCGTCCACCCTGCCCGGGAGCGAGTACTGACTGGTGGTACCGCGACGCGCCCAGGTCTGCATCTTTGTCAAGTCGGTCTCGCGCGCAACCGAGCTCGACCGCCTCCTGCGCGAGTGCAACTTCCCGTCGATCGCGATCCACTCTGGCCTGCCGCAGGAGGAGCGCATCAAGCGGTACCAGCAGTTCAAGGCGTTCGAGAAGCGCGTCCTCGTCGCGACCGACATCTTTGGCCGCGGTATCGACGTCGAGCGCGTCAACATCGTCGTCAACTACGACACGCCCGGCGACGCCGATTCGTACCTCCACCGTGTCGGTCGCGCGGGTCGCTTCGGTACCAAGGGTCTCGCGATCACGTTCGTCGCCAACGACGAGAACGAGGAGGTCCTCAAGAGCATCCAGAGCCGCTTCGAGGTTGCCATCACCGAGCTCCCGGAGACGATCGAGCCGTCGACGTACAGTGCGTTGCCCTCCTCCCCCTTCCTCTGCTGTATCGCGACTGACGCTCTTTCCGTGCGCGTGCAGTGAACGCGTAATCCTCCGCGCCCCTCTCGCTTCTCCCCTTTCTCGCCTTTCTGTCCGTCTGTGTAGTTTCTACCCGCCCTTACCCTCCGTTCCTCTCCCTCCCCTCGATGTTTGGAACAAAAGCCCCGCCCCGGCCTTAGCGCTTCACTCCCGTCTCATGCCCGTCTCAAGGTGATGGTAGTCTCATCTCGCTCATGTCGGCCAGTTAATGCAGCCCGGCCGGCGCAAGGGGCAGGCGACGGCGTGAGAACCGCAGGGGAAGACGTGTGCGAGAAGGGACAGAGAGAGCAGGAGGGACACAACGGCAGCGAAATGACGGTGATTTGCCCGCGCGACTCACGCGTCGACTGGAAGCCATGAAACGCGACAGTGCATTGAGTCCCGCCTCTCCGCCCGACCCGAGTCTGGCAACCTCAATACACCGCGGCTCTACCGCCCCGTCTCCCTCTACAGAGTCTACCGCCGCCTCTTCGCCCATGCCGTCACCGCCGCGACCGCGACCGCAGCGGCCGCAGCGCTTCCCATCGCCGCCAGCGCGCCGAGTGTGCTCCCTCTCGCGAACGCCGTGTCCGTCTCGCCGCCCGCAGCCGTCCGGCGCGGGGGCGCGCGCCCGCCCAGCCCCAAGGAGTACCAGGGCCGTTTTGCTAAGGACGAGGGCGAGGACAGCGCCGTTTCCAACGCCGAGAGACGCGAGGTCACGCTCTTCAGCTGTGCGAGGAGGAAGGCGAGATCTCGGGAGGCGGCAGGGGTTGGAGAGGTGGGGGCGAGGTCGGTAGAAGAGGAGGGGTCGTCGGCCTCGGATTCGGAATCGCCGGAGGCGGAGTCCTCCTCTTCAGCCGCAACGGCATCGGGAGGGACGGAAGAAGTGTACACGCCGAGCGTTGGCGGCGGGAACTCGGCGGTGAACTCGGTGACCGCCGCGGCGGCGGCGCCGAGCTTGACGAGCGACTTGGGGAGGAGCGATTGCGTTATGGTGCGGATGACAGCGCCGGGTATCCAGGCTGAGTGAATTCAGCTTGTCAGTCCTAGATCACCGTCGCCCGCAAGTCCTCCTTCTGACGAGGATTATCGACAAGAGGAGCCTTAAGGACGACGGGAGACGTACAGCCCAACCCCGACAAATCCGTAATCTGCACGATCCTGCTCCCAGCGCCCACTTCCTCGATCATAAAGCCTGACACACTGAGCTGCATGCGGTTGTGCGCCGGGTTCGGCGGTACGCGCGGGTGGTCGACCGACGTTGTCGCGGCGAAAACGCGCAGTTTGTCCGAGACGGCCTTGCCCGGTGCGGGCGCGTCGGCGGCCGTCGGGAGCTTGTTCGCTACGGAAAGAAGGACGAGGTCCTTCGCTTTCACCATCGCCATGCCCTTCATGCGCATGTGCCTGCGAGAAAGAGAGGGTGAGCTGCGTCTGCATGACCGACCTTCGCAGCGTAGAGCGAGGCTGACGGCTCCAGTTCAAGTGCGAAGAGCGAGCGGAAGGGCTGGACGCACAGACAGTTGCCTTTCCTCCCCTCGACCTCGAACCGCTCAATTTCGTCCGCACCCTCCGCCATGCTGTCCCACCTGGCGCGGCTTTCCACGTCCTGCAGGACCTGGAACAGCTGCCGGATAGGCACGTCGGGGAAGGTGGCGCAGATGCCGAACAGCGAGGCAAGCTTTGGATGCTGAAGCACCTCGACGTTGTTCCCCTCGTACGTCGACTTCCACTCGCTCAGCGGCGCGGCAGGAATCGAAGTAGTCGGTGCGGCGGAGATGTGCGAGAGAAAGGAGGGCGCAGTAATTTGCAGGAAATTGGCGACCGTCTCGTCGAGCTTGCCGGCGGGAAAGAGGGGAGGTGGAGCTGCTGGCGGCGCCGCCTTGATCCGCCGACGCTTCGTGCGCATCTTCTCTGACACGCCGTCTTTCTCGCCATTGGAGACGATGGCGACCGGCGCAGGCGCTGGCGGTGGCGGCTGGACGACGATGACGGGTGCGGGAGGAGTGACAACGGGCTTGCGCCTCGGGCCTGACGGGACGAGATCGAGTCCCGCGCGGAGGACAAGGAGAAGGACGACTTGCAGGAGCCCAACGTGCAGTCCATCGAGTCCCAGGCGAGCTGCGGGCGGTGAGGGAGCGTCAGGCGAGGCGAAGCGATGAAGAGGGGAAGGCAAGCTCACACCGGCTCGAGATGAGGAAGTACAGCGGAGACAAGCTCAGTAGCAGAGATACGAGGCTCTTGTTCGTGTCGTTGAGCGGCGCAACCGCACTCGCCGTCGACATGGCGCAAGGGGCGAGTCGCTCGACGCGCAGTCGTGACGAGGAGAGAGGGTGCGGACGGGCGTCGTTGGGCGGATGGTCTCGAGCAGGATCGCAAGCAAGTCGAATGAAGGAATGCTGTACACCTCAGCAAGACTCACGCGAGGGACGAGCGAGTTGTGCGACGGAGACCCGCCTCGAGAGGCGACTTCGCAACGCCGGCAACTCTCGCCTGGCTGTTCCCTGCGGAGAGTGTAGCGAACCAATGCTATGCAATGCAGAAGGTACAACAAAGCGGGCGAGGGGATATCACACAACCGAGAGCACACCGAGAGTAATCCAAACGGCCTCCTTCCTCGTCCATCGCGCCTCCTATCGGTCGGACGACACCTGCAAGCAGAGAAGCGGGTCAGCACGGCGTCAAGTTCGAGCAGAGTGCGAAAAAGGAGACACACCGACTCGAAGAACTGCCTCAGCGTCGAGCTGAGGACGTCGGGGAGAGCGTCGACGTCGCGCAGCACAACGAAGTGCTCGAACGTGGCAGCGAACGAGTCGATGTAGCGCTCCATCTTGAGCTGAAGACGCCCATCCGCGCCAACTCCGTAACTTGCGCTCTTCATCTCGAGGATCGAATGCTGGTTTGCGTCGGCAACGCTCGTGGGAGTCAAGTCGTCCGACACCCGGCGGTGCAGACTATCAATAACGACTGTGGACGTGAGAAGCAAGAGTTTACGGACGCGTCAGGACTGATGGCAGGGGAAGAAAGAGGAGGAAGAGGGAAAAGAAAGCGAGACGCACCGAAGACGAACATCACTTTCTGCTCCGTGGCCTTGCGAAGGAGCGCGCGCAGCTTGTCGTGGTCCTGACACACGCCGTCGCTGATGACGACGACGAGCTGCCACAGGTCGCCCGCAGCGAGGGACGACTTGCCCGACCGCGCCGAGTCCTTCGCCTCGGCGAGCTGCGCGAGCGTGCGCTCGACAAGGAGACGCACGTCGGTCGACTTTTGCTGGAACGTGAACTTGCTGAGGAGCGATGCGCCCGCCTCGTCTGAGACGACGCCCGCCTCGAACGGGTGGAGGACCTCGGTCATCTCGCCGAAGCGGCTGATCGAGACGCCGCCGACCTCGAGGCGCGTGAGCGCGCGCGATATGAGCGCGAGCGATTGGAACGCGAGGTGGACCGAGTGCGAGTCGGCCATTGACTTGGAGTCGTCAATCGCGACGAGCACCTGGTACTCGCGCTGCGACGGGCGTGTGCGGCGAAGCCAGATCTTGTCCTTGGTGAACTCGGACGCGATGTAGGGGATGATCTTCTTCATGTTGAGGCGCTTGCCTGAACGGTAGTCACCCTTAAGGCGCGTCGCGAGCGTCGGCTCGAGGATGAGGCGCAGCTGCTCCGTCAGCGCGTACGAGAGGTCACGCGTAAGCGATTCGTACAGCCGCCAGACACCGTCGGCGGTGAGGTTCGGGTCGTCACCGGAGCGCCACTGCAGCATAGCTCGCTCAACCGCCTTGTCCTGCTCGAGGTCGAGGACGGGCGCAAAGGTGGACGACGGGTGGTCGAGCTCGTCGGAGCGGACCTCGTCCTCCATCTCGCGGTCCTCGTCGGCGAAGGAGCGCTCCTGGCGGAGCTCGGCGGCAGGGATGGCCTTGGCGTCGGCCTCGGTCAGCGACGAGCCCTTGAGCTGCATCGTCGCCGGCTGCTGCTGTTGCGCCGCCTCGTCCTGCTCATCGACGGCCATGTCCTCGTCCTCAGCGGGGAACTCCTCGGCAGGCTCGGTCGTCTCGCCGAGGTGAAGCTGCTCGAGCTTCTTGACCTGCTCTTCGCTTGCCGGGCCGAGCGCCTGCTCGTCCGTCTCCTGCTCGTCACCCTCCTGAACGTACTCGACTGCGCCGTCGCCCTTCGCCTCGGGCGCCGTCTCGGGCTGCTCCTGCTCGTCGGGCTGAGCGAGATCGCCGATCGCCTCGAGGCGGCGGCGCCAGTTCTGAAGCGAGTCACCGAGGCTGCGCTGCTGCTCCGCGGGGGAGCGGTCCTGCGCGCCCTGCGGCGGCGCATTCGGATCGGCGGAGGGGTCAGCCGCAGCGCGCTGCTTAGACGGCCCGCTTCCAACAGCGGAAGGTGCAGACAGCGCGGGCGCATCTGCGTCCTCCTGCATGTCCTCGTCCGCCTCGTCGTCGCCGGCCTCGCGCTGCGCGTTCGGCTCGGTGGACTCCTCCGGTGCGGACTGCGCACCGGACTGGCGCGAGGTGTCAGGCGCGTTCGCGGGGTCGGGCTTGGACGCCGCAGCGTCCTGTTCGCCCTCGCCGCCCGTCTCGCCCTGGTCCGCGCCGCCGAGAGACTGGTCAATTCCCTGATCTTGCTGCGGCTGCTCGTCGTCCCCCTCGGGCTGAGCGGCGTCCTGGTTGGCCATGAGCGGGTCTTCCTCCTCGTCGCCACCCCCATCCTTGGCGTCGCCCATCTCCTCGAGCTGATCGGGCCGCTCGTCGTTCTCGCCCTCGCGACCTTCTGCGAACGGAAGGAAGCGTCAGACATTGAAGTGGGCAAGCGGGAGGGGGAAGCGAGGAAGGGCCAAAGGCGGGTCGGAGACAAGGGGAGAGAAGGACAGTGGGAAGTGCACCTTCAGGCATGTCGCCCATGTCGTCAAGTTCGATGTCCTCGTCTTCGCCGGCGTCCTTGTTTTTGTCGTCGCCATCGAGGTTCATGTCCTCGGGGAGGTCGAGGTTGTCGGCCTCGGGCATGGCGTTATCGAGGCGCTCGCCACCCTCCTGCTCCGCCTGCTCGCCGTCCTCGCCCTCAGCGTCACCCATCTCGTCCTCCGCTTCCGCACCCTCGGCTTCTTCGCCTTCGGGCCCCTCGCCGTCCTTCTCCTCGCCTTCCTTGCCCTGCGCCTCGTCCTTTGATGCCTGCTCCTCTTCACCCTTCGACACGTCTTCTCCCTCCTGGCCCTTGGGTTGAGGCGCGGGCGCCTCGTCCTCCTTGGCGCCCATTTCGGCCTCGCCAGCCGACTTGGTCGTCTCCTGGTTGACCTCGTCGGTCTTGCCGTCCTTGTTCTCCTGTGGCGGCTCGTCGTCGCCCCAGAACTTCTCGTCGACGGACGAGGGGTCGAGCGGATCGACATCTGCGACTTGCTCCTCGGGCTCGGCGTCCTCCTCGTCGTCGCTCTCGCCCTCGTCGCGGTCTTCCTTCGCGCCATCGCCGCGATCCTCGAGGTCGCCGTCGAAGTCCTGCTGCATCTCGACGGCGTCGTCCTCGCCCTCGTCCTGCGGTTGCTCGTCCTCGCGCTTCTCCTGCGGGACGTCGCTCTGCAGGCCCTCGAGCTGCGATTCGTCTTCGATCTCGTTCGAGACGTTTTTCACGCCGGTGCCTTCGGCCATACCAGTGCCCTCGGTCGTCTTGCCGTCGCTCTGGTCGGCGTCCGCACCGCCCTTGTCATCGCCCTCCGGCGGACGGCAGAAGCCGTCCGTCGCAAGTTCCTTCAGGATCGAGGCGAGGACGTGGTTGAGCTTGAGTGACGCCTTGTGCCAGTCGAAGAAGGATCCGAGCTGGCGCGAAAGGAGGTCGGCGTAGATGCGGAGGAACGGAGCGACGCGGGCGACGAGTGCCGCAGCCGATGCGGTCTTTGGGGGGAGAGGAGTCTTAGCGTACGTTAGGCAGACGGAAGCGCTAACAGAACGCACCTGCTGCGGCTGAGCGAGAAGCGCGTGCGCCTGGTGTGCGAATTGGTCGACCTTGTTGACGATCTCGTCCAGGCGGAACGTCGTGAGAAGCGAGCGGTAGGAGCGTCCGGCGATGCCGACTGCGCCATCGACAAGCTCGTCCTCCTCCGCGACCTTAAAGCCTTCATCGGCGACCTTCTTGAGATTCTGCGCAACAACGAGCACCGCACTGACGAGGTCATCGTGCGCAAACTTCAGCGCCGAGAGGCTGCCCTCTTCGCCGTCGACCTCCTGCGGCTCTACGTGAGGGACTTCGATAGAGCCGAGGAAGCGGGTGAGCGGCGCGAGGACGTAGCGCAGCGACGCCGACTGCTCGAGGCCGCCAAACGTCTCGGCGAGAGTGACGAGGTGGACCCGCGCGTCCTGTGCAAGCGCGAGCTCGTCGACGGTTGCGATGACCGGCTCGTAGCCCGCCATCGCGGACAGCGCTTCGCGAAGGCGGGACTGGTCGCGCCCAACGAGCGCTATCGCCTCGTTGATGGCGTCGGCGGGCTTAGTCGCCTCGCCGCTTGAGCCACCAGCGCTGGCCGCCCGGTAGTTGACGATCTCGTCGCGCGCCTCGCTCAGCGCGTGCAGCGCCTTCGACGTTGCCGCGAGCAGCGTGTTGAGGAGCTGGCGCGCCGGAAGGACGGGCTGCGCGTTGACGACCTCGGCGAGGCGCTTGACGATGAGCTCGAGCTGCACCTGCGCAGCGAGCGAGGCGAGAAGCAGCGAGCGGTGATCAAAGGTCTGGTTGATCCCGCTTTGGATGTGACCGAGAGCCCGCTGCACATCGGGTGTGCGGACATCGGCGTGGTGGGCGGCCGGCAGCGTTCTAAGCGCCGGAAGCTCCGAGAGCTGGCGGTAGTGGTACGCATCGGCCTTGACGACACGTGCATGAACATCGCCGCCGACAGTCGCCTGATCGAGCGTAAGGAGCCAGTGCGACGGCATCATGCTGTACACGACACCTGCGTCCTCGAGGCGAGCGACGACCTGAGGCGACGGCGACGGCGAGATTCCGACGCGCTTCAGCTCGTTGAGTAGGTCGCGCCACGCGCGACGCTTGCGCTCGATGAGATTCTTGACGCGCTGCTCGCGACCCTCTTCGGGCCCAAGCGGCTCCTCGCGAAGTTCCTTCGCCGTCGCGATGATCTCGACAGCGAAGCTGTCGAGGTACGCACCTTGCTCGGCGCCAACGAGGCCGGCGAGGGATGACGCCGCCAGCGAGTTCAGGCGCGTAACCGTCTGTTCAAGCTTGATGAGGTGCACCGCGTCGGTCTCGGCGAAGAGGTCGGCGGGGAGCGCGGGGATCTTGTCGGCCGCGACGACGGGGAACGGCGATGAGGCCGACCTGCGCGAGGGATTTCGGTCAGTAGACTGCAGTGGGAATTGAGAGCGAAGAAGGCGGCTCACCCGGCGGTGATGGCTGTCTTGTCCAGCTCGCCGGCGGTGAAAAGGTCCGTCGCCGGCTTCTGAAGAAGCGTTCGCAGCTTGCGCACGCACTTGTGGAGCTGGTGGTGGCTGCGGACGGCACTCGCGCGCAGGGCGGCGACGTTGATGTCCTTCCAGCTCGCGAGCTTGATCACGTTCTGCACGTCCTTGTCGATCCTGGCGCGCTCGCTGACCAGGTGCATGGAGATGCGCGGCTCGAACTGCGAGTAGAAGGCATGCACGTTGAGGAGGAGGTCGCCGACGCGCTTGAGCGAGGCCGCTCCGTTGCCGAGCTCCTGTGCAAGGGAAGAGCGGGGTCAACTCGCGCACAACGGACGGGAGAACATGCTCGAGGACGCACCTTGGCGGCGTCGGGCCTGTTGCCCAGCTCGGAGGCAAAGTTGCCAAACGAGAGGACGAGCTCCAAACGCGCGCCGAACTGGCCGACCGAGCACGACTTGAAGAACGAGTCGAGGAGCTTGACGAGGTCGCGGAAGTACTCATCGGGGTCACCCTCAGGGTCGATGTGCGCCTCGCGGTCGACGCCTGGCGCGCCGCGGATGGCCGTCTCGTAGAAGCGGAACCACCAGTCGGAGACCGTGTCGCCGAACTTGTCCTGGACTGTCGAGAGGAGGCGCGACCAGCACGAGAGCTCGAGGCGGCGCCACTCGACGATTAGCGCGATGACCTCGTCGCGGTTGGCGCTGATCGAGTGCTCGCGGTCGGCGAACTTCTCCCAGTCCTCAGTGTGCTGGAGGAGCTGCTCAAGATTGGTGAGAACGAGTGCGATCGAAGCCGCCGACGTGAGGTTCAGGATCCCGCGGCAGCGGTCGCGCAGCGCATGCAGAACCATCTGCTCGGGCCACTTGGCGATGATGACCTCGAGGCGCTCGATGAACGCGAGGAGGACAGGCACGACCTTAGCCGTCTCGCGGACGTTCGGCTCGTTGTAAAAGTCGTGATGCGGCGCGTCGACTGACTCGTGCGCGTTGGCCGCCTGGCTAAGCTCGAGGAGGGTGCGAACACGGTACGCCGCGCTGTCTCGGTCGAGTGCATCATCGAGGGACTCGTAGAGCTTCGGAATGAGCGTGTTGATACTCGCGTGGCGGAGGCGCTCGAATGCCCCCGTCGCCGTCGAGGCGAGGTTGTCCTGACGCTCCGAGAAGAGGCTCGCGTGAAGCTGAGCAATGAGAAGCTGGTCGCCGGGCTGGACGAGGCGGGGCGGCTTGGTCGGTGCGCCCGAGACAGGCCCGTCCTCGCCCTCGTCTGCCATGACGTCCTCAAAGGTCGGGAAAAGCTTGGCAAACTCGGCCGCCTCGAGCTCCTCATCCGTCTGCGCCTGTTGGACGTCGAGCTTGGCCTTGTAGAGCGACGCCTCGGCCGCGGCCGCCTCCTCATCGTGATGGCGGTCGGTGGCCCAGAGGAAGTGCAGGCGCTCGTAAAGCTGCGTGAGCCGCACGATGACGTTGCTCCTGCTCGCCGTCTCATGGACGATGCTTGAGGCGAGCGCGGCAACCTGGAGAAGCGTTGCCTGCGCTGGATGGAGCGGCGCCTCGCCCGCCTTGATGCTGAGCGGGAGCTCGTCACCGTGGACCGACGGCAGCTGCGCGATGCTCGGGAATCCCGTCAAGCGCTGTACGAGCATGCGGAACGGGGCGTTCGCCGATGGCTGCGCGGCAGCCTGCGCGACATGCGCGAGGAGCGCGAAGCCGATCTTGAACGTCCCCAGCGCAAGCCGGATTGGCGCGACAATGTCGCTCAGCTCGGCGTAGGCGTGGTCGAGGCGGCGGAGGAGCGTGTCGACCGAGCGCTGAAGATTCGCCTCGCGATTGCTAGCTGCGGGCGACCACGACTTGCCGAGCTCAGCGAGTAGACTGTTGAGCTGCGTGTCGCTGATGATCTGCTCCTGGAAGGAGCGGAGCTCAGCGAAGAGGGCGGAGAGAAGCGAAGCGTTGCCCTCGCGCATTACGGGCGCGACGCCGGCCTGCTCGAGCTGGCGATGAAGGTGGTCGACCTCCTGTTGCAGGCGGTCAAGCTTGGCGTTGCGACCGTTGCTTGTGACGTAGAGCTCGTCGAGGCGGACAGCCGCGAGGACGCTCGACATCGCAGCGAGCTGTCGACTGATGAAGCTCGAGTGCGCGCGAAGGCCGACCGCCGGGTCGAGCGGTAGGTTGGGCACATAGAGATACCACAGGAACCGCGAGAACGCGACGAAACCGGACGCGACGGCGCGGAACTCGACCTTGTCCGCCTCGAGCAGCGGAAGCGCGCCGGTAAGGTAGCGCTCGGCGGCTTCGGCGAGCGGCGCAGACAGCTCCGCCCGTCGGGCGACCTGGCTCGAAAGGTTGACGACGCTCAGGGGCTCCCCGCCGGCCTGCTTGTCCTCGGCGCCCGAGATGACCTGCGCAGCGTAGAGCCAGTCAGTGCTGCTGCCGGGCGGTAGTCAGAGGAACGAACGCACGAGGCCGATGAGTGCAAGCAGCGCAGCACGAAGGCTTTCGGTGCGAGACGAGTTGTCAGGAGCAGCAGCAGCGAGCTGGAGACTCGCCGTGCGAGCGAGTGCCGCCGACTGCATAACGAGGTTGCCGAGAGTAGGCGTGTCGCCGAGTCTGCACACGGGGCAGTGTAAGTAGAGCAAGGGCCGCTAAAGAGGGAGCAGAACGGACCGAAGGTCGACGACCTTCCGCAGGAGAAGCGGGCGGGCGACATCCGCCGGCGATGCGGTTGAGACGGTCTGAGAGGGGGAAAACGTGAGACTTCAACAAAGGAGAAGGCAAACCACGCCGGCGCACCTTGGTGAAGCTGCGCGCGAGGTGTTCCGACCAGTTCAGGAGGGTCGCGAAGAGCGCGGCGGGCTTGGCTGCAGGCGGGAGGGGAACTCAGCAACGGCAGCGCGAGCGAACGACGGCGATGACCTACTCTCGTTGTTGCCCGTGGGCCAGAGAGCGAGTTGGTGAACGGCGACGACGTCTGAGAGCGAGACGGCTCCGCTCTCCTGGACAATCTTGACGAGCGTCGACGAGGCAAGTGCTGACGGGACGCCCTGGAGCACCGAGGAGATGGTGGCGAGCTCAGCGACAAGCAATGCCGCCGCGTTCGAGAAGTCCGTCAACGCAAGGACGGGGTCGCGCTCATCCACCCCCTTGTGAGCGGGCGGAGGCGGGATACGCTTGAGAAGCTGCTCCACGACGTCGGACACCTCGTCCTCAAAGCGGGCCTGCTTGGCGGTTTGCGGGATGCCAAGCACGACGCTGATCTCGAGGAAGAGCGCCGAGATAGCCTTGTCCCAGACCTCGCCCGTGCTCGTCCGCCCACGCGCGAGGAGGCGCTCGTACGCATCGGCAAGCGCCCTGTTGCTCGGCCTGAATGGCAGCGACGCACGCCAGATCGGCTCCATGGCCTTGCCGCTCGTGAGGGTGAGCGACTGGCGGAGTGGCGCGAGCTTCTGGATGGCGTTGCTCGCGATGGCAGCCAGCGCAGGCGAAAGCTGCGACAGCACCGTGTCGATCCAAGCGACGACGTGCTGGATGGTTGAGAAGTCGAGCTCTGCGCCGGCGGAGACCGCCTCGAGCTCGCTCGCGAGCGCCTGCACCGCCTTTGCGGCCTTGCCAAGCGCGATCCGATCCTCCTCGGCGAGGCTCTCCATCTCCAGGCTCGCGAAGCTCGAGACGAGACGTCCGAGTGCGATAAAGAGCGGGAAAAGGCCGACGATGGTCAAGTCGGCCTCGTCGAGCTTGAGCTTGCCGTGGCTCGCAAGGAGCGACTTGTCAAACACGGTGAGCGAGCGCACCGTCTTCGAGACGGCGCGGCGGAGACCTTGCGGGCTCGAGGTGGCGGAGGAGAGGAGGAACGAGAGCGCCTCGAGGAGGGTGGACACGAGGTGCGGGAGAGGCGCGGTCGAACCGCTTCCGAGCGCAACCGCGAGTGGGACGAGGGACGTATCGACGGGCTGCATTGCAGAAGGAGGATGGTACCAAAGCAAGACTCAGCGCTCGTGTCCTCCGGTACCTGAGAGGAAGAGGCGGATCAGCACGGACCTGGACGACGAAAAGATTGAACGGCACTTCCCGCGACTTGGCCATTCTCTCCTTCGCCTCGACCGAGTGCTTCACGAGCGCGTGCTGCGCGAGCTGGCGAATGCAGAGCTCGGCGCTGGCCTCGTCGACAAGCGAGAACGTCCGAAGGACGCGCAGCGCGAGCGAATGGTGCGCCGGTGCGAGAGTTGAGGTGAGCTGCTGAACGAGCGCAGTCGACGAGAGATCAGCAGTCCCGAGGTTAGCGAAGCGGACAAGCGGCGCAAGTGCCGGGTCGGCAAAGCTGTCGGCGGTGAAGGAGCCGGCGGGCGGACCCTCGTTCTCGGTGGGAAGGACGGCAATCTCAATGCCGCGGTTGCGCATCGCGCGGGAGAGCTCGCCGTTGCGGGGGTCGAGCGTCATGACGAGGCGGAAGTCGGGGTGCGGCGCGATGATCTGAATTTCGCCATTGACCGGGCCGCGCTCGGCGAGCTGAAGACGTCCGCCGGTCTCGAAGAGCGAGTTGAGGCGGTCGAGAACGGAGGGGCTGCACAAGTTAGCGTCTTCGACCAAAAGCCAGTCGCCGTTTTTCATCGCCTGAACGAGCGGGCCGTCCACCCACTCAAAGCGGGCTGCTGCTGTCGAGGTGTCGGCGACGGTGACGGCGGCGACGAGGCGGGTCGAGAGGCTGTCGACGGTTGTTGTTGCTGCGGCGAGAGAGGAGAGCGCTGTGAGAACTTGGCGGATGGTCTGGCCGATGGAGGTAACGTCAAGGTCGGCCGCCTCTGTCGCGAGCTGGAGGCGGGTCTGGCGGAGCTGAGCGAGCGCGCCGTGAACGTCGGAAACGGCGTCATTCTTGAGCTGCGCCATTGCGGCGTCTTTGAGGAGGACGATGGCGTCCTTGGCAACCGAGTCGAGGTCGCGGAGACGGTCGGCCTGCTCGAAGCTGCCGAGAAGCTCGAGCGTGTCGACCTCGGCATTCATCGTGAACTCGCGGAGGCGCTTGCCGGACAGGGCGGCCACCTGGCGCACGAGCGCCGTCTTACCCGTCGCGCGCGGGCCAGTGAGGATCGCGAGCCAGCCCATGTCGAGACACTTGACGAGCGCCTCGAGCGGCTGGAGCGACTCGCGGCGGATCGGGAGCGCCGCGCTCGCGCGCTCAACGGCGATGGACGAGTCGCCGCGCGGGAGGAGCGAGTGCCCGACCTGGACATGCTCTGCCGAGACGAAGGGCCAGGGCCTCTCGAGCGGGTTGACGGCCTCGCCGAACGATTCGGAGAACAGGCGGGCAACGTGCTCGCGGTCACGGGCGTTGCGGAAACGCTGGAGGTAGAGCAAACCGAAGTACTCGACCGCCTCGTGCTGACGCGCGTCGAGGCCGGTCGATGAGCGGACGAGCGTGAGCCAGCGGAGAATGTCGCGCAAGTTAAACTCCCAAGGGGAGCCCTCGACGCCGAACGCACGCGCGTTCATCGTCTGCTGGTGGACGTTCGAGTTGAAGTCGATCATTCTGCGAAGGACGTCGGCGCGGATATCGGGGTACAGCGCCGCCGCGATCGCGTTCAGGTCGGTCGCGTTCAGCTCCTCCATGTGCACGAGGCTGAAGCGGTCGAGGAAGGATTTGGGCAGGCCCTTGCGGCCGCCGCCCTGGCCGAGCGGGTTCTGCGCGGCGAAGATGCGGAAGTCGGGGTGGCGGTTGAACGTGCGATCGAGCTCGGGGATGTAGACGGCGCCGCGGTGATCGAGGCACGAGTTGAGGCCCTCAAGAACCGATTGCGATGCTAGGTTCATTTCGTCGAGAAGGACCCAGTCGCCGTTCTGCATCGCCGCGAGGAACGGCGCGTCCTTCCAGGCAAACTCGCCGCTCTTGCCGCCCTCCACGGGGAGGTCGCTGCCGAGGAGATCCATGAGGTCGGTCTGGTCCGACAGGTTGATGCGGACGAGCGCGTGACCCGTCGCGGCGCTGACGGCGGTGACGAGGCTCGTCTTGCCGACACCGGGGCTACCCTCGAGGAGGACAGGCTTGGAAAGCTGAAGCGCACGAAGGAGGCGCATGGCGTTGAGGCGGGTCGTCGGCGCGAGGAGCGTGTAGTCGACCTTGGCGGGCGGTAGTGCGCCCTTCTTGACGCCAAACGGACCGATCGAGAAGACGCCCTGTGCGTCCGAGACGTCAAGCGGGAGCGCTTCCGGCGCCAGCGTCGCCGGTACGAGCTGCTCGAGGTAGCGCCAGCACGACGCGCGAAGCTTGTCGAGCCCGTCCTTCGAGAGGCCGGACGTCGTCGGGAGCGCGCCGAGGCCGTCGACGACCGTCATAAGCGCGCCCTGGCAGAACGCGTCGGCCATGTCGAGCGAGCTGCGGGCGGCCGGGTTCAATCAGCGTGAGCGGGCCGGAAGGGGAAGAGGGAAGCGCACCTCTCGCTGCTGCGCCGCGCTGCGACGTTGAGAAAGTCAACCCAACCGAGGATGTCCCGGAGGCCGATGCCGAGCCCCTCGCTCTGGCCGACCTGCCCGGCGAACCACTTGGCGAACTCGAGGATCTTGGAGGCGAACGGCTCGAGGCGGTCGCGGTGCTCGCGCGCCCACCGGCTGCCGATGATGTGCAGCAGGTCCGTCGGGTCGTCGACGGCGGGGACCCAGATCTCGGTGAAACGGTTGCGCAGTGCGGGCGAGAGCTCCTTCTTGCCGAAGTCGCCGCCGGGGTTCATGGTCGCAAGGATCTCGAACCCGGCACGACCGACGACGCGGATGTCGTCGAGGTCGTGACCGCCCTTCTCGGCGAGGACGAGCGTGCGCGACGGCTCGAGGACCGAGTTGAGGCGCTCGAGGACTGAGTCGTCCGCGAGCGAGATCTCGTCGAGAAGGATGAGGTCGCCGCCACGCATGGCCTGGACGAGCGGGCCGTCGTGCCACTCGAACAGCGCGGTCGTCGCGCGCATGCGGTCCGCGAGCGCTTTGGCCGCCTCGTTTTTCGTCTCGGCGACGAGCGCCTCGACGAGCGCGAGGACGTCCTCAAAGTCGCCCTCGTCCTCCGTAGGCGCCGTCTTGCCCGCCTGTGCGAGCAGCGCCGCCGCCTCGGTGCGAAGGCCGGCCTGAAGCGCGGCGCGATTGCGGAGCGGACGCTGCCCGCCGAGGAGATCGGCCGTCTCAGTGTTCTGGTGACAACCGACGATGTGGAGCTGACGGCTGAGTGCGTGCGCAAGCGCCTGACAGACCGACGTCTTACCTGCGCCGGTCTCGCCGACGAGGAGAACGGGCTCGTGACGGAGAAGGGACGCTGCGATGAGGAAGTAGAGGCGGCGCATCGCCGACGTCCAGACGAGCTCGGCATCTTGCGGCTGCACGCGAGGTGAGCAGGCGCAGTCAGCACAAGTGCAAGCGAGAAAGACATGAAGCGGGACGCACCGGTACCGGCAGGCCCAGCTTGGGCAGGCGAGCGAAGTCGTACAGGCCGGCCTCGTCGATCTTGACGCGAAGGACGTCCTCAAGGACCTCCTTGACGACCTGCTTGTCGTCGGGACGGCGCGCGCGCTCAGCAAGAAGCATGTATCCGTCCTCCGCGAGCTGCTGGACGGTCTCGACGGGCCCGCGGCCGCCCCAGCGGAACAGGTCGCGGAGAGTCGCGAACGCCTGCTTCTGCTCGAAGACGCGGCCGGCCTGGCGACGGCGCTGCAGCTCGAGGAAGACATTGACGGTCTTCTCAGCGTGCGACGGCGCGATGCGGCAGCGGCGTTCGAGGATCGTCTTGAGCTCGTCCTTGGGGACGTCGCCGAAGTGCATCTCGAGGAAGCGATTGCGGAACGCGCGCGAGAGGACCTTGCGGCCGCCGTAGAGGCCGGGCGGGTTCTGCGTCGCAAAGAGCATGAAATGCGGGTGCGGGCGGACGACCTCGCCCGTCTCGGGGATGACGAGCTCGCGGTTGTCGTCAAGGAGGCGGTTCAACGCCTCGAGCACGTCGGTTGGCGCAAGATTGAGCTCGTCGAGAACAATCCAGTCGCCATTGCGGAGCGCGCGGACGAGCACGCCCTCCTGGAAGACGAGTTTGCCCGAGTGCGGGTCCGAGACGTACGTCCCGACGTACTCCTGGATATCGGTGTGCTCGTGGTTGTTGATGCGGACGAACCGATGCCCCGTGCGCTTGGCGAGGTACTCGACGACACTCGTCTTTCCCGCCGAGGTTGGGCCCTGGATGAGGACGGGCACCTTGCGCGTGAGGACCGCGCGCGCCAGGTCGCACACCTTGGCTTGCACGCTCGGCGTGAGGATGTAGTCGTCCGGCTCCTCGGGGCCGTGCGGGCCCTGCTCGAGCCAGTAGTGGTGGATCCGGATCGCGGCGTCCATCGCGGCGGGCTTGGCTGGAACGCGCTCCATCAGCGAACGCGGGTTCTTCGCGCCCTGGACGACGTGCTTGTCGATGAGCGCGCGTACGACCACCTGCGACTTCTCGTCGAGCAGCATCGTGAACGCCATGATGAAGCCCTCGTAGAGAGCGCGACGGAGCCCGAACGTCGGCGCAAACTCGCCCGCGAACGTGAGCGCACGCGCAAGCGTGCGCATCGAGAAGTGCGGCGGCGTGTTCTGGCCGTCGGCGAGCTGTGCACGGAGCGCGAGCGTCTTGACCGCCGAGTAGAGCTCGGCGACGTCGGCGACGACCTGGCGGTCCGCGACGGCGACATGGCCGATGTAGCCGTCGACGATGGTGCGGAGGGCGTCGCGGTCCTCGTCGGGTGGCGGAACCCAGATCTCGGAGAATTTGGCGCGCAGCCCGGCGGGAAGGTCGCGCTTGCCGACGTCGGTCGCGGGGTTCATGCACGCGAAGAGGCGGAACTCGGGGTGGCGCGGGATGGGCTCGAGGTCGCCCTGCTCGGTGAGAACGAGGGACGAGTCGGGCGCCTGCAGAAGCGTCGAGAGCGACTCGAGCGTTTCGGAAGAGGCAAGGTTGACCTCGTCCAGGAGGACCCAATCGCCGTTACGGATCGCCTGCGCAAGGGGACCTTCAACGAACGAGAAGACGAACTTGGCCTTGCTCTTGCCCGCTGCCGCGGCGACGTGGCGGTGCTCGAAGTCGCCAACGACGGACATGAAGTCCTTCCAGCGCTCCGCCAGCTGCGCCTTGGCGCCCTCGACGCGGCGGCGCTTGCGCTGCGCCTGGTCGTCCGACGGGCCGGCGTCATCGCCCGCCGCGACGCGCGAAGACGCCATACGGTTCGCTTCGCGCCACAGACCGACGAGGCGCGCCCAGCGCTTCTTCTCGAGCGCCTTGCGGACATGCGTGACGAAGTCGGCGTTGCGCGAGAGCGAGAAAGTCGCGCCGAAGAGCTCGACGAAGCGGTTGACGAGCTCAGAAGCAGAGCCTGTAGCAAGGCACAACTGGTCAGTATTCGTCTCGGTACGAGGAGAGGGAGGGAAAGCAGGACGCACGGCGCGCCTCCTCAGCTTCGTCGATCGGCCTGAAACCACCGACCAAATCGCCGGCTTCGGTCTGGTTGCTCAAGTTGAGCGCCGTAAGCCTCTTGCCCATCAGCTCGGCGAGGTAGCCAACGCCGGCAGTCTTGCCCGTGCCCGTCTCGCCGACGAGGAGGACGGGCTCGCTGAGCGAGAGACACACCGCGAGCTTCTCGAGTAGGAGGAGCGACGGCTTGGTGAGCGCGTACGGGCGCGACTTCTTGCCGCGCTTCGACGGCGCTGAGAAAGGAAGCGACACGCGTCCGACCTTGACGCTGTGCTGCGCGTCCGTCGCTGCCGACGGCGCGAGACCGGAGGATGTGTCGATTGTGGGAAGAACGAGGTCGGGAACACGCTTGCGCAGCGCCCACTCGGCACGCTCAGGCGAGAGGCCGAGCGACGCGGCGAGAGAGCGCGCGACGACCGAGAAGCGGTCGCGCGGGAGGGGTGGGGCGATGCTTGCGTTCGCCTCCTCGAGAGCAGTCGCAGCCGCCACGGTGGTAGGGGGGAAGGACGACGTTGCCGGGAGAATGAGCGCCCCGAGGAAAACGTCGCGCGCTTCGACAAAGACCTCCTCCTGCAGTGTCGGGTTAGCAGCGAGCGAGGGGAGCGAGAGACCCGCCGGGAGAAGGTGCGCGACGCGGCGGCACCACCTGCGACGAACGGGGAAGAGCGGGTCAGTCGCAGCTTCTTCAGCCAGATGAAGCAGTCGAGACGCACCTCAGCAGATCCCGTACGCCGATCTCCCTCTTAGTGCCGCCCTGCCCACCCTCCTTGACTTTCGCAGCCTCGTCGCGGACGTTCTCCCACGCCTGGACGAGCAGCGCCGCGAGACCCTGCACGCGGTCGAGCTGCGGGCCGTACCGGCCCTGAACGATGAGCGCAACCTCCTCGCTCGCAAGCGGGCGAAGGACCGCGTCGGCGAAAAAGTGCGCGGCGAAGAACGCCGGAGGCGCAGGCTGCGGCGCGAGCGAAGACGCGGGGAGCGAGCGCGTTGCGAAAAGCATGAACCCCTCGGCGGCCCTCACCCAGCGGCCCTCGCCGCCGCCGACGCGCACGCCGACACCGCCGTCCTGCTCCTCGGCGCCGATGCCGCCGTACGCGCGCCCGGCCTTCCGCGACGCAGCGGCGGTGCTCATTCGCTCCGCAACGACCTTGATAACGCTGAGGAGCTCGGGCGCCGCCTGATCAATGTTGAGAAGCAGCGTCCAGCGGCCCTGGCGGACCGCGCGTGTGAGCGGGCCCTCGACAAAGGTGAATTGCCCCGCGCCAGCAGCGGCGCTCGAGGCGGTCGACGCGCCCGAAGGAGCGGAGGAGAGCGAGCCCAGGAGGGACTTGCTGTCCAACGAGCGATCCGCAAGGTTGATAACGACGAGGCCGCGACGCTTGGCCTCGCTCGACGAGAGAGCGGAGCCCGGCGCGGCGTGAACCTCGTTCCAGAGGTGCGTCACGGCGCTCTGCTTGCCGGACGACGGCGATCCCGTGATGAGCGTCGGGATGCGGCGCGTCACGTTCGCCGCGAGCTGCGCAAGGAGCGCCGCGTGCGCCGGAGTCGCGACGAACGCCTCCGGCTCGGGCGTGACGGCCGGTGCGGCGGCATGCGACAGCGAGAGCGAGCTCGACGGTACCGGTGCCGCCGGTGAGGTGAGCGAGGGAACGAGGCCCTCGCGGAAGACGAGCTGTGCACCCGAGACGACGACAATCGTCTTGCCAAGCTCGATGGGCTCGAACGCGCCGAGCCCGCTGCCCTCCTCAGCAGCAGGGATGGCGACGAGCGCGCGCGCACGCTCCTCGCGCGCGCGGACGTCTTCGACCATGGGAAGGATCCAGGGATCGACGCCCCGGCGACGGACGAGGACCTCGAGGCCGCCCTCGACGAGACGGCTAGTGCTACCCTCGCCGGGCGCGACGAGCTCTTCCCCGAGTCCTGCGGGGAGGAGGTCGTCTGCATCGGCGGGGGAAGCAGGATCCGCCCCGAAGATGGCGGCGTATTCGGACGCGTAATCGGCGGGGTAGGGGACCGCCGGCGCGAACGGGAGGACGACGGCTGAAGTCGAAGCGGTGGGGTCGACACGCCAGACCCACTGACGCTTGAGCTCCTCGCCCGTTCCCGCGAAGAGGCCAAGCCAGGCACGGACGATGCGCCAGGCGAGGAGGCGCATCCCGCGGTGCGCGTGCGTCTTCATGATGTGCTCGATGTGCGGCGGAAGCGACCACTCTGCAACCGCCGGGAAAGACGGGAGGTGATGCAGGAGCGAATGGAGCGTGAGGAGCGCGGCGGACAGGCGCGAGTCGTAGTCTGGCGAATCCTGAGCCGGCAGGAGCGGGCCACGCGCGAGGAGCGGGTGGCGAATGAGGAGGCGGAGGAAACTGCGCGGAGTCACGCCGTTAATTTCTCTGCGCCGTAGAAAGTGCGTAGGGAAAATGAACGCACGGCATGACCTCGTCGCCAAGCAGGGGAAGGGCGCGGACGACCGCCGTCCAGACCTTTTCGACAGCGTCGCGCTCGCCAGGCGCCATCTCCAGGCCGGCCTGACCTTCACGCCAGCGCCCGTCGTCTGCGAGGCCGAGAAGGTCGAACCACCTGCCGACGATGGCAACGGCGAGGTTGCGGAACGCGGCGAGGACATCGGCAGTGAGAGCAGGCTCGAGGGCGAGGCGGGCGAGCGTGTCGAGCGTGCGAATGCGGGACTCGCTGATCGCGTCAAGAGGCGCGGCCTGGACCTGGAGCTCTGTGAGGCGCAGGTCGGCGGGGACGAGGGCGAGGAGCAAGCTCAGGTCGGCGAGGGGGATGAGCGGGGTCCACTGAAGGTGAGTGGCGGGTGCATCAGGCTTGATGGTGGCAGTACTGGCGATGCTCTCGCCCTGGCAGACTCCGATGCGCTGGAGGAGGGCGAGGGTGCGGCTCGCGAGGTTGCACTCGAGGGGCGACTCGTCGCGCAGAGGCGGAGGCGCAGCGGGCGGAGGGTCTGCGTCCATGGTGGACGCTGAGAGAGAGCCTGGCCCTTCCTCGGAGTCTAGCTGTGCCCTGACTGAGCGAGGGACTTGGGCGTGAGCAGGGCGCGCCCCCCTCGCTCTCGTCCCCGACGTCGTCCTCGCACGCGGCGATGAGCTTGGACGGCGCCGACTCCGACTCCCCCGCTTCTGCCCCACTTGTGCCCGTCCCAGTGCGCCAGTCTGCTCCGCGCCCGCTCCAGCGACATGCTTCGTTCTGCCTTCCGTGCTCCGGCCCTCGTCGCTCGCTCGTACGCGACGACGCCCGACGCTCCGCTCCACCCGGTCGTCGCATCTCTCCGCGCCGCGCTCAAGCAGTCGATGCTCGCCAGGACACCCGAGCGCACCTCCGTCATCAAGGTGTACCACGCTCCTGCTCTCGCAAGTTCCGCCCTACCCGGACTCACCGTCTCGCACCGCACGCAGTCCATCCTCGCCGACATCCAGACAGCTGCCCACTCGGCCGGCAGCACACCCTCGCCTTTGAAGACGCTCGCGTCGGCCATCTCGAAGCGCGTCGATGCCGCGCAGACGTTCCGCTCGAGCAACCCGCCGAGGCACGACCTCGGCGACCAGTACGAGCGCGAGGCGGAGATGCTCCGCGAGTTTGTGCCCAAGAAGGCGGCGCAGATGAGCATGGAGCAGCTCGAGGCGCTCGTCAAGGAGGTCCTCGCGGCGAACGAGCTCAAGAAGGCGGTTGGCAAGGACATGGGGCGGATCATCGCGTGCGTCTCTGTTCCCTTCCCAGCTGCTCCTTCCGTTCTGACTCGTTCATTCCCTCATCGCAGGCTTGTACGGGAACAGACGGGCGACCGGGCCGAGGCCAAAGACGTTGCTGACGCCGTCAAGCGCATCGAGCTGCCGTGATCTCCCCAATCGGAGAGGACATCAAGGGTTCCGCGTCGCTGGACGATGCGGCGCGTTGTACATCCCAATATCGAGCATATTCCCACTCTCTACACCGGCTGCCATAGCGAGCGGCCCCGTCCGCGCGGATCCGCTTCCCGCCTGGCGCGTCGACCATGCTTTCGCTTCGCTTCTTCCGCCGGAGCCGCCCAGACCGAGCACACTAGCAGCTTGGCTTTTTTCGTATCGAGCTACCGACGCTGTAGGTATGCGACAGTCTCTCTGCCACTGAGCCCATTTACCGTCTCCTCGGCCTTCCCGTCCCGGTCTCTTTCTCGTCTCCGCTCGTGCTCCTCCGCAGTACACCCTCTGTCAACTGCATTCCTGCGCAAGGAGGGAGCCGCCGGATAAGCCTCGGCTCGCAAATCAAGTCCTTCTCGTACGCATCCCCTCGCCTCACCTCCCTTCGCCTTCTCCGGGCGATGCCGCCATCCCAGAACAACTTTGCTATTGCACAGCGCTTCCCTAGCTGGGACGACGAGTTCGGCTTCTGAGTAGTTTTGAGTGAGAATGGCGGACCCCTATGCGGCCCGTCCCGCATACCACCTCGCAGCTTTCCCTCCAGCTACCCGAAACCCTTTCTCTTCCGGCTCCGCCTTCCCGCATTACCTCCGGCTTCTCACCGTGATACAGCGAGACTGAGTCACGCGAGCACCTGCGCGTCGTTGCGGGCTCCATTGCAACATGCGCAAGATGCTCAACCAGCTCGCGGTTGGCCTTGTGGACGCGCGGGACGGAGAACAGTAGAGGGCATGTCGCGGATGAACTCGAAGAGGCGCTACGGCATTGGCGGTAGGAGATCGACTTCTTACTGAAAGGGCGTGTGGAACGCGTGCGCGGTCGAGGTCTCCCGGCTTGCGAAGGTCAACTGGAGGGTGGCTTTTCGCCCTCTACCCTCCCCAGTCAGCGCTCGTCTCCTGCGAAGGTCCCCTGCGAGAACTCCGAGAGTCTGGCAAAAAGCGAGCTTGGAAAGGAGAGCACGGTAAGAGAAGAGAGGGAGGCCAACACTGCTTTGCATCTGAACAACTAGGAATACAGCAAGAGCACGAGGGGAGGGGCTTTAGAGACTGCGTAGGGGGGACAGACGGACACGACAACGTCCTTTGTGCGCTTAGACCGAGTCGGCGCTTAGACCGAGTCGGCGTCCTTGAGCTCCGAGTCCTCGAGGTGCGCAATGTGGCGCTGCTTGTTGCCAACCTTGATCTGCGCGTCCGCGGCCTCCTTCTTCGCCTTGAGCCCGCCGGCGAGCCCACCCGCCTCATTGTGATCGAAGAGAAGCGAAATCTCCTCAAGGGAGAGGCCCTTCGTCTCGACGAAGAGGAACCAGATGAGGACGAGGTACACTGTAGGCGGGAGGGGAGTCAGGTGGCGTCCCTCCCATTGAGTAGTAAGGGAAGAGAGCAGACGCACTGATAAGCGTAGCCATGAAGATGAAGTAGTACTTCCAGCCGATAGCCTCGAGACCGATGGGGTTGATCCTGAGGTGAAGGCAGGAGGGATCAGCACCAAAAGCCTGAGAAAAGATGCGAGGGAGTGTACTCACCACTGGTTAAGGCTGAGACTAGCGTTTTGGCACCAAACAAAGAGGGCCATGCCGGATGCGCGAAGAGAGTAGGGGAGGATCCTGAGAGGGGGAGGGGACGGGTCAGTTCTCGCTGTTATAGACTAGCGAAGGCCGCGACGCACTCGGTTGTGTAGGAGAAGGCAAGAGGCGTCCAGCTGTGGAGACGAGAGGTCAGGTTCTGCAGCCGAAGGCGGGGGAAGGGAGGAGGCCAACTCACGCAACATCGTAGCAGCCGTAGCAGAGGAACATGAATGCAACCGTCGCAAGACCCATCGACTTGTTGGCGGACTGGTCGAAGCCAGCGGACAGGCCGATGAGACAGATGTACGAGATGAGCATTCCGGCGGTCGAGCCGAGCCAGAGCGGACGACGGCCGACACGCTCGACGAGTGCAGCGCCAACGATAGCGAGACCGAGGTTGAAGATCGCCATTCCTGCGCAGATTGATCCGTTAGTCGGGATCAACCAAGGTCTAGGCAAGAGAAGATCGAGCAGAGACGTGGGAAAGAATGTGAGGGGACTCACCAGCATTGATGCCGGTCTGGTCAAGCGCGGAGGTGACGCCGACGAGACGAAGAGCGGGCGCGAGGTAGTACGAGAAAACGGCGACACTGCGGAAAAATCGTAGTCAGTTCATTCGCTGTGCCGGCGACGATGGTTCCTCGATCGGATTGTACGCACCCGTTCGCCTGCGAACCAGTCCCGGTAGTGAGGACGATGAGGAAGCGGTGACGGTTGCCCTTGGTCGAAAGGAAGGTGCGGAAGCCGGTCTTCTCACGCTTCTCGCGCGCAAGCGCCTCCTCGATCTCCTCGAGCTCGTGCTGGACGAGAGCGTCGTTCTCGTCGCCGTTGGCGTGGTGGTTAGCGAGGACGCGAATGGCCTTCTCGCGGTGGCCGCGCGCAAGGAGCCAACGAGGGGATTCGGGGATGAGGAAGGCGCCGATGGCGACGATGGCGGGGCCGAGAGCCTGAAGAAGGGTAGGTAGGCTGTAAAGGAGAAGCATTAGTCAGTAGAAGAAACGGGCGGGGGCGGCAAGTGCGTGGCGAACTGGAGGAAGCGGGATAGAGGAAATGGAGGAGTGGACTCACCGCCAAGACCAGTTGCTCGTCCAGTTGTTCAGGATGACACCGTACGCAACCCACGACGACACGATTGAGCCAGTGTAGTCTGTACGTGGCGAGAGGTCAGCGGGCAAGGGTAGGGGGTTGAGAAGGTCACGAAGAAAGGGCTGCGTACAGAAGACGAGGAAAAAGGCTGCGCCGACGGAGCGGAGACGAGGGTGAAGGACCTCGTTACAGAGGAGGTTGGTGGCAAGAGCGACGAGGGAACCGGCGACACCGACGATGGCACGGCCAGCGATGAGCATTCCCTCGTTCGTGGCGAGGGCGCCGAGGATTGCACCGCCGATCAGGAGGACGGAGCCGACGAAGGCGACGGGCCGGCGACCGAAGTAGTCGCAGGCAAGCGAGTAGAACGGAAGGAGGACGAGGGACGGGAGGTAGCTGGACGCGCTGATGAGCCCCAGCCGATTGCCGCTAGGGTGGTCGAAGTAGTCGTTCCATGTCTGAAGCGACTGCAGACCGTTGAGGTAGCTGTGATGAGGAAAGGAGTCAGATCTCCAGAGTACGAGGGGAACGGAAGGTGAGGGAGGAGGACGAAAGTGAGGGAGGAGGAGGAAGGTGAGGAGGAGCACGAGCGGGGTCGGACGGGGCGACGGAAATCTCGGGCTGACCTGCCGTCATAGCCGAGCGCAAACGCTGAATACAAAGCCGGGGAGGTCAGGGAGAGGTGCAGAGGAGGCAGGGAGGCAACGCACTGCCGAAGTAGCACTGCGGAAGCGAAAGTCAGTCCTCGCTCGTCCCTAGTTTATGGGTACATCAACGCACGACCACAGCAGCACCCATGTTCTTACGCAGCGACGGGTCCTTCCACCACGAGTCCGCCTGCGGTCGGGAGAATCGGCCGACGAGGTGAGCGGGAGCGTTCGGGCGAGAGGGCCACTGCCGCTGCGCACCGTATTGTTCGGCATGTCGCGGAACGTCTTGCTCATCTTGGACGTCGTTCAGTTGAAGGGTACGAAGGTAAGGAGGGTGCGAGGCAGCAGAGCCACGCGAGAGAGGCGCTGTGGAGAGCGACGAAGCAAACGAAGAGGCGAGCTGCGGCCCCGAAGAGGAGCACCGGCGCTCTGCGCACCCCCGCAAGATCGTGCAAGGGGACGCTTGGCCGCCCCTCGCTGCCGCGGTGGGGGGCGAAATTGAGGGGGGCGCGCGGACACCGGCCTCATTCTACGCGTCGAGCTCGCGCCTCGAGTGGCGCATCTCGCCGTTCCGGAGCAAGCGGAACGGCAGATACCGTTGAGCAGAGCGCATTGCGGGGCCAAATCGACAGCACCGTGAAATCGACACGCCCCGCTGAGGAGGAGGGGCGGAGACCGGTGCTCCTCGAAAGCCGCCGGGAAAGCGCCACTCTCCCTCAACAGGGGGAACCAAGGCCGCTCAATGCCCGTTCGGACACGGCGAGCACGCCCTCGATGCCGTGGGCGCGTCAGCGCAAGCCCACGAACAAAACCCGCAGCGTCGCTTCTCCCTCGGCGAGTCGAAAGGCGCCGGCGTGCGCTGGTCGAGACTGAATCGCCCGGCAGGCGCCTTCCGCAGGTTGGGGAGGCGCAGCGGGGGCGCGCGGAGTCTCGAGCTTGTTGATGAGGACGAAAGCCGCTGACGCCGGCGAAAAAGCGGTCGTGAGACGAGAGATTAGACCGATGGAGGAAGGAGGTGAGGGAGCTGCGGGCCCCTCCAGACGGCGAAGCAACAAGCAAGAGCGTAGCTGAAGCCCGCAATGAGTAGCAGGCGCCAAGTCAAGCACAAGGGAGAGGAGAGAACGCCGCGTGAGCCCACCCAACGCACTCCACTCTCATCGAACCCGGGGGTGGAGCTGCTCCACTTGACCTCCACCGCGAGGAATCCCTGCTGAACTCGCCGAACTCTTGCGGGACGGAGCGTACGGCAGCTCAGGCGACCCTCCAGAGCTGCTCGTATTTCGCACGTTCTTCGCGAGGACGAGGGGCCTGCGTGAGGATGGTCTGTACCTCGCCCGCTCGGTCGATGAGGCTGACGAAGCGCACGCGTTCACCAGCAGAGAGTTCAACGACGCGTTGAGCAGCGCCGAGATGCGACAGAGCGAAAGAAGCAAGGCTCTCGAAAGTTGACCTTCCCGACCCGCCCGGGTATAGACAGCCGTCCGTCAACAGCGGCTGTCCTTTGCCGTCTCCAGAATCGTGCCACTGCGCGGAGAGCTGTGCGCTGACCAGCGCGACGCACTTTTCCTGCAATGAGGCGTGCGCAGTCGTGCGGCCGACTTTCTCCCCGAGGCCACCTGAGTGAGAGCATCTCATGCCCTTATCCGGAGAGTGCCCGCATGCAGCATCGTCCTGACGAGTCTTGCGCTGTCGCCGCCTCACAAGAGAAGAGCAGCACGGCGCATCAGGCCCGTCCGCCTCGTTGTGGAGCTGCGCCTGCGTCCGCTGCATCCACCGAATAAGCACTCCTCCACCGTTCATCTCGTCAGGCGCTGGAGAACCGTGCCAATGCATGGTGCAGCCGCCGAACAAGCGCTACCCCACATGCGAAGAGAAAGGCGGGGCAGCAGGGCCGAGGGCGACGAGTCTGCGTCCAGAGCAGCCACGCGCTGTCCACTCGCTTACGAGGTAGCTCGAAGAAGCCATCCTCCCGCTGCGCTGCCAGCGTCACTCGTCAACTTGACGAGAGGAGCCTTAGAAAGTCAAGCAGGGGAAGCAGAACCCAGCAATCGTAGCGAGATGCCGCACAACCCGCCGGCGACTGTAGACTCTCACGCTCCGATAGCACGTACCGAACCATGCACTCCATACCGTTTAGGCCCTCCCCTTCGCCCCTCCACGCTACCGGTCCACGCCCTCGACCGCGCGCTTGAGCCTGCGCGCACCATCGAACACCTCATCAGCCCCGCCCTGCCTCAGAACAGAAGGAGCGGAAGGGGGACGCACTCGTAGAGCATCACGTCTCCCCACACCCAGCTCCCGGGAACAGGCAGCGGGTGCAGCAGATCCCTGAACAGGTGCTCCTGGCCGAGCATGATCCGGCCGCTGTCGTCCACACGGAGGCGGTGCGAGAGGCCGAGATCCTCCGACAGAGTGGGCTCAGTCAGGTTCGCGAGCGGCGGGGCAGCGGACGAGGAGGTGGAGAGCGGGGGGTCTTGCGAGTGCTGCAGGTCGGAGAGGACCTTGCGTGCGAGCGAGTCGAGCTGGAAGACACGCTGCGAGCGGAGGAACGGGTGGGTCAGGACGCAATTCGGGGAGACAGAAGGCGGGGGAGAACAAGAGCGCACGGGGAACGGTGCATAGTTGTGCCTTGGCGGGTGGTGCAGCGTCCGCCAGAGCAACGTCGGCCCATTCCTCGCCTTGCCCTCCTTGCCCGGAAAGCTCTTCGCAAGGTGCTTGATCGCGGCGCGCGCCTCGCGTTCCCACGTCTCCTCGCGCTCACGCGAGAGCGGCGTGTACGGGATTGGCGAGTCCTCCGGGTATGGGCGGTGCAGGTAGCCCGCGGCGACAAAGTCCTCTGCGCGTGAGCGTGGAGGGCGTGAGCGGGGAAGAAGGAAGGAAACAAGGGGGCCGCGCACCTTCGGTATACTTGCGCAGATCCCAGTAACCCGAGTTGAGGACGATGAGGTCCGGGTGCTCAATCTGCGGCCGATCGAGGTGCTTTGCGAGAAGCGGCAAAAGCGGGAGCGTGATCTCATCGACGCGGTCGGACCAGCGCGCTCCGGGCGTGATTGAGGGTCAATACAAAGTAGGAGGAGGAACAGACGGCGAAAAGGGACGGACCTGGCGGGTAGTACCACCGCTCGGTGCGGAAGAACTCTTCCGCGCCCTGCAGGCCCCACGTGAACACATTCACCAGCGTCGTCCCGTACTCCTCGATGTCACAGACCCAAGGCTGCGTGAGCGCCTGACCGTCGTCCGGCCGCTTTGCCCACTTGTCCTCCCATTCGCGCTGCTCCTTGTCCCCGTCCGGCACGCGGTACATGGGTGGGCTGGCGGGGTGATCGATCGCGACGAGCTCGAGGCGGCCGCCGACGAACTCGCAAAAGTCCTTGAGGTGGAAGCGGTCGATCGAGTCGCCCTGGAGGAGAACGGTGCGGTTGCGGAACCAGGGGAGGAATTCGCGGCCGCTCTTGGCCGGGGTTCCGTCGGGCGGGTTGTCGGGGATGAGCGGGTCTTTGTCGCCTGGCGGGCGGTAGAGGGCCTTGAGGAGGTTTGAGGGTTGGCAGCGCGAGTCGAACGGCGTCCAGACCGTGTTGCGCGGGTCTGCCGTGTCGACCGTCAGGCGCCCGTTGGCCTCGAAGGGGTTGCACGCCCACTCGCGCTCGCCCTCGGGGACGGGGCGCGCCGAGCCGTGCCGCCAGCTCGAGGCGATGCGGTCGAATGAATTGTGGAGGCGGTCGCGGTATTCGCTGTACGGGCTCGCGCCGTCTGCCGCGTCCTCGTAGGCAGCACTCGTACCCGAGGATGCGCGGTGGGAGACGAGGGCGACGACGAGGCAGAAGGCGATGGTCGGGAGGAAGACGGCGGGACGGCGGAGGAGGGAGACGGCGTTGGCGTGCCAGGCGAGCTTGGAGGGCGGGGGGCGAGGCCGAGAGCCGTCGAGGCGGGCGTACGAGGGGAGCGAGGGCGACTCGGAGGGCATCGTGGTCCTCGACTTGGACGACGAGGTGGGGCGGATGCGAGCGAAAGCCACGGCGTCGACGGCGAGAGCGCTTCGTGGGGGACAGAGCGAGTGAGCGAGCACGAGCCCAGCAGCTCGGCGTGCAGTCGCAAGCAAGAGAAGACACGAGCGAGTGAAGCGAGCGCGAGGCGGGAGATGGCTGGCGAGCGAGAGCAGGGCGAGGGGAGCGGGGCGGGGGGTGCTCCCGGTCGAGACTCCAATCTGCGCGAGCCAGTCCAAGCGACGGCGACGACCCCGCAGGCGTCCGCTGCAACCCGGCGCACGCACAGCAGCCATGGCAGTGCGTGGACCCAAGGGCACCCCGTCCTGCCACCCCTCGCTGACCCTCCCGTGCCTACACCGCAGTCCCGTCTCTCGCTCTCGTCCCAAAATCTCCTCCGCGCCGCCCGCCCCTCCCCGTGCGTGCACCCTCTCTGGGCCGGCTCTCTGGCCTGTCTTGGTGCATCCTGACCCCGCTTAATCGACGCCCCTCCGCGCCCGCCTCCAGCCGGGTCGCCGCCCGCCGCACCCTCGCGTCGACCTCGCTCCTCCGCGCCGAACCGACCCCCGCCGCCGCAACGTCGACCCCGCCGCCCCCGCCAGCCAACCTGAGCCCCAAGCTCGCTGGCATTGTCGACCAGATCTCCCAGCTCACCCTCCTCGAGGCCGCCGACCTCGTCGACGCCCTCAAGGTGCGTTCAGCGACCATCTCATCAGCACGCCCGCTCCCGCAGGCTTGCAGAGCTCGCTCAAAGCGCTTGAGGACCACTCAGCTCGCTACTGACATCCTGCGTGTCGCGCCCAGTCCCGCCTGAACATTGTCGACATTGCCCTGCCCGCCGCCGCCGCCGCGCCCGCCGCCGCGCCTGCAGCCGCCGCCGCGGCCGAGGAGCCCGCAGCGCCCAAGGAGAAGACGGTGTTCAACGTGAACCTGACCAAGATCGACGCGGCGCAAAAGGCCAAGGCGATCCGCGAGGTCAAGGCCATCATGCCCGGCATGAACCTCGTCGAGGCCAAGAAGTTTGTCGAGAGCCTGCCCAAGACACTCAAGGAAGGCGCGACCAAGGACGAGGCAGAGAAGCTCCAGGCGCTCTTCAAGGGCATCGGCGCCGAGGTCGCGCTCGACTAGGCGCTCGCGCGCGCGGGTAGACGCGCGGGTAGAGGGGAGGGGAGGGAGCCGCAATGTACGATTCTCGTTTCGCAGCTTTCCCCAGGCGCACATACGGTGAACGCGCGCCCGCTGTGCGACTTGTGGCTTGTGGCTGCCTCGCTTCGAATCGCTCCCGCTGCTACCGCTTCTCGCGCTCTCACTCGTCTTGCACTACGCCAACTGCTCTCCCTGGCGCGCTCAGAGACGGCGACAGTACAGGTGTGATTAGATCTGGAATTAGGCAAGGCTTGCCCGGGATGTCCAGCATCAAACTGGGCGGGGGAAGGAAGAAGGGAGAACCGTGAACGAGGGGGCGAGGAGGGGATGCGCGAGAGAATACAGAACGGGGCGTGATAGACGAAGACGAGGGGCGGGTGATAGAAACAACGAAAACAGGAATGCGGAGGGACACGAACCAGGGAGACGGGGGGTGGGTAACGGGAGGAAACGGATGGAGAAAGGGGAGGGGCAGGAGAGACGAAAGTATTGTGTGTGTGCGGGTATGACAGAGCGCTGGGGGGAGAGAAGGCAGAACTAGGCGCTCAGCACCCACACCACCCCTTCTTGGTCGTATCGACATGGTCCTCCTCCCTCAGAACGATCGAGTCCCGGCTCCTGAGCGTCCTCCTGCGTTCCATCTCCTCGCGGCGCTCAATCAGGCGCTCCGCAATACTCCAAAACACCTCCTCGATCCCCCACCCGTCCTTCGCGCTGACCTCGACGACCTCGACGCCGCACCTCTCGACAATCTCGGCGACGCGGCGCTCCTCGGCCGCCTCTCTCGCCCGCAGCTGCGCAGCGTACGCCTCCCATTCGCGCCGCAGCCGCTCGTCGTGCGACTGCCTGCGGCGGTCGGCGCTGCCGCCCCCGAGCGCCGAGAGCGACTCGCCGAGCGCGTGCGCGCCGACGAGCGAGAGCGAGTGTCCGAGGCTCGCGAGGTTGAACGCGGACGCGCTCGGAGCGAGGCCCGCTGCCCCCAATGCGGCAGCGGGCGACGAGTGCGCGGTCGAGGACGAGGAGGACGGGCTCGTCCCGCTTGTCGTGCCCGCCGACGAGGAGCGCACCATGCTCAGCGACTCGACCGCGCCGACGCCCGTGGCGGAAAGAGGTGCTCCTGCGAGGTTCAGACCCGCGAGGGTGTACGCGCTTAGGTCGGGCATCGTCGCAGACGAGACGAGCGCGCTGGTCGGGCGTGAGGGGACGGGACGCGCTGCGGTGGCCGAGGGGGCGAGCGTGGAGGACATGGCGCGCATGCGCGCGGACAGGAAGGTGTCGTTCTGGGAGGGGTGTGGGTGAGGGACGGCAGAGGTGGAGGAGCGGAGTTGCGAGGGTGGCGCGGAGGGATGCGAGGACGCTGGCGGGACGGACGTCGTGATGGTCGGAATCGACGCAGCCGAGAGTGGAGTAGAGTACGTGCGTGAGCGGATGAGCGGGACCTGGGAGGAAAAGGCGTTCCGCGGCTCGAGAGGCGGCGGTGCGGGGGGAGGCGTCGCAGGCGGGTCATCCTCCGACGGCGGGTGGTCGAGCTCGTGTAGCCACAGTGCAATATTGCGCTGCGCGTTCGCCACAGGGATCGTCGGGTACGAGCCCGCGAGGTCGGCCTTGGTACCTACGACGAGGATGATGAGCTCGTCGGACATGTTCTTGCGGAGCTCTGCGCGAGCAAGCTTGTCAGCGGAGCACTCGAGAGAGCGAGAGCAAACGGCACCCTCGATCCAGAACTTGATGTCCTGTAGGCTCGCCTCGTCCGTCACGTCGTATACGAGGATGGCAGCCTGCGCGCCGCGGTAGTACAGCGGCATGAGTGCGCGAAATCGCTCTTGCCCTGCGGCGTCCCACAGCTGGAAATGCACGCGAGTCTCGGCGACAGTAAGCTTCTTGGTGAGAAAGCTAGCGCCGATAGTCGAGGTGCGCGACGGGCTGAAGTGTCCCGTTGTGGAGCGATTGATGAGCGAGGTCTTGCCGACCCCCTGGCTGCCGACTGTTGCGGCACGGAAAGGTCAGCGCAGACAACGAATTAGAATCCAAGAGAACGCACGGATGACAACCTTGGCCTCGAGATACTCGGTCGCGTCCGGTCCCCGTCCCCTGCCCGCGCTCGTCGGCCCGCGGGGGACGCGCAGCGCGTTGACGCTCCTCGACGACATCGACGTCCGCGTCGGTCGTGGCCTTCGCAGCGGCACAGTCGACGATGAGCCTACGGATGAGGTGCGGTCGATCGCGACGGACGAGGGAACCTTGCCCTCCTCGAGTGACGGGAAGGGCTTGACGGCGCTGCTACTCGTTCCGCCTTGCGCGAGCCTTGGCCGTGCAGGGAGAAATGCCTGCTGCGCGGTGGAGAATGACAGTGTGCGCGAGCGCTGCGGCATCCCTCGCCGCTGCGGCGTGCTGCTTGCGCTGCCGGTCTTCGAGTCGACCAGCGCAGACGGCGCCGGGCTGACCGAGTGCAACGCGCGGTGCGTCCTGCGTCGTCCGAGCGACGGTGAGCTGGACATAGCACCCGCGCGGCTCGTGCTTGCCTCGCCCGAGGGAATGCGGCTCAACGACTGGGACGAGCGGTGCCCGGGAGATCTCCCGACCCTCGGGACGCTCGCCGGTGAGGCGTTCGCTGGGGATGACCGCGCAGGGATCCCCGCCTTGGCCGTTTCAAAGGATGTGTAGGTCACAATCGGCGGAGGTGGAGGAGGCGGCTGCGTGCCAGTGTCGCGCGAGGACGACGAGACGGTGTTGCTCGAGCCGGACGAGAGGGAGCCGGGCGACGAGGGGATGGGAGGAGAAGGGGGCGGCGTTACGACGACGACAGAGGCCATGTGAGCCGATGTCCCTCGAGGGGAAAGTGCAGGGAGATCCGCGAGGAAAGGAGACGGCGGGGGCCTCGGCTGTGGGGAGGACTGAGGAGCGAGGGAAGAAAAACCGACGGCTGTATGCTCTTACGCGGGTCAGCAAGCCCGCCTGCGTCGCCGCGGGGACCATGAAGTGCGTACCGTCCCCGCCCGAGGCGTTCCCGCCGCGCGAGCCCGTGCGGAGAGGCGAGAGGAGCGGAGGGGCCGAACGAGCGACGAGGCGGCGTGAGCGCGAAACCGAGCGTAGCGGCGGGGCTGAGGGGACGGCTGAGAGTCTGTAGGACGGCCCAGCAGGCCAGCTCTGCCCCGGGAAGGCAGCCTCGACGCAGGCGACAAGGCCAACCTTGGCGGAGCCCTTCGTTCGCGTCGACTACAACCTCCGCCTCGCCGCCGCGTCTCCTTGAGCTTGTACCTGGTTTCTGCACACACACTGCTAGCTCTGTGACTCGCCTCAGTCCTCTCCCCAGCGCTCCCCGCTTTTCCCGACCTCCCCTCTCCTCGTCGCTCAACCTGACTCCTGTCCTCGTGAGCTCCAACTGCCCGCTCGGCCGCGTTCTCCCTGACGCGTCTCCATCGCTGCACTGCACGTTCATGCGTGTGCTCCTTCCCCCGCTTCTTACTACACTCACCTTCGTCGACGCTTGACTCCGGGGCCCGCACGTGCCGCGTCGAGGCGCGTGCTGATACAGGCCGCAGGATCACAGGCTTCTCGCTAGGCGGTCGTGCAAGCTGCGCTCAATGCCCGACGAGTCGACAGGGTCCGGGCAACGGGTAAGGATCTTTGTGGCCACCTGCTCCGAGCAGGAGGAGTGGACAGCTGGAGCAGCGCAGCGCTCACTTGACTTCGCTGCGTCCCGTGCCGGCTCTGCGCCTTCTACCAATTTGCCGCTCATGGAGATGGAGGAGCTGCGCCATCCCGAGCTGCCCAGCCAGCTTCATCCCGCTCACGTCGACCTTCCCAAATTCGGCCTCGGACGCTCTCCCGCTCAGCACGCACAGGCAGGCTAGCTAATGATATTGCACAACTCCTTCTTGTTGTTAGTGTCAGTACAGTGCATCACGCGCCCCTTACAACAATACGGCTGTCTCGCGCCCCTCCTCCCCCTCTCCCTCGCGTACCCAACAAGCAAAACAAGCGTCAGCTCCCCGCGCCGCCCTCTCTCCCGCCGCCAGGACCCTGCGCATGCGCGTCGCGCGCCCCGAAGCCCGGCCACCCGCTGAACACGCCCGCTGGTCCCGTCGGCCCAGGCCCCGGCGCAGGCGCAGGCGTAGGCGCAGGCGGCGGCAGCGCCCACCCGAGCTTCTGCGGCTGGACGGGCGTCGCGCGCCCGCTCGGAGGGACGCTCGCGCTCTGAGGGGAGGCGAGCGTCGGCGCGGGGCCAAACGGCGGGATCTGCAGCGGCGCGAGCCCGGCGGGACCTGGGGGGCCGTCTGGCGCGGGAGGCGGCGGGTGGTACTGCGTCAGGTGCGGGAAGGGATTCGTGGGTGGCGGAACGGCAGAAGACGAGGGGTACGTCGGCGGGAAGAAAGCGCGGTTGGACGCAGCGCTGGGCGGAGCGTGCGAGTCCTCCTCGGACGAGTACGTCGGCGAGGGGAGGATCTCGCCCGCGCTGGTCGCGCCCGCCGCGAGGTGCGGCAGCGTCTGGAGGTGGTGCGGAAGGGTTGGCGGGATCGCCGGCGGGTGGAGCGTGGGCGGCATCGGCCCGTAGGATGAGGTCGAGGAGGGCGGGTACGACGAGCGGTGCCCTTGTGGGTCGTACGAGAGGGCGGGGAGTCCGGAGGGGATGGAAGCGCTCTGCGGCGGTGGCACGTGCCCGCCGTAAAGGTAGTCGTGTGAGGGGCCGCTGGGATGCGGGTAGGATGCCGGCGTCGGATAGGGCGAGTGGAAGTCTGCGCCGTTCGCCGTCGCGGGGTCGTGCAGCCCGAGCGGCGAGTGCGTCCGTAGCGTGCCCTGGTACGCCACGCTGCCTGGCAGTTCAGCAGGCTTCGATCGCGGCGAGACGGCCACCTTGAACTCGCTCAGGCTGCCGCGCCGGTAGCTCTGCGCCGGCGCCGAGTAGTCGTAAGGCAGATGCGGTGGCGGGTGCACCAATGACGGGGCTGGAGGCGCAAAACCGAAACGCGGGACGTCATTGGTGGCCGGTGGGACGCTCTGGAAGTTCGTCGGGTAGTTGCGCCAGCTCGCGAGCGTGTCGGGAGGGAGCGACGGCGGCTGGTATGGGCGGGGAGCCTGTCCGGGCGGCGCGAAGCCGAAGGGAGGGACCGGCGCAGTGGTGTACGACGGGCCCGCATGCGCGCCGTACTGCACGTCGCTGCTGCCGTCGTAAAGCGGATAAGGCGAAGTTGCGGTATCGTCGACCGAGGTGGTCGAAGCGAGGCTGTCGCGCCGAGGCTTTTCGGCGGGGCGGCTGCGCGTCTTGCGAACAATGCCGTCAAGCTTGCTGTTGTCGCCCCTGACAAAGAAGCCGGTCGGGTGCCTGCGGAGACGAAGGAAACGGGTCAATCTCGCTGCAACTCGCCTCTGACGGCCAAGCGCGACGCACGAGAAGACGATGTAGTTTGCGCTCGATCCTCTTCGCTCTGTCGACCTCCTGCGGTCACTCAAGCGTCTGCGAAACGCGAAGAACCGAGGTCAGCCGGGATCCAAACCGGGAGGGGGTCGGAGGCGACCAACTTGAAATTGTAGTAACTGCGAGCGCCTAGAAGGTCAGTACTGCATAGACGCAAGGAGAGTAGCAGCAACGAACCTGAGCTGGCGGATGAAGCTGCTGAGGCTGTTCTCCCGCTCGAGGTCAGCATCAACGTCGCCCGCGCGGGAAAGATGGGGGCGAGCGACACACGAGCGAAAGTCCCACTTGGGCGAAAGGGCATTCCTCGCCTTGGGCTCGTTGGTGGTGATCTCGAAGCCTTGGCCGTCGGGCGTCCAGCGGAGCGAGTCGGGGTCGTACGGATGCTCGAGGAGGCTGTGCACGCTCGATCGCGTGCAGGTCAGCTCTCAGACAGCACGAGCTGAGCAGGGAGGACGCACTCGTGCAGCTTCTCGATGAACTGGGACCGCTTGACCCGTGGCGGCTGGGACGGCGCCTGAGCCGGCGCGGACATGAGCGCGGTCGGCAGTCACGCGAACGAGTCGGCCGGGTGGAGAGAGCCGGTTCAAACAGGTAGTGAGCGAGTAACACTGGTGGGTGGGCGTGAACGAGTGAAGGAGGGCGCAGACGGGCGAGGGAAGACGAGCGATCGAGCGGGAGGATTGATGCGGATGAGGCGGAGAGGGCGGACCTGGGGTTTAGGAGCTTTGATGCAGGTCAGCTCGATCAGCCTCGGAATGCCGGATGCGCCGTTGCGCCGCCCTCGCCAGCTGGGCGCTGCAGCTGGGGACGGGCGCACGGGCAGAGGGAGCAGTGAGCTCACCGGGTTGCGGGATGAGCGGGGGCGGCGAGATTGGCACGCAACGAGGGAATGGGAGGAAGCCGGCGCCGGTGTTACGGCGAGCGACGTAGCGACGACTGCCTAGTCCGCGCGAGCAGGAGGAGGCGAAGCGGCGACAGAGAGGGAGAGGCCAGCTGCCACCGCCGGGAGGATCAGCGTGACACTGGCAGGGCGCTGCTCAGGCGCGCACTCGTCTCGCTGTCGAGCGGGCGCGCCTTCCTGTCGCAGGTGGCAGCCTGCTGCTGCACACAGCCGTCCGCAGGCAGCCAGGGCCATCCCCAGGGCGTACGTTGCGCTGTGCGATCTTCTCAGAGCATTGAGAGTACGCCCGCCCCCGCACCCACCGTGCCTCGCCATTCGAAACTGCCGCGGGGTGAGACGCCCTTATTCCTGCCAGAGAAGGTTTCCATTCTTCTCCCTTGCCTATGTTGCGCTCTTTCCGCGAGCGAGCGTCCTCTCACGCTCCGCACCACGGCAGCTTGACGCACACAGCGCAACCTTGCTCATGTAAACGCACGCCCATACTATGCACGTCCGCGGCGCTCTTCTGCAAAAGCTTTGCCTGACGCAAGAGAAACAAGCAGGCGAAGGGAATGCTGCGGCGTCTAGGGCCACGAGGGGAGGTCAGCAGAGCAGGCGAGCAGACTTGCGGGGCGCGTCCATCAGCGCTTGGCCATCGCTGCAGTGGTGCCGTGGGACGCAGGTGCGTCGCGCCGGGACGCGGTGAGGGCGAGGACGCTGCGAGCATCGCGCGAATGTTCGCTTCCCTGCTTCGGTCGTCCCGCTTTCGCCTGCGGGGATTGCCAGCTCCAGGGCGGGTGGGGGGCTCTTGTGCGAGATGAAAAGGAGCGTAAAGCATCAGTGCAGGAAGAGCTCCGTTTACATCGAGGCGCTTCCGCGAGTTCACAGAGTCCGCAAGCGTCTCGTACGACGAGCTGCGGCAAAACCGGCTCATTCACAATCACTCCGGCTAATGTTGCTCTGGCCTTGGCAAGACCCGGCAAGGTGATCGTGCGGGAAGGCAGATGAGGGCAGATTGCGGCACGAGAGGGGACTGTCCGTCGCCGGAGCCGCCAGTCCTGCCGCAGACCAGCAGGTTCAGCACTTCTGGCAGGCCCACCCGTCGGCACGAGCAGAGGGCGTATCTGGCTGTGCGAGAGCGGCGTCAGCAACGAACCGGCGCGAGGTCAAGGAGCTCCCGGCAGCGCGACTGCGGACCAACTTGATTTTCCCGGCGCGTGCCCTTGCCCGCCATTCTCCCTCGCTCGTTCGCGCAAGCGCGGCGACCTTACGTCGCCGCTACAAACGAAGAAACAACGCGGATAGGAAGCGGAGAACCCGCGCGCGACGTGGCGAGAGAAGATTCTCTGATCGTTCCTCGCGATGGGTCCGCAGTTGAGGGTGGTGCGCGGGAAACGACGAGCCGTAGCGGGGCGCGATGAAGCGAGAAGCGCGTCGCATCGTGGGTTCGCGCTGCTGCCTCGGGGCGTGCGGGAGGTAGCGAAGTGCAAAAAGGCTGCAAGTGGATCCGGAGGAGGAGGGGGTATACGTAGAGTAGCGGCGTCGGGGGCTACGCACTCAACCGTGAGCCGCTCCTCTGCATCGCCGCATTCGCAGCAGTCCAACCCAACCCGTAACCCGTCTCGCCGTACCACGCCCGTCCCTGTACCCGCACTTGAACCTGGAGAGGCGAGCAGATCGAGGGCAGTTCGTGCGTACACAGGATGCTTAGCACAACTAAATATCGCTCTTCTCGTGGCGTAGCGCAGCTCGACCGAGTCGTTCACTCCGACGATGGTCGGAGTTGGAGGATAGAGGGACGAGCACGCGCAGGTTGGGCTCGACACCCACCGCGCCTCGCTCCTGCCGAGCTGCAGTGCGGCTAGCTGGCCTCAGACACGGCTCAACAGATCTCCAGCCAAATCTTTCAGCTCCACGCCTCGTTGTCGCTCTTCCCGCCTCATCTCCTGCCGTCTCGACATCATCCCGACGGGCGCACCATGTCGGCCGATCCGCGCCTCCGGATACGCGAGCAGTACGCTCAGCGCACCGCATCGCCGTACCCAAACGGTCCTGCTCCCCCAGGTGCCTCGCCTGCGCCTCCGCACGCAGGCTACGGCGTCCCGCCTCCTCCTCTGGGCTACAACGGCGCACCAGGCGCATACGGCCAGCCGCCCGCCCAGGGCTATCCTTCGTACGCATCGAGCGGAGCGCCGCGCGGCCCGCCCCTGCCCGGCGCAGGGCTCGCGACGGTCACCCCGCCGTCGAGCACGACGCCCATGGCTACCCCGCCGCCGCAAGCGATGAATGCCGCCGCGGCGGCCAACGAGGCGGACAAGCAGGGCGGCGGGAAGAGGGTCACGTTCTGCGTCGTGTGCGCGAGTAACCAGAATCGCTCGATGGAGGGGCACAACGTCCTGTCGTGCGTTCGGACCTCCCGCTCGTGGCTCCCAACCGAGATGTCATCGATCTGGCGCTAATCTGCGGGTTTTTGCATGCAGGAAGGCCAACTTCAAGGTCATCTCGGCGGGCACGGGCTCGGCGGTGCGTCTACCGGGGCCGAGCGTCGATCGCCCAAACATTTATGCGTTCGGAACGCCGTACGAGCACATGTACCAGGATCTGAAGCAAAAGGACGAGCGGCTGTGCGTCCCCTCGCCCCCCGCACGTCCTGTGCTCCCGCTGACCCCGCCGAGACGCGCAGCTACACCGCCAATGGCCTGCTCAACATGCTCGACCGCAATCGCAAGATCAAGCAGGCACCTGAACGGTGGCAGGAGAGTAGCAAGATCGCGGACGTCGTCATCACCTGCGAGGAGAGATGCTACGACGCGGTCATTGACGGTGCGTAGCGGCTTGTGCTCTTCTTCACGCCGGACTTGCAAGAGCGGCCGAGCTCATTCCTCGGGCGCCTCGGTACCAACCACAGACCTACTTACAAAGGGCGGCGAGATGAACCGACCCGTTCATGTCATCAATGTCGAGATCAAGGATAATCACGAGGAGGCTCTCATCGCCGGCAAGGCGTTACTAGACCTTTGCACGGCGGTGCGTCGATCGTATTCGCCTTCTGCTGATCTTGTGTGCAGGACTGACAGGCTTTTGATATTTCCAATGCAGATTGAGGCGTCCAGGGACCTCGACAGCGAGATGGGCGACATACTTGCCCGGCAGCAGGAACGGCATCCGCACCAGCTCCTCCACACTGTCATGTTCTACTAGCACGTCATATGTGTCTCAGCAATGTCGTGCATACATATCTTGCGGCAGTGGCGCGCCTTCGATGGGAGATCCCGCCAATGCCCCCGGCTCGCGCTTCTTGACCCCACAGCTTCCGCGCAAAGGTATCAGAATCTTCGGTGTGCGTAAGGGCGGAAAATAAACACAGCTCAGCTTCACTAGACGGGCGCGGGGTTCGCTGCGGCACTGCTAAAGACCTCTCAAAAACCGCCCTCGAACCGTGAGCGAGAGGGAGTAAAGCTGCATTGGCATACAACGGGGCAAAGGCCAAAATAACGACAGGACTGCATAAGAATGACGAATAGGAGAACCAGCCTTCTAAGCGAAGCCTCCTCTCCTCACCGCTCCCAGCTTGCTCGGCTTGGGCCCAAGCGAGGTGTTCGCCTTGCCTTTCGAGCTCGACTTGCCCGCGACGGTGCTCGTGGTAGTCGTGCTGGTGCGCTTGAAGCTCGTGCTACGAGGGAAGGATCCGCATGAGCAGGAAGAAGAGGAGTGAGGGGGAAGAGGAACGCACACTGCGCCGCGACCGTTGCTGACCGTAGCAGTCGCGATGCTTGACTCGTCGCGCTCGCTGTACTTGATCTTCGCGCCGTGCTGCACGCCGAAGATTGACTGCGACTGCATGGGGAGTTTGCGTCAGCCTCGCCAAGTCAGACAGAAGGGATAGCACGCACGTCGAGGTCTGCGAACTCGTCCACGGGCGCCTGTACGATGGTCGTCGTCGTAGCGACGTGCTTGAGTCTGAGCTTGACTGCAGGCGCGGCCGGCGAGCTCGCGCCGAGGTTGATCTGCGGCGACAGGTCACGGAGGACGCGGTCTTCCAGCTCCTCTTCCCGGCTGAGCAAATCGAGGTCCTCGTCCTCCTCGAGCGCCCGCCTCGCGCGCGACTGCTGCACGGCGAGCTCCTGCGGCTCGCGATAAGACCGCACGCGTAGCTCGGGCGCATCGACACGGCCGAAAACGTCCTGCACGCCGCCGTCCATCTCGTCGTCGCCATCCGCAGCGCCGTCTTCGTCGTCGTCCTCGAGGTTGGCTGGTGTCTCGAGGAAGGCGTACTCGCCCTCCTTGCTCGATGCGACGAAGCCCTGCGCGAGGACGTGGCCGAACGCCTGCGTCTCCTCATTCTCCTCTGTAGGCGGGTGATGGTCAGCGCTACACTAGGCAAAGCGGGCCAGAGCACGCACTGAGCTGGCCGATTGTGAGCGACTCGACGCGGGCCTTCTTCTCGCGGTGGCCATGGCGCGAGACGTATTCGTCGTCGAAGTCATCGTCGGAAAGGTCGTAAGCTCCGCGCTTCTGGCGCTCCTTGCCGTCGACGACGCGCTGAGCGCGCTTCATCGCCTCGGCCTCAGCCTTCGCCTCGTCCTCGCTGCGCGATGGAGCTCGACATTCAGACGAGCTTGTCAAGAGTTGAAGCGAGAAGAACGTACTGGAAGCGGTCGCGCGCGAGCTTGTCCTGCTCATCCTGCACGTCGCGATCGACCTCCTCGTTGTCGACGAGCGACTCGAGCTCGGCGTCGTGACCATCCTCGTCCTCGTCGCCGCTGACGCCGCAAAGGCCGAGCCCGACCTCCTCGTCCGAGAGGTTTGCCTCGGCGTCGACGAATGCGCTCCGCATCTTCCTGCGCGACGGCTGCTGTGCCTGCGCGGGAGTTTCGGCCTGCACCGCGCCAGCCTTGAGTGCGTCGAAAGCGTTTCGTGGGGCGGCGGACTGCCCAGCGGACGGGAGCGCGTCCTGCGTCTCCTCCTGCGTCTCCTCGGCGAGTTGCGTCTCCTCGACTTGCGTCTCGTTCAACCGAGAGATGGGCAGGTCGAGCTCGAACGCCTCGGGTTGCGACTCTGTCGCCGCGAGCGGGCTGAGATTACCGAACGAGGTGAGCGCGCCGGCGCGACGCAGGCGAGTCGGGTCCTTCAAGAACTGCGTGGGCGTCTGCGCCGACGCAAGCTGCGTCTCGTCGAGCGCTTGTGACTGCGAGTCTCGTGTCGAGAGCGAGTGTCGGTAGAAGGCGGGCGAGTCGGACGGCGAGTCCATGGCGGGGCGGGTTTGGGTGAGGAAGCTGTCCGGAGAGCGGGTCAGCGCAAAGTGGAGAGTATAGGAGAGTCATGACGCACCCCTTCTCGTTGATGTACTGCCTCGGCGCGGCAAGCTCGCGCGGCGTGCCCGGCTCAAAGTCATTGAACCCGCCGCGAGCCTCGAGACGAGCGGCATCGGCAGCACGCTCTGCAGTGCTGATGAGCGGTTGCGCGACAAACATGGTCGACGCCGGCGCAGCGAGGTCGTCCTCGGCGGGGCGCAGGAATCCCTCGGCCTGTGCAACGCAGATGGTGAGCGGAGAGGAGCGAGAGATGTGCAAGGCCGCACCTGATCGTCACCGCCGGCAACCTGGCTGAATTGAGAGTCGAAAAATTGGGAGAAGCCGTCGCCACCGGTGTCGCCAAGGAGGCCGCCAAACGTGACCCTGGCAGGTGCGGGCGCCAGCGGGTCGCCGGACGGCGTCTTAGCGACCTCCGTCGGCGCAAGCTCGGTCGGCGCGGGCGCGGCAGAGCTCTGCGTCTCGTCGTCGTCGGCGGCGATGATGCAAATCTTGCTTGCGGGGCGGCGGGTCGTTGCGGGCGGAGGCATCTCCTCGTCCTCGTCCAGCGCATCGTCGTTCGCGTCCTCGGCGACATGGCGGAGGCGGTCCGAGTTCTGCGACGAGCGGGGCATGACGAGCTCACCCTCGCTATCGATTTCGTCGTCGTCCTCTTCGCCAGCCGACGCAGCCTTGGCGGCAGGAGCAGCAGAGTCGTCCTCGACACCGCTCTCCTCCCTCTCCGAGCCGGCGTCATCCGATCCGTACGCCGCGTCGTCGTGCTCGTCCTCGTCAACGTAGCCACCGTCCTCGTCCTCCTCCTGCTGGTCCTCCTGCTCCTCCTGCTCACGCTTGGCCTTGATCAGTGCGTTGACGTCGACAGACTCAAGCTCCTGCTTGTCCACCTGTGTCGCCGCCTGCTGTTGCTGGCGCGCGCGGGTCTGCTTCTTCATGCGCTGCGCGTGCGCCTGCAGGCGAGCCTTCTCAATGAGGCTGATGTCAAGCTTCTCCTGCGTGATCTCGACGGGGCGGGCGGCCTTCTTCGCACGCGATGACGACGCCCGTGCGAGCGCCTTGACCGCGCGGCCCTTGCGCGCTGAGGTGAGGTTCTCGTGGTACCTCGCGTCGAGGTGCCGGCCGAACTCGTGCCCCGCCGCGTCGAGCTGGCTCTCGCTCGGAAGCGCGTCGTCGCTGGGCGGGTGCGCAAGGTCGATCCCCGCGTTCCGCGCGAGGATCTTGCGCGGATCATTGCGCGGACGCGCCGGCGTGCGCGCGAATGCCGCGAGCGTGTCCTCGTGATTGGGCGACGGTGAACGCGCCGTCTTTGCTCGTGCCGCGCCAGGCATCTCGATCTCGAGATCCGAATCCGAGTCGTCCCGCGCGGCGGCTGCTGCCGCCTGCTTTGCCGCTGCGAGTGCGGCGCGCTTCTTCGCCTGCAGCTCCTCCTGGCGACGCGCCTTCTCGCGCTTCTCGTTGTCGCGCCGAAGCATTTCGTCTGGCGCGAGGAGGTCGTCACCGTTGTCGTCCTCTGAAGTGCCCGCCCTCTTCCGCGCAGCATAGCCCAGCGGCGGAAGCGGCATGCGCACGCGGTGCGGGACGGGAGTGTCGAGCTCGCCCTCCGCGATAGGCGACGTCGCGCGCTGCTTGCCGAGGGCTTTGAGCGATAGCTTGGGCAGCGGTGTCTGAGCGATGTCGTGCGACGGGGAAGACGTGACGATCGCGTCGGACGAGGACGAAAGGGTGATGGTTGCGGGAGGGGCGAAGGTCGTGGCGGTGCGATCGAGCGAAGGCATAGGCAGGGACGAGCTTCAAGCGCGAAAGTCAGTAAGTCGCAAGCGGTAGACGAAGGTAAAGGCGAGGACATACACGTTGTGCTGCTTCAGGGCGTCCGCAACGGAGAGGCCGACCTTGCGGGTAGCGACAAGACGCGCATCTTGCTCTGTGCGGATGGAGCGTTCGTCAACATCGTGAGGTCGGCATGGAAGGGAGAGGGACGCACGGCGGTTGAAAGCAGCGGTTTGCCGGTTCATCTCCTCGAGCTCCTTCTTCGAGAGCGACTGCGAACCTCGGACCTCGATTAGTCTATATGCTCAGGAGAATGGAGAAGGATAGGGAAACGTGCCTTCATCTTCTTCTCGCCAGCCTTCCTCGCCTTGGTCGGCTTCTTCCTCGCGCTCCGCTCCTCGGAGTCCTCGATGAAATCGTCTCCCTCCATCGGCTCGTCCGCGACGGGCTCGACATACTCCTCGCCCCTCGACGCCGCAAGGTCCATCCGCCGCTGGCGCTCCTTGGCTTGGTTCGCCGCGACCTTCTTCTCCCACAACCCGCGAACTTTGTCCTGCCTGGACAGCACAGGGCGTTGCGCCTCCTCATTATCGGACGAGACGGGCATTCCGCTCGACGCGGTGCGCTGCGTCGGCCCACAAGGGAGCGGTGCGTCGTCCTCATCCTCCGAGTCGACGATCGCGCGCGACTTGCGGGCCGCACCTCGTGCGGTTAGGACTACGTGCTCGCTCTCGGCCGTCTGGGTCGATACGAGCAGCGCCTCGATATTGTCGAGCTCGCGCAAGGGGGATGAGGGGGAGGCCGCGCGTGTGCGGGACGGCGAGCGCTGCGAAGAGGTTGCCGGGCGGGACGTGCCCGAATCGTCCGTGATCGTGAGAGGCGGGAGAGACGACGACGTGGGAAGCTTGTCGGCGGGCGTGGCGTCCTCGGGGCGCGAGTCGAACTCGCGGTCGATGTTGGCGATGAGATCCTCCAGTGCGGGACGGCGTTTGAGGAAGGCCAGGGCGCCCGTCTCGTCGCCGGACGCGCTGCCGTCGCTCGATTCGGCATCGCTGTCGACGTCCATTGAGATGGCGGACGCCTTTGAGCGCGCACCTGCCGCACGGATGGGCTCCTCGTCCTCGCTTGTCGGATCCGTCGACTGCACGTCCCGGCGCGTCGGCGACGAGGTCATGACCGTCCGCTTCAAGCGCAGCGTTCTACCGCCGTCGTCCGAGTCGGACGGGGAGTGTGCATGCTGGGCAGGCTGCGGCGCCTCCGAATCGGGGATTACGACTGTCGAATCCCGCGTAAGGGCGCGGCCTGCGTTGTATTGCACGGCAGCCTTCGGCGTGTCCACGCCGTCCTGCGCGTCGACGACCTTGCGACCGTACGTGCGGGTAACTTTGGCACGCTGTGCGGGTTGGGTGTCGAGGGGAGGGCGCGCGATGGGAGGCGCGGTGGAGGGGGACGAGGGTGCGGCGGCGAGAGAGGTGGGCTGGAGCTCCGGGGATTGCGTGTCGCCGTAGACGGTGTCCATCGAGGACATGGCGCGCTCGGCGGCGCGAAGAGCGGTGGTGTCGGCGGGGGAGACGCGCGCGAGATGAGGACGCGACGGTGAGAAGAGGGACGAGCTGGACCGGAGTTTGGGCAGAGGGCCTGGTCTTGCGGACGCGCCTACTGTGCGTACAAAGCTGCTCACGCCTCCCGTAAGCGGGAAGCGCGGTGTGAGTAGAGCGAGCCTTCCTCGTCGACGCGTTCAGCCGCGTCGCGCCCAAGTTGTTGTCTCGCTAAATCCGCTCACGCGCGCAACACTGGGAAAACGGACAAACCGGTGCAAAGCGCCATTGGGTCAACAGCAAGAATGGGAGGAGTGCCTAGTCGAAGGCGAGCATGTCATCCTCCTCCTCCCGCTCCTCCCGCGAAAGCTTGTCGACGTACTGCCTCGACAACAACCCCATCTCCTCCTCCTCCGCCTCGGGCGACTCAAGCACAGTACCGTCCGTCTCGACAAGCGATCCCGTCGCCTTCTCCTGCAAACCCAAACCCGCAGCCTCCTTCTGCATCCCATCCTCCTGCCCCTCCCCCTCCTTCTCCTTCAGCGCCGTGCCGTCCCCCGTCACGGCATGCATCGTCTCGGCAAGCATGCGCACCGTCTCCTCCTGCAGCTGTCCCATCAGCGCCCTCAGCGCCTGGGGGTCGTCCACCCTGCTCCCCCTGAGCTCCTTGAGCGTCGTCTTGAGCTGCTCATTCTTCGTCAGCGCACTCTCATCAGGCAGCGAGTCAACCGCACCTCGAGCAGCGCCCTCCTCCGCCTCGCGAGCTTGCCCTCGGCGCTCCGCGCGCGCCCGTCCGCCGCGAGGCTCTCGAGCGTGAGGCTGGCAATGCGCGCGGTGCTGAGCGCGCGGGAGGGAAGCTTGGCGAGCTTGGCGAGTTCGAGGCCTGCGAGCGAACTCAACGCCAGCTGCAGTGAAGCGCAACAGAGGGGAAGGGGAAGGGGGCACCGTAGTGTGTGAGAGGCGTGGTACCGTCACGGACTTGGTGCCGGAAGGTGAGGTTGAAGTCAGGCTGCGTCTCGTCCACCTGTGCCGGAACGTGAGATTAACGACCAGCTACATGTTGGCGCGCAGAGGGGGCGGAACAACGGTAGCTGCAACGTACCTCCGCCTCGAGATGCAGCGAGACGACGTTCGGGTAACGCGACGGCAACGTGACCGCAAGCTCCTGCGGGTTCGTGGTCGTCCGAACGTCAGTGTGATGATGAACTCTGAAGAAGCAAGAAGGAGACCTTGAAATGCGTCGCAAAGAAGCAGAACGCCTTCATCAACAACCGAAAGATCGAGAGCGGCGGTTAGCGCGATGAGCTCCGCAAGCCTCCCTCTGCGAACCGCGCGACACGCACCTTGCTCTTAATGATTTCCTCCGCGACAGCATGCGCAATTCCGACGCCTTCTTCGGGGCTCGTCCCCCTCCCCAGCTCGTCCACCAGCACGAGGCAACTCCCTTGCCCCTCGGCGCCCACATGCGCGGCCAGCGCGCCGAGAATCATGCTCATGGTGCTCATCTCGCTCGCGAACGTCGACAGCGACGCCGCGAGGTCGTCGTCGTTCGAGAGGCGGGTGAGGAGCGCCGAGATCGGACGGAAGGACGCGTAGAGCGCGGGGACGAAGCAGCCGATCTGCGCCGCAAGGATTGTCAGTGGGACGAGAGCGAAAGAAGAGGAGGAACGCACCTGCGCCATTACGTGCAGCAGCGCGATCTGCCGCAGCAGCGTCGACTTGCCCGACATGTTGGCGCCGTAGATGAGTTGGAACGACGCCGCGTTGCTCGCATACGTGTCGCTGCGAGGAAGAAGCATTTGCATCAGCGTGTCCAGGCGAAAGATGGTCAAAGAGAAGCACTTAGGTACGAAGGAGCCGTCAGACATGCGGAACTGCTCGTGCAGGGGGTGCCGGCCCGCCTTGATCGCGAGCGTGTCCGTCCACTCAGGGCGGACTGGACCCGCGGTTCGATCAGTTGACGCTGGTGTGCTCGCGAAATGGCTAGATGCACCGTACTCGTTCTTGCCGGAGACTTCGGCGAAGCTGCGGACGGCGGTAGTGGGTGAGCTGAAGCTTGGCGGACGAGCAAGGCGCGCAGAAAGACGCACGACGTAAGCATGTCGAGCATGGCGATGACTTCGGCAGCCTTGTACAAGCAGCCGAGGTACCCGCGGATCTCGCCAAAGATCTCGTCGAGGATCTCCTCCCTACACTCTTGCGTTAGTCTGGCTCAATGGACAGGCAGAGAAGGACGCACGACATCATCAGAATCTCCTGCACCGAGTCCTGCAGGCGCGCATTGCGCTTCTTGAGCTCGAGCGAGGAGAACTCGACCTTCTTGCCTTTGACCGTCTGCGCGGTCCTGACCTCAGCCACCTTCTCCTCCCCATCGGTGAAAGACTCATGACGCACCACATTCGTCACCGCTCTGCTCATCTCCGACCTCTTCTCCTCCCACTCCTCCTTGCCCATCGAGAAGACGAACGCGCCCGTACCCGCGCCGGCGCCCGTCCCGCCGCCAACCTGCACAAGCTGGACGCTCTCGAGGCCGAAGCGCGAGCGGACCGCCTCGAGGAGGTCGTGTGCGTCGGAGAGGTTCTCGCGGTACGTCTCGCGGGCGACGTCGAGCCTGGTCGCCTCGCTCTTCTCGTCAGCGCGCAGTCGTGCCGGACACTGAGTCGAGAGAGACGGGTGAGAGACGCACAGCAGCTTCCGCTCAGCCTTGATCGCAAACAGCCGCGCATGCCGCCCGACCATGCCCCCCGCTGCCGCTGCCCTGCCTTTGCCTTTCTCTCCCCCCTGCCCAGCCCAGACGTCGGGGTTCACGCCCCCCTCGACGACGCGCGCGATCTCGGCGAGCCCGGGGTCCTCGAGCGCGCGCTCGACGGCCTGGAGGAGGCGGGCATCCGCGCCCTCGACGCTGGCGCGGAGCTTGGGGAGCGCTGAAAGGAAGGAGCGGAGCGAGAGGAGGTACGCGAGGTGCTGGGCGATGCGGGTGGAGGGGTCCTGTGACGCACTCGTACGGGGGAAGAGGGTAAAGTGCGAAGCGGGGGCGGGGGAGGAGATGCGCGTCGGCGAGAGAAGGCGCGAGACGATCTTGTCCAAGTCGAGAGACTTGAGCCTTCGGAGAATGTGAGCCCTGCGGGAAAGGGGAGAAAGGGGTAACGCACTCCTGGAGCACCTTGCGGATGGCGCGGAAGCGCTCCTCCGAGTTAACGAGCTCCTCGACCTGGAGAGTCTCGGGCAGTCAGTATGGCTTAGTGGAGCGTGGTATGCCAATGCTGACCGCATCGAGGCGGCCGTCGATGATACCGGGGTCGGTAAGCGGGCTGAGAATGTTTGAGCGGAGCTGAGCAAGTGCAGAAAGCGTAGCAAGGTCAAGGCCGGCATGAGGCCGTCAAGTGGGGAGCAGCCCGGGCGTACGTGCCGCGTCCCCATCGGCGTTGAGCACTTGTTGAGCATGCCAAGCAGATGCTGCTTCGAATTCTTGTTGAGCAGCTGCCCATCTTTGAGCGTCAGCAGAATCCGCGTTCCTCGTACGTCCGAAGAGCGGAAGGGAAGAGCAGACGTTGTTGACGAGCTCGAGGTTGCGCGCCGACTCGGGATCAATCAGGCAGGTGCCCTCGAGCGGGGCGTAGCGGATGCGAAGCGAGTTGGGCGCGAACGAGAGCGACTGGGCCGAGTCGAGCCACTTGAAGAGGGCGGCGGTCGCGCTGAGAGCGTACCACTTGGACTTGCAGACGTTGAGGGTGGTCATGCGCTCGTCATCGTGCACGGCGAGCTGCGTGAGGAATTCGAAGCCTGGAAGCGGTTGAGTGAGCAGAAGCTGAGCGGTCCTTGCGAAGGTCCAGCGCACCGGCCTGCGAGGAGAGGAAGGGTCAGTCTCGCTCGACGCCCAAGTAACGTCGGGCGGCGCACCTGTTCGTTCCAGTACTTGCGGAGGAGGCCGACGATGGGCGTGGCAGGGAACTCTGTCCTGAGGCCCTGGACGAGCATGGCGGCCTCTGCAGACCCACCGGTCGAGGCGGTCCCAGCGCTCTCCCCGGCGTCATCGTCGTTGGGGCGGGTGCTCGAGAGAGCGCTCTGCGGGAGAACGATGGCCTTTGGGCTGCGGGTGCGGCAGAGGTGGAGGGTGCGGACCCAGGTCGGCGAGTCGGCGAACTGCGGGGGCGGTGCAGCGGCTGTCAGCCCTCGGCTCTCGCGAGGGCGTACAGGGTAGAGGACAGCATGCCTGAGTGAGCTGGGCGTGGCCCGAGTCGACGTCGAGGCTCACGACGCCGACGTCGCGGCTGGGCCCTCTCGCGGGGAGGAGCGCGACCACACACGAGCTGTCGCGGTTGGCCGTGGTCGCCGAGGTATGCGCCGTGGGCGGCCTCGAGGGCGGAACAGTCCCCACTGTGCTCCTGCGCCTCATCGCTGCAGTACCGCGCTCTGATCGGGACTATCGGGAGGAGACAAGGGGGAGATGGGGGCGCGGGTTCCCCTCCTCGTGTCCTCGTTCTCCACGCGCAAAGGCTGGGCTCACAGTCAAAGGGAGCAGCGCTATCAGCGACTGGGGAGAAGATGCCGTCGCACGCGTCGACCATCCCGCTCGCGATCGGCTCGTCGTCGTCCCACCTCGCCTCGGCCGTGGGCGCACAATCGCTCCCCGCCCCGCTACAGCGCCTAGTAAGCCTGCGTGCACAGGCAGATGCGGCGCTCAACTCGCCCGCCCTCCGCGCAGAACTCGCACAGGGTGCAGCAGGGCCCAACGCCGCGCAGGCGCGCGACGCCCTCCAGGCCGTCCTCGACGCCGCAGAGCAGTGGAGGAGCAAGGTCCAGCACGGCAAGATTGCACCGGAGGACGACGCACGCGGCGAGTACTGCGCCGCCTTCGCGCTCGCCCGCATCGGCGAGTTCGACGGCACCGCACCCTCGGCCCTCCCCGCCCGCCTCGACGCCGCCCTCGCCCGCTTTCAGCGCGCCGCCGACCTCCTCCACCTACCACCCCCTCCTGCGCTCGATGCCGTACCTAGCGTCACCCGCCCACACGACGCAAAGCGCCAGAACGCCGCCGTCGACCTCCCTCCCGTCCCGGCGTGGGCAGCAGAGATGCTCGCCGAATGGGCACGGACGCAGACCACCCGTGCGTTCGCGAGCTGCGTAGACGACCAGGGGCAGACCGTCGTCCATGAGGACGAGCTTGCCGACCTGCTCGACCTCGCGTGCAAGCGTAACGTCCAAGGTGCGCTCCCCTTCCTCCGCCCCTTGTTCTCCCTCGCTCACGCGTCCGCGCGTCCGCAGCGCTCTTCACTCCCGTTGACCCGCTCTCGTCGGACGGCGTCCCGTCATCCGCCGAGGCCGGCACAGTCATGGGCAATGCGCGCCTGATCCGGGACCTCTCCTCCCTCCTGCCATACACGACCTCTGCCCCTCTCTGGTCACGGCGCCTCTCCTGGGCGACCCACGTCGCCGACGTGCGTTTTGTCAGCGCCTCGATGAGCGCGAACCGCCTTGTCGACGCCGCAAGCGCGCATGCGCAGGTGCTCCAGAACTCGCAGATCTCGCCCGAGCAGCGGAGGGAAGTCAAGAGCGTTGTTGAGCGGACGCTGCGCCGCATCGCGCCGTACGAGCGCACGCAAGGGAACGTGCTCCTCGCGCTCGGGAGGACGATGCTCGACGCTGTCGGCGCGCTGTACCTTGGGAGGGAGATCGGGTTCCAGGAGGAGCGGCGACGGAAGGACGAGGGTGCTCACGAGGAGGAGGAGGACGACGAGGCAAGAGTGGTCGAGGTGCCGGAGAACGACCTCGTGCGCGAGACGAGGCAGGTGCTCATCCGCGGTGCGTCCCTCTCTCGTACCTCGCCCGGAATGCTCCGTCTGTGCCGCTTCAGCAGGACCACAGGGTTGTTTCACAAGGACGGCGAGAGTTGACGCCTCATGACGCCTCTTCTCCGCACAGCCGCCGCTCTTTTCGAGAACGCCTACGCCTCGATTCTCCGCTCGCCGCCGTCGTCCTCGCGGCGAAAACTCGAGCTGCGCCTCCTGCGGCGGGTGCGTACCCTCCTCCCGCCCCTGCCGCGCTTCTCCCCCACTGTCCCCCTGGCCCCGCTGACGCTCACCCCCTCCGCGCGCAGCTCGAAGCGACCTACATCGACCTCGAACCGCTGGACAATTCGACGCCCGACGTCGTCGAGCTCCGCGCGCAGCGCATCGAGCGCGCAGTCTTCATCAACGACGCGCTCGTCGCCCTCGGGGACGGCGACGGCGGCGAGGACGAGATGGAGGGGAGCGACCACGAGCGCGCGGACGAGGATGCCGACGGCGAGAGCGACGAGAGCGAGAGCGACGACGAGGAGGAGCGGCTTGCGCGGAGGTTTGCGCGCGCGAGGATCGCTTAAAGATGGGGAGGGGGCGCAGTGCGCGGCAGGAGAGGACGGTAAACAGCTGTTGTGCAATGCAGTGCTTCCTGTGTCGTCCTTCTCCTGGCTGTGAGACACGAGATCCGCTTTTGCACGGCCCACATCTACACGACTCCACCCTTCAACTTGTCAAGAATCCCCAGCTGAGCCGCACCCAGCTCCACGCGATCCCGACCGCGCAGTACACGCTCGTGAGCATGAGCGGAAGGAACTCCATGCTCGACTCGCTAACGCCCGCTGCGGTGCTCGCGGGCGGTTCGACGCAGGTCCCGTTCGCGACGGCCGAGGCGGCGCAGTGGATCACGCTCGGAGCGGCCGAGGTCGGGGAGGAGCGGAAGAGGAGGCCGTGCAGGACCGAGGTGTCTGCTCCGCGTGGCCTGGTCAGCTCAGCTCTTGTCGAGCGGAAGCGAGAGGGACGCACAGATCTGCAGCGCAAAGAAGCCGAGCAGGTACAGCGCCTCGGCCTTGTCCACGAGCATGGACACGAGGCCCGGCAGCGGGCGGTACACGACGCGGCGGAGCTGCGGGAAGACAAATGCGGCCCAGAGGAGGGTGAAGAGGACTTTGACGGGCGTCTCTGTTGGTGGGAAAGGTCAGCGGGAGCGGCGGAGGAGGAAAGGGGGGCAGAAGACGGACCAGCCGGCTTGATGAGCAGCGGGAAGAGGCCATAGACGCCCGCGGTGGTCGAGACGAGGAAGGCCTTGAAGTGGTTGTCATCGTCCGTCGCGGTGAGACTGTAACCGTGTGCGGTCAGTGCGGAGCCGGACATGATGTGAAAGAGGCTGTGCGAGGTTACGTCGCCAGGGCAACGCACCTGAGCGGGATGAGGAACAGCAGCACGGCCTTCTCGTGCACGTGCCACCCAAAGAGGAAGCTCGTCATCGCAGCAAGCACGACCGAATCCAGGAAGCGCTTGAACGATGGGTCGAACCAGAGCTTGACGAGGAAGACGGCCGTGAACGCGAACGTGAGCGCAAAGGTATGCCGCGGAGTGACGTTCGGTAGGACGCCAAAGGTTGTGGCGCCTATGAGGCCGCGTGAGGAAGAGGTGAGCGCTTCGAAGGAGATGGGCCAGCCGCGCGCGACGAGGTCTGCGCGGGAAGATCGGGTCAGTCACGCGCAAAAGCGAAAACAACCAGCGAGCGGACATTTTACGAGGACACGGTCTACAGCGCTGACGAGCGCCCAGACGTTCCCGGCCCAGTAGGCGTGGTTGAGCCCGCGCTGGAAGGGGAATAGGCGCGAGACGATCTGCTGGATCTGGGAGGGACCGCCTGCAAGGAGGAAAGGTCCGAAGGACAGGGCGCAGACACCGGTAACGATGAGGCCGAGCTCGACGACGCGGTCGATCTGGAACTCTGCGGCGGGTCGGGCAAGTCAGGAGGGGATTTAAGCAGGAGGACATAGCAAGGGAGCGAACGCACTTCCGCCGGGCGAGTAGCAGTGGCGTCGCAGCAGGAATACGAAGTACGGGAGGGCGAGATAGATGAAGATGTGCTTGAAATTGAGCAGCACCGCGAAGAGCGCGGCGCAGGCGTACAGGTTGTTCTGCGTTCGACCGTGGTCAGCACGACCCACTGACCGAGTCGAAGGGCTCGCTTACGTCTCGTGCGGCAATCAAGCTCCAGAGGAGAATGCCGAGGAGGACGCCGTTGTATTGAAAGTGGACATGGTCGACGATGAGGAGGCCGGGGTGGAAGAGGAGAGAGGCAGCGATGATGCGGGCGGTCGGGTAGTCTGGCTGCTGTGATGTTCTTGCCCACCTGCGCGGCCGCAGGGTCAGGCGCGGAGAAGCGTCTTGTAGCCTTAAAGGCGGACGCACCGGAAGATGCCCAGTGCGAGAACCAGCTCGGAGAGGATGACTGTCGTCCGCTGGAACGCGACCGCCGTTCCCGCCACGTAGCCAAGGTTTCCCAGCCGCACGATCTCAGGGTCGATGACATACGCGAACGAGGAGAGGACGCGCTCGAAGAAGGCGAAGAAGGGAGGGTAGTCGAGCGTCCATTCCGACGTAGTCTGCGGGCGCGGCGCTCAGCATGGGCCGGACCAGGGTGAAAAAGGGACGCACATTGTAGTACCACTCTGTCAAGGGCAGCGAATGGGTGATGGCGAGCCTGTCCCCCCACATGGTCAGCTCCGGCATGAGGTGGAGGAGAGCGAGACGCACCAGTTCCGATGTACCTCAAAGTCGGTCGAGCGGCTGTGTGTACATAGTATCAGCCTGCATGCGCGTATCAGAGGCCGGCTGCGCTCACTAGGCGGGGAAGAGGAGCAGCTTGAGGAGGAGCGAGAGGGCGACTATATCCCGCTCGGCGCGGTCGAGCTGCCACCAGCGGCGCGCAGCCGGCTTGGCTGGCTCCACCGGCTCGTATGGCGGCGGTCTGGAGCGCCTGCTCGTCGTTGACGACGGGGCCGCGCTCATCGTGGAGAGCAACCCGGGGTTCCCTCGTCCGGCTCACTCCCCTTCGCGCAATGTGTGCGCTTAATGTGCTGCAGCCTCTGCAGATGCCCTTAGGCGCGTCCTCTCACAGCAAAGTGCTGTCCCGGCTTCGTGCCCGAGCGTCTCGTCTCCGCCCGTCTCCTCACTTCATCGAAGCTTCATCAGTTGCCCGATGTTGAGCGGCTCTCCGGCCGCTCCAGGCCTGGGCGGCTCTCCTGGCCGCTCCATAGAACCTTCTGACGACCGCTTTGACAGCGGGGAACGAAGGACTGCGTTGCGCCGAGTCTTGCCTCCTGACCATCATCCGATCCATGCTCCTTCGCCTCCTACCCCCGCTCAGAACCTCTTCTGTTGCCTTGTCGCTGCTAACAGCTGCATATCTGGGTCGTCCGCACCGTCGTCATGGAAGCGATACGGCGCATTCGGACTCTCAATGTCGACGCCGTACTGCTCCGCTGCCTCCCGGTCGGCAAGCTCGTCGAGGTAATGCCCGATGACAAGGCACAGCCAGAGCTCGACAAGCATAGCGACGACCCAAGCCTGCAGCAGGTGGGTGAGGTGAGGTGAGGTGAGCGGGGGATGGAGGTGTAGCCGAGGGACGGAACGCACAAGGTCAAGGAGGATTAGGCCCGTCCGGATCATGGTGCAGCATGTTAGAGACGCCTTGAGCGCAGCCTCGGGCTGCAGCTCAGCGCCCAAATTCTTCAGCTGCAGCGCGTCGAGCGCGACTTGCGTGCTGGGCGCGCACATGGAATTCAGCGAGTTGGCCAGGGAGAAGCGCGGAGGACCGGGCGCATACCAGATCCCGACGGCTAGCGCCTTCGAACGCGGTAGAGCGAGCAGAATGAGCGTGTAGATGCCGACCACTGCGTTGACCCAGGTGTGCCACTGCATGCAACGCAGCGGGTCAGGGAAGGTTCGCTTGTATGGGAGGGAGAGCGCTTGCCCATACGAGCTCGTAGAACCAGCCGATCTGCAGCGAGAACTCATGTCAGCTCGATACAACGCTCGTGAGCTCTTGCAAGGAAAGGGAGAAGACCGGAAGAGGGGATGAAGGAGAAGGAGTTCCGGGAGGGGCGAAAAGGGGGATTCACCCATTCCCGCTTCTGCATAATGCAGCCCGACCAGCCTGTCAAGTTGTCGATCTAGTTAGCGCCTGCTGGCAGGAACGAGGACAAGACGGGGGAGGAAAGAGCAGGACGCTCAGGAAAGCAAAGGCGGACGAAACAACAGGGACGCACCGTAGAGACACAGCACCACTAGCGAGAACCACAGCACGATGGACGCCACCTCCACCCAACACCTCCACGCGCTCGCCGTTGTCGGCGAGAACAGGCGGATCACCGCCTGGATCCCAAGGCAGGCGGCCAAGGTCGCGCCGATGAGGGAAAGGAGGAGGGTGCCCCACCGCACGGGGATGCAGCAGCAGAAGCGACGGTGGCGGACGTCGTCCTTGGTGAAAGGACGGAGCGCCTGCATGGCGGGCGACCAGGAGGCGTGACGGCGGTAAGGAGGGACGAGGCGTGACTTGGGAAGGTAACGGCGCTGGGAGGGGCGCCTGCCGATGCGCAAGCACAACAAAGAAGTCCACGAGCAGGTCGGCAGCTGCTAGGGAACTACAGAGGCAGAGAAAGAGCTGGAGAAGGCGCGTACGGAGGGTCCGCGGGTGCTCCGCCTCAACCAGACCTCCTTTCGAGGTGTGCCAGGCCAAAGTCCTGCTCACAAGACACACAAACACCGTTGTTCTGTCGTTCACAGAACACACAAGCACAGAACTTGCAACCCGCCCGAAAACTGAAGGCGGGGTGGACACTACCCACACACAACTCGGACACAACCTTGGCTTGACCTTGGCGGCCTCGCGCTCTGTTCGCATACTGCCTCTAGAGCTTGCCCGCGTCCGGCTTGACCTGCTTGAGCGGGCTGACACCGTCGATCTGAAACGCGCGGCGACGGTGGGTGGGAGAAAGAGAGAGCGAAGTGTGGAGGAGGTGCGAGGGAACGGCGGCGCGGGGTAAGGCAGCAAAAGCGTAAGCGTCATGCGCTTCGCGAAATGAGGAGCATAGAGAGGAAGCGCACCTCCCAACCCTTGCCGCGGTACGCCTGCGGCCAGACGCCGGAGCGGCCGGGCTGGAGCTGCGAGATTGGACGGGGAAGATCAGTCAAGTTCGTGCTAAGCGCGGAAGCGCAACGCACAATCCCGTTCGGGTCGAGCGCGTCCTTGATTTGCTCGCAGAGCTTACGGAAGGCGCCGTCGTTCCAGTTGTACGTGCCCTGCAGGAAGACGAGTGTCAGTCTCGACAGTCGCGATTCCGCGGCGGGCGCGCACGAGCGGCACGCACCATGATGGCGTCAGCGGTAGCGATATGGCTGCGGTACTGTTGGTGAAGAAGCGTGAGTATCGGGAAGATCGAGTCGTGCGAAAAGAGGAGAAGAGGACGTCAACGCACCTCGCCGTACCCGAGCTCGGCATGCGTCGAGATGAGCTGCAGGCGAGGTCCATCGTCAACTACGCTCGAAGGAGGTAGAAACGGAGGGGAGACGGTCGCACCTCGCGGATGCACTTGTCCGCCGCGACGCGCTGCTCCGGCTTGGTGCGGTCCCACAGCAGCGTAACGATGTGGTGCATCTCACGCTGCGCGACATAGAACGCTACAAACCTCAAGGTCAGTCTTATGTAAGAGGGAAAGGAGGAGGAGTACGCACTGCCGAGGTAGTCGAAGCCGTGCTTCGTACAGATCTTCCGGCACAGCTCGACCTGCGCCCCCGCGTCCTTGCCGCTGACAGGGCTGATCGGCGCGAAGAACAGCTCGCCGGCGTTCCTGACCCACTGGTGCCACGCCAGCTCACGGAATGTCGGTACGCCGGCGAAGACGGCGGCGCGGTCATGCAGGTAGGAGCGGTCGGGAACATCCTCGCGAAGCTGGAAGCGGACATCGCGGATATGCGAGAACTTGCTCTTGACGAGCTCCCACTGGAGCGCCGTGACGTCGTCCGGGCCGTACAACGCGCCGTAGAAGACCCTGTGGAACGATCGATCAGCATGAACCCAGGAAGGGGGGCGCGATGAGTGGAAAAAGGCGACAGATGAGGGCAGGCGGTACGACAGGGAGAGGGAGGCGGCAGCAAAAGGAGGCTCACCAATACCCGCTGTCCTCCTTCTTCAGGATCTCGAGCTCGACGTCCTCGGGCACGGGCCTGCCGGCATGTTCGGGCCAGTGCTGATCCTTCGAGCCGTAGGTTGCGACGTCCCATAAGCCGAGGCGGAGCGACGGGATGTTGCCGAGCAGGCGCGACGCCATGAGCGGCTGGAGGACGTCGACCGCAGGCTCCAGGTCCTCCTTGTGCATGAATGAGATCATGAAAGGCCTGCGTGGGTGCGAGGAGGTCAGCGTGTCGCGAAGGTACAGCGGAGGAACGGCGAGGTCGAAACCACGGCACCCCAGTGGGAGTCAAGGGGAAGAGCAAACGTACAGCATACCGTCCGGCTTCGGCATGAGGAGCATGCCCATGCGCGTGACAATGCCATAGTTTGACTGGGTGAACATGCCGTCGAGGTATGGGCCAAAGCCGTACGGGAAGGACTGCCCTGTGCGCGACCCAGGCATGGCGTCCATGCCCGTGCGGACGACTTCGCCGTTCGCCAGGACAATCTCCATGCCGCAGTGCTGAGCCCAGCTGCGTGGCGTAGAGAATGGTCAGGGATGGCTCGAATGGAGAGAGGGCAAGCACCGCACTGGTCGCCTACAGGTCGAACACGGGGGAAAGGAGGGGGAAGGCGTCAACAGGGTCAGCTGCATGCGCGAGCGACTCCGACTCCTAGACTGAGCCTTACCGTAGGGCGTATACCCAACGCCACGGTCGAGTGCATTGCCGATGACGCTGCCGCCGCCGAGGTCGGGCACGTCGACCATCAGGTTCGACCCACGACGCTGCAGCTCCTCGTACAGCGCGATGTACGTGACGCCGGGCTGGAGGAGGCAGCTCGCGCCCTTCTCGTCGACAGTGAGCACCTTGTTCATGCGCTTGCCGAGGTCGATGAGGAGCGAGCCCGGTACGCGTGGTGCTGATCCGCCGTAGCCGAGATTCCGTCCGATAGAGATGGGCCACAGCGGAATGAGCCAGCGGTTCGCCCACTTGACGATGGCTTGTACGTCGGCAGTCGATCCGGGGAACGCGACGGCGGAGCAGACGAAGTACTCGGGGTCGGCGACGGCGTAGCCGTCGTGCGAGAGCGGGACATGATCTGCCCCGTCAGAAGCGAACATTATACGAGAGTGAGCAGGTAGGCATAGCGCAACCTGGGGTTAGCGCAGCAGGGGAGGAATTGCAGGACGACGCACAGTAGTTGCCCGAGTTGAGCGGGACGTCGTTCAGGACGACGTAGTCGTCGCCGATGCTGCCGCGGAGGTCGTCGATAGCGCGAGCGAACGTCTCCTTGGTAAAGCCTTCAGGAAGCGTGACCTCCCGCTTTCCCTGCGCAACGGGTCCGGCGTTCGGCTTGAACTCGTCGCCGTCAAGCGGGTCGCGGGCGATAGCCTCGGCAGGATTGAGGGAGGAGCCGAACCTGAACGGCGCAGGTCGGCGAATTGAAGGGTGGGCGGCGGAAGCGGTGGGTTGGCGGGATGAGGGTGCGGGCGGTGAAAGCGGCGGAAGCGGCGGGTGGTTCGGGATGTGTCAGTAAAAGTCAGCTTTTACTCTCTGCGAGCTTCTGAGCGCAGAGATGCTGTACTCGAGGGTCCGCCTCCGTTACGCTCGAGGTGGGGGGACCTTCCCCTCCACCTCCTCCCACAGAGCAAGGAAAGCGCGCGCACCAGGAAGGGCGGTCCACCGTGGCAGGACGGCCTTCAGCCTGCATCGTGTCGCCATGATTGCGGTGTGCGTGGGCGTACGAGACCTGCGGCGATTCTCATCAGCTGCGGTCCCAGGCAGCATCGTCCATAGAGACTGTGGCGCACCATGTCGCGCCTATGTATGGCCAATCAAGTGCACAAGAGCTGTAGCAGGCTTCGGAACGGCCTGCGATGCGGGTGCGGAGGAAGGAGAGCAAGCTCAGGGAGGACCCCCCGCACTCCGCGTTTCGTGGGGGGGCGCCCTCCGCAGCCTCGTCCCAGATCTGAGGCGGAGACGACGGCTGCCGAGCTCTGTGTGGCGCTCAACACGGCTCTGCCGAAATGCGCATGCGAGACACTTCGTCCGGCTCGTCCCGCAGGTGTCGGCACCTCCTGCCTCCTCCGGGGACCTCAAGGCCCTCGAGCTTGCGACGACAGCGCAATGCTTGCCGTGCTTGCCGTGCTTGCGGCCCACCCTGTTGGACCCGGCTGCCTCAAGGCTGCTGCTTTCACGCTGCTTCATCTGCGCATCCTGAGGTGCGCATGCGGACCGTGCGAATGGGACTGGCTGGTCCGCCCCTGCATCGGCTCTCTCGCTGTCGCGCGTAGTCACACTGTGACAGGAGACAATGCAATGGGCGGCTGAGAACGCCGCGCGAGGCTACGGGACCAGCGCAGGCTGAGTGCGAAAGCCAGCTCTTCGGGACCTTCCCAAGCTCGCCAGACTTTCTCACCCGCATGTTGCACCATTTCACCAAGTCTACGATGCTGTCGCCTCCAGGAGTGCCCTGCGCAGGTCACCGCGCCACATGAGAGGCAACTTTGCCTCGACAGTCCCGTCTGCGAGCACGCGTTCCTGCCCCAGCTTCGCCAGGAGAACGTCAAGATCCGGCGGCAAGCTCGCGACGAAGACGAGACGCTCCGGCGAGTCGGCTGAGAGGAGGCGACGAGAAGCGGTCATCCAAGAAGTATGGCCCGGCGGCAGCCTAGACCTCTCGAGACTGAAGCAAGACAAGCAGGAGACACAAGCGCCCTGTGCGTGCGAGAGGACCGCCTCAACCCCTCCGCCGTGTGTGCACTGCACTCCTCCTACAGCGACCTCCCGAACACGGCGAGGAGCCGCTTCGCCTCCTCCATGCGCTTCTTCCGCATGTTGAGCTCCGCGCGCTTAGCCGCGATGTCGGGGCTCTACGACACAAGCCTGTGCACCTCGCTCTCACCGCCCGAGACGAGGCGCCGGAGGAGCGCACGCGAGAGCGCCGACGGCAGCGGGCGGACGACGGCAAAGTCGATGATGCGCGCACGTCGTCGATGATGCGCTGCAGGCGGGGCTGTAAGCGCATGGTACGGAAAATGGAGAGGCAAGAGCGCACCTTGTAGGCAACTTTCCAATATGCGCACGTCTGCGCCGCCGCCTCAAGCTCCTCCTCGTACACGTATCCGCCGAGCAGGCGCGGGAGGTTCTCCTCCGTAACGCCCGAGTAGCCGCACGCTGCGAGCGCGGCAAGCACGTCCGCGAGCTTGTCCTTGTCGCCCTGCGCGGCAGGCGTGCCCGTCTGCCGCGCCTTCTTGTACGACCCGAGGACGTCGTCGCGCGTCGACGAGAAGTAGTGCGAGTTCTGCGTGTAAGGCGAGGCCTCAAGCTCGAGGAGATCGTTGAGCCTGCGCGCGGCCTTGGCGAACAGCTCGTCAAGCACGTCCGAGACGACCATCCTGCGGGCGGAGCGGTCAGCGAGACTCTCGGCTGAGAGAGAAGCGGAACGCACGACGCGATGCTCCTCAGCTCGTTTACTTTCGACCGCCCGAGATTGCTCTCGACGAGCTGCTCGAAGGCAGCGAGGACCGGCTCGCGAGAGATTGACCGCGTCGATCGAGAGGTCGGGCCAGCTCTGCAACGCGATTTGCATGAGCGACGCCTTGGCGTCGTACGGCGTGTTGAGCGGGACCTCGCGGCCACTGTGCCTGCGGGCGGGCGGGGCTCGTCAATCTTCGCAGAGTGCGGGATACGAGAGAGACCTACTGCTCGATGTGGCTCCGCACGGCGCCAGCGTCATGCGGATTGAGGGAGCGGTCGCGACCAAGAGATCGTTCTCCCTGCTCGCCTTTATGACGGGCGTTCGCGACATTGCCTGCGGGTTTGGCAACATGTGATAGCGCACAGACGGGAGCGTCGCTTGGTGCGCGGCGCAGTCGAAAGCAGAGGTGGGCGCGTCGAGTACGGCGGGTGCGGCGGGAGGAGGCGCTGCTGGCGGCGGCGGCGTTGCTCCGAAACTGAACCCGCTAGTCGTTAGCAGGGTCGAGGTTGTCGCGGCGGCATCGAAGAGCGGAGATGACACGGGAGGAGGCGTCTGCAGCGGGGTGGTCAAGCGGGTCCGGGACGCCCTCCCGTACACCGGGCCGTCGCCCCTCTTTGCTCGCCGAGGCGAGCCATACGAGCCGCGGGTATCAACGGGGCTCCCCGCACGCTGGCAAGCCTGGCGGGCACTCCCGCGTAGCCTGCGCCTCCTGCTTTTTGACAAGCCTCCCCATTTCAAGATGCTGCACGATGCGATCGGCAATAACACCCTGCGAGAGACGGGCTGGTAAGTCCTGGAGTTGTCAAGTGAGAGGGAGACGAGAGAACAGCGCACCTGATGCCACTCGAGCCCTTCTTTCTCCGCCCGCAGCACGAGAACGCGCAGCTCCTCCTCGCTGACCTCCTCGCGCTCGACGAGCTTTGCGAGTTCCGCCTCGATGTCGCGGGAAGGTCGCGGAGGGGGAAAGGCGATCGCAGGCACGGAGGGCACACTCACCGTCGTTGATCCGGAGAGGGCGAATTGATTGGCGCTCTTGCGGACGGCTCCTCCTGCGGCACGCTCGCTCTCTTCGGCGACACCGCCGCTACTTGCGCATGCGCCGGACGTGCGCGCGCCGGTGCAGGCGCGACGCTACCGCCTCCCACTTCTTGATCTCGTCCTTCTCGCTCTTCTCGAACGGTATGAATACGGGCCTTGTCGCCTTGATCGCAAGCTTGAACCTGCGGTCCTCGAGGTTCTTCGCCTGAACGAGGTCAGCGTGGCCCGCCGCGCCCTGGACGAGGAGTCAAGGTCGTGCGAGAGGGACGAGAGGCGCGTGTGCAGCTCGGTGACGGGGTCGGACGAGGGCGGCGCGGGGAGCTTTTCGAGCGAGGCGCTGACGTGCTCAAGCGAGGAAACGAGGTCGGCCTGGATCTTGGGAAGCCTGCGAATACGCGCGTAAGCGGTCGCGGAGGCGAGGACGAGGGACACATAGACGCACTTCTCGGCAAGGTAGTGCCCGAGAAGGTCGCTGAGGAAGCGTGTGAGGTTGGTCGTCCCGAGCCGGCCCTTAGTCACGAGGTTGAGCGAGTTCCACGGCGCCTGCGCCTTAAAGAACGCGACCTCGGCGGCGCGCGCGTCGGTGAACGAGAGGTTCTTCTTGAGGTCCTCGGGGCGGGCTGCTTCGTTGCGAAGAAGCCATTCGCGAGCTGGTGCATCCGCCCCTCCAGCAGGTCGAACCATGAGGCGTGCTCACCGGGGAGGACGGCGTCCGCCTTAGTCATGACGCCTGTGTAAGGTACGTCAGTGCGAGTCGCGGCGGGAGGCGCGAAAGGCTCGCACCGATCGTCCGCTTGCCGTCCGGGTCAGCCTCGCGCGCAAGCAGCACTGCCTTCTGGTTCTGGTAGTCGTCTACGAGTACATGCATGTGTTAGTATAGCGCGAGTCGACGGCTGAGCGAGCGAGACATACCGCGCATCGTGATAGTAAGGAGGATGAGTGCGTTCCCCGTGATAGCGGTGCGGCACATGTTTTCGATGAGCTCGAAATCGCCAGGTTCCTCCGAGTTGGCGATAATACCCTGCGAGGCGAGACCGCATGATAAAGGGGCAGAGAACGGCGAGAGAGGGAGGACGCACGGGCAGGTCGACAAACGCCAGGTCCGTGATCTGTGGCCCGCTGATGTCCAGGCAGATCAGGTTTGTCGAGAAGGACAGCTGCGCGCCGTCTGCCCGGGGAATGGCATGCCCTCCTCGCGCTCCGGACCTCCGCCTCCGAACGTCCGAGGAAGACGCTCGGGTCCGTCGTGCGCGGGTTGAGGATGGCGAGCTGCGCGCGGCGCAGCATACTCTCAACCTCGCTGGAGTCGACGAGCGTCTTGCCGAAGCGGATCTCGCGGACGGGGTCGAGCGGCCGGCCCTCGACGTCCCGCTCGAAACGGAGGAAGATGCGACAGGTCTTTGGCGTCGACGAGTTGGAGAGCCGCAGCTCCATCGGAAAACGCGTGCAAGTGCCAGCATCGCGCGGGACCTTGATCTGCGTGCATACGAGCCGTCAGCGCCTTGTCCTCTTTATCACTGAACAGGAGCTCCCCCTCCAATTCTCATCTTCAAAGCGACAAGCGACATACGCGCCCCAGGAATAGCCTCAAAAGGCTGCTTGCCTGCGCGCTGGTTGCCAATCACGGCGATACTTCGTCCGATGCGCCGGCGGAGCGAGTTGAGTCTATGAGAGAGACGAGTTGCCGCCTGCTCGCCGCGTAGATGGTGCTGGAATCCCTTCACTCTCCATCTTAGCGTGGCGAGCTTGGGAAGCAAGTGAGCGGGTGTGGGTGAAGAGCGAGGGTGGCTCGCTCGAGTCGACATGAGGCGGTGCACGACGAAGGTCATTGCGTGACTTTCGCAGGATGCGCTCGCCGAGTGCTGCATAGACGCTTGTTGCAACCTGAAGAGGGATTCACAAGCCCGCTACAGCTTGCCCTGAAAAACGTGCCCGTCCAACTTGCGCGTGTTGACGAACTGCGGGCCCAGTTCGCGCACGCTCCGCACACCCAACAGCTTCATCGCGCGCACAACCTCGTCCTCCAGTATGCTTGCGACCTTTTCCACTCCATCGACGCCGTAGATCAGGCTGTACATGAATGGCCGCCCGAGGGAAACGGCCGTCGCGCCGAGGCAGAGCGCCTTGACGATGTCAGTGCCGCGGCGGATCCCGCCGTCGACGATGATGGAGAATGTAGGAGAGGACAGGAGGTGCGGGACGTGGTGCCGCAGCTCGAGGAGGATCTCAAGCGGGGTCGACGCACTGCGTTCAAGGAGTTCCGGTCAATTAGCAGTGTCTTGCCGGCTACCCTGCGTTCTTCGCAGCGGAGAGAGAAGAGGGATGTACGTGTTGACCTGCCGCCCGCCGTGATTCGAGAGGACGAGCCCATCCGCACCCGAAGCCACGGCGTCGAGCGCGTCCTCGACACACTGGATGCCCTTGACGAGGACAGGCAGCCCGCCCGACGCCTTCTTCACCCAGGCAATATCGGCGAAGGTCACCGAAGCGTCGATGGTGCTGCGGGCAAGGCAGCGCGGTCAGCGTGTGCGGCCGAATGCCTCCTCCCGTGCAAGATCCGTAAACCACGAGTGAGTGAAGGAAGGACTCACGCCGACGTCGCCGCCACCGCGAGCGCCTTCTTCCCCACCTCCGCGCTGGGGTTCGCCAGCGCAACCGCATTCTCGTCCAGCCCCGTCCGCAGGTCCAGTTCGCGGTTGCCCGCGACCGCAACGTCGACAGTGAGGATGACAGCTTTGAAGCCCATCTGCTTCGCATCGGCGAGCTGCTTCTCGGATCGCCAGCGCTCACGGTGGACGTAAAGCTGGAAGAAGAGCGTTTGAGAGGGGAGCGCGGCGGCAACGAGATCTCGGTGCGATACGGAGGCGTGATTCGACGGCTGCTCAACTCGAAAGTCAACTCGACGGCTGTGGTAGGTATGAAAGAGCGAGTCGTACTGCATAGTGCATCCCGACGCGTCCTGCGCCCTTGACGAGGCAGAGCTCGCCATCCTTGTGCGCGAGCTCTGCAGGCAGTCACATCAGCAGTTTTCCCCTACTCCGCCCGCCGCCGAAAAGGTTGACGTACTACCCATTGCTGCCGGCGAGATCATGAACGGCAGCCTGCTCTCGCACCCGATGATGCACGTGCGAAGGTCAACCTCGCCATCAACATCCCGCAGGACGCGCGGACGAAAGCGGATGTGTGACCAGATGTCCTGCGACTGCTGGGCGGTCCAGCCGTCGTCGGCGGAGCTGGCGTAGTAGGCCCATGACTGGCGTTTGAAGGGAAAGAGGGGTACGAGGAAAGATGCACAGAATTCAGCCCGACTGCGTCTGACGTGCATCGGGGAAGAGGGTGCACCTTGGGCTTAAGTGTCGCTTCTGCCGAACGCTCAAAGTCGGCGAGGTTGAGCAGCGAGGCGAGCGGAGTGGCAGGCGTGGGGAGCGGGACAGCCATATTGAGACGGAGAAGGGCAATCGCGTGCGTTTCCCAGGCCGCGCGCAGCGGGCTGGCAAGCGTATAGAGCAGAAGCGAGCAGCAAGAGCAGCAGGCGGGCGAGAGAACGCGCGAGGAGAACCTTCGGCCGAGGAGCGATCCGTCCGAAGCGGGGGCGATGGGAGCAGCAGGGGCCGTGTTGCGCGGTTCCAGCGAGTCAGTAGAAGCAGGATAGGAGACTAGCAGCGAGGAAGAGAGTCAAGGCGGGACCCAACCTCGACTCGACCGTCTCTAGGCGCCCCGCTCCTGCGAAGGTCCGCCACCGACGCCGTCGCTCTTTCCGCTGAGAGCCATGGCTGGACGGTATGACAAGCGCGCATTAGGGCACCCTATAGCAGCCGACACGGCAGAGCGTCCTTCGCTGCGCGCCTTCCAGGAGGAGGTCGAGGCCAAGGGGAGGGAGGCGAGGAGATCGACGACGCACCCCGCCGCGGACGAGGGAGGCGTGCAGGGATTGTGCGAGGAGGTGCAGGCGCTCAATGTCGGCGAGCACGACCCGCAAGGCAACGACGACGGGCGGACACTCGAGGTTCGTCGGCCTCATCGCATGTGGGGGGAGAGGATTGCGAGGACGATGCACGACGCGGGCTGACGTGCGCCGACATGCACAGGAGCGGTTAGCAAGCCCGACCGAGGGCGACATCGCTACAATATCCGTCCTCATCGACCGCACCCTCACCCGTCTCCACGGCGAACTCGTTCTCCAGGTGCGGCCCGTCGCTGGTTCCCTTGTCCCTGTGCCCGACTGAGCTCCCCACTCACAGATCGGCCCGCATTCTCTGGGACGTACGAGCGTTGGGTCCCTCCTCGAAACGCCCAAGAGCAACTCCCCCTTAAATCCCGACGAGGTCGTCCTCACCGCCGCGCAGGTCGATTCTGTCCTCTCGACACTCCGCCAGGCCATGATCGATCTCAACAGCGAGGTATCAGTTCTGCACAACCCGTATGAGGAAGAAGGCAAGCCGGTAGCCGAAGAGGGCGTCAAGCTCACCACGACTGCAAGCGCGGTCAACGACGAGGAGACGGCTACGAGGTGGAGGGGCAAGGCGCTCCGCGTGCTTGTGCGGAGGAGGCCGGAAGGCGCGGAGGAGCTGATCGAGAGCCGGGTGGCTGTTGTGGGGAATGTCGTACGTCGCGCTCTTCCCCGTCTCCTCCCTTCCCTCACCGCTATCGCTCCGCTGCACACATCTGGTCCTTGAAGGGCTTGTTACTGAGCTCTCGACTCACAGGACGCCGGCAAGTCGTCCCTCCTAGGCGTGCTGACCCGTGGCCGCCTGGACGATGGGCGCGGCCGCGCGCGCGTCGCCCTCTTCCGGCACAAGCACGAGATCGAATCGGGCCGCACCTCTTCCGTCGGTAACGAGATCCTTGGCTTCGAACCGAATGGGCAGGTCATCGTGCCTGAGGAGCACCAGCGCGTCCAGGACATTTGGGAGACTACGGCGAGCAAGGCGAGCAAGGTCGTCTCGTTCTCCGATCTGGCGGGGCACGAGCGCTACCTGGCGACGACTCTTGCGGGGCTGACGGGTACAGCGCCGGACTTCGTCCTCCTGATCGTCGGCGCGAACGCGGGCTTGATCGGCATGTCCAAGGTGCGCCCCCACTCCTGGCCAGCCAGCCTGCCGCTCAGTCCTCGCCCTGTAGGAACACCTCTCGGTTGCGCTTGCGCTGTCGCTCCCGATTGTCGTCGTGATAACGAAGGTCGACATGACCCCGCCGCCGGTCTACGAGCAGACCGTCAAGCAGCTCGTCAAGTGCGTTGCATCTCATGCATCCGTGTCGCCTTGCTGACCTTTCAACACACACAGGATTCTCAAGAGTCCTGGCTGCCGCAAGAAGCCCGTCTTCGTCAACGACACCGGCATGGCGTGCGAGCTCGCTTCAGGCTTCGCAGCGGAGAAGGCCTGCCCAATCTTCCGCGTCAGCAACCTCACGGGCGAGGGGCTCGGCTTGCTGAGGGTCTGTTCCCGTCGCCCATGCAGGGTGAGAGCGAGCCTGACCAGAACTCGCCCGCAGACCTTCCTGAACGTGGTCCGGCCAGCCAACACCGAGCAGCTTTACCCGGTTAACGCCAATTTTGAGTTTCAAGCTTCCGAGGTCTACTCAGTGCCATTCGTGCGCCCTCTCCCTTTACCGCTTCCCTCCTTCACGGCTGATTCGGGAAGCCTCACAGGTCGGTACGGTCCTTTCGGGCGTGATACTGTCGGGGTACGCTTCTTTGTCGCTGTGCTTCAACGATATCCGCTGATTTTGCCTGCCTGCGCAGCTCCGTACGTCCAGGCGACGTCACCCTCCTCGGCCCAGACGCCGTCGACTCGTTCATCCCAGCCGCGATCAAGTCGATCCAGCGCAAGCGCGTCAACGTCGACTACGCCGAGGCGGGGCAGGCCGTCACGCTTGCGCTCAAGCGCATCAAGCGCGCACAATGCCGCAAGGGCATGGTCCTGCTTGCGAAGACGGAGCCGCCGCCGGTCGCGACGAGGAGGTTTGAGGGGAGTGTGCTTGTGCTGTACCATAACACGTGCGTTGAGACCGGCTGCCCCATCTGTCCGTCGTGCGCTGAACTCGCCCCCTCCGCTTGCAGGATGATCACGACGCGCTACCAGGTGCGCCGCTTCCTCGCTTTGCTTCCGTTCTTCGAAACTGACGCGTTCTCCCGCTATGCAGGCGATGATGCACGTCGGTGCGGTGAGACAGACGGTGCAGGTCGAGCACATCGTCGACAAGCAGGCGATCCGGACGGGCGACCGCGCGACCATCTCGTTCCGGTTCCTCAAGCAGGCGGAGTACCTGCACGTCGGCGAGCGGTTCCTTTTCCGCGAAGGACGGACGAAGGCGCTCGGCGTCGTGACGAAGCTGCTGCCGGACAGACAGGAGAAGGGGGCTGCTGTTGCGCATTGAGCGAGAAGCCGAGGAGCGGAGGCCCAGTTGAGCGTGTTGTCGTTTATTTTCTCCGCGCTTGTTGCCCGTACTTTCCCCACGCGCCGCCGTGCATGTTGCTGTGCTTGTCACTGCGGCGCAGGAGAGAGGCCGCACAGCGCGAGACTGGACGCGTGAACTGATCGCGGCGGCTCCCCCTCGCGCTCCCTTGTCCTCTGCCAATTCCGCTCTTCTCGCTCTACTCCGCTGCTTTCGCCGCTCCGCACACGCGTCCTTCCCTCTCCAGAGTACACCTCCCGGTGCGCGTCGCCTGCGCGGACGCCCACGTACCTCGCCCGGTCCATGTCCACCTCGAACGCCCAAGCGAGCGTCGCGTTCCTCTCGGGCGCGGACGACCTCTTGACGCGGCTCCTTCTCGACTGGAGCATCTTCAGGGAGCCCAAGCTGGGCGGCCGCTCGACTGGCAAGATCAACAAGTTTGCCCGCGAGCTCCGCATGGGCGACGCGGAGGTCGACGCCGTCCGCGCGCTCGTCACGGAGGTAAGGCATGCTCGTTGCGTGGACAGGACGGCGAGTACGACAGAGCTATGCTGGAGATGCGCGCAGGGCAGCAAAACGCGGGGTTGGGCGGATGTCGGCTGACGCAGGAGGCTGGCTCTATCGTGGAGCGAAGGTGGGGACCGATGCGCGCCGGCCGGGCTCTTCTGCGCATTGAGAGCAGCTCCCCTCTCAGTGTTCTCCGTCGCTGACACCCGCTGCCCGCCCGCATGATTCAGCTCCGCACGGGCACTGTCTCCGTACACGACGCGCTCGAGACGCTCCTCGCCCTTTCCGCAATCAAGTCCTTCAACCTGAAGTGGGACGACGAGCCCCTCTTCGCGCACCACGCCAAGCGCTACATCCTTGCCCTTCGCCCCGACAGCGGCGTCGCCTTCCACGAGACGGACCGCTACAAGAACCCGCGCGGAGTACCCGGTAGCAAGAGGGGCAAGGCTGTCCCCGCTGCTGTCGCCGCCAAGCTGCGCCGCGACCCCGAGACCTTCATTGAAGTCGGCGTGTTTGCGACGCGCGCGTTCAAGAAGGGCGAGGTGATCAACGTCCGCGGCGGGATCGCCGACCTCACCGAGGAGGAGGACGACGAGCTGCGCGGCGAGGGCGGCAGGAGCGACTTCTCCGTCCTGTGGAGCCAGCGCAAGGAGTGCTTCTGCCTCCTCCTTGGTCCGGCCCGCTTCGTCAACCACGACTGCCGCAACAACGTCGAGTTCAACCTCGTTGGGACCAACATGTCGTTCAAGGTTCTCGAAGACATCGCCAAGGACGAGGAGATCTTTACGCATTACGGTGAGCATTTCCTGCGCGCACTAGACGGCACTCGAACTGACCATCTGGTCTCGCAGGCGACCACTACTTCGAACGCGACAACGCTTCCTGCCTCTGCGCGACCTGCGAGCAGTGCGTCCTCCCCTCCGCTGAACACTGGACAGAATGCTCACATCAGCCTCTGCAGGCTCAAGCAGGGCGCCTTTGCGTCGTCGCGGCCAAAGCCCGCCGCTGCTCCCAAGCCGCGCGCCTCCTCCCCCACTCCGGCTTCCCGCCGTTCCCGCCGCGCCTCGACCATCGCCGCCCCCGACTACAACGAGGCGCGCAAGGCGACCGCATCGACTTCCGGCAGCGCCGCGACCGCGCCGCGCGCCGTCGGCGGCGTGCTCGCGCGCTCAGCCTCCCTCTCCGCGCTGAGCTCGCGCTCACCCGGCCGTGCCCGCCCGCGCTCCTCGCGCATGAATCCTACGCGCGGCGAGCTCTCACCTGCAGATGCCTTGCGCGGCCAGCCGCGCCTGATCGTGCAGCCCAAGCTGGCCCCGCCGCCGGGGTACGCAAAGGACTACGCGTGGGACCCGAAGCGCCGTGTTGCGCGCTATACCGGTCCGACTGTCTCGCCCGTTGGGGAGAACGCCGGCGGGCCCACGAGGCCGGCAGCGGCGCGCAAGCCGCGGGCGTCGGCCCCGCCTGCGCTCAGGAAACGCAGGCGTGGCGAGACCAACTCGCCTGCGCCGTCGACCAGCGGGGCGGGCTCGCCCCGCGTGCAGAAAAAGCCGCGCACGACGCACATCCAGCTCAAGCAGGCGCGACTGGGCGAGCGGAGCTCGAGCCGCATTAAGCATACCTCGGCGAGTGCGCGCGATCGCACGTTCGCGAAGCTGAGGCAGGCGATGGGCGCGACGGAGGATGAGGACTCGGAGCTTAGCGAGCTTAGCGATGAGGAGGAAGAGGCTGAAGATGAAGAGCAGGACGAGGAGATGCCGCAGGCGGACGAGGAGGGCGGCGTGGAACAGGACGAGGATCAGGAGGTCGAGGCATTGCTCTCCCCAAAGAAGGCCACTCCGCCCGACCTCGAGCGCCCGCTTCCGTTCTCCCTCCCCAGCTCATCTTACGACCGCGACCCGTCAAGCGCAAGCGTCACCCTCTCGACGACAGCGACGCGCTCGAGCCGCTCCGTCACCTCCGATACAACTGTCTCCGTAGCAGCCTCGACGGTCGCGTTCCGCGCCGTCGCCTGCGAGGTCGGCATGTCGACGTCCACCCCTGTCGAGGAGTCGCTCTCGCCGCACCTGCGATGCGCCTCCATCTCGGAGGAGGACGAGCACCAGGACGAGATCGTCCTCTGTGCCGTGCCCGACAAGCGGAAGGATAAGGCGCCCGCCTCGCCTCTGCAGCGCGGTCGTATCACCGCGCCTGCAGCGGGCTTCTACGGCGCTGCGAGCGACTCGGGTGGCGGCAGCGGCGAGCCCGCTGCGTCCACCTCTGCGGCCCAGCAGGGTTTTCGGAGCGGCCCCAGCCAAGCGGGGGGCGGTAGAAGTACTCTTGGGCCGGCGGGTATGGGTGCGGGCGGGCTGAGCGGCGATCTCGGCGGTGCAGGTGGAAGCGGTGGAGATGATGGCGACGAGCGGCGCAGGGGGGAGAGGCCTGAGCCGCTTGACAAGATGGATGTCGACGTTGAGGAGGAGAAGCCGCAGGTGGGCGAGGAAGAGGGGCAGGGAAAAGAGGGCGCGGCCGCACCGCCTGGCGGGGTGCTGGCCGCGGGTGAGGGAGCGCCAGGTGCGGAGGGCGCGGCGGAGGTTCCGCCCGATCCGGAGGACGCGGCGGCTGCGCTGCTGATGCTGCTCTGTGCTCCGTGCGCTCTGCTTCTCGTTTCCTCTCGCTTGCTTCCGCTGACCCTCCTTCGCAGGCCGCAGCCGCGCACACCAAGCTCGACCGCACCGACACCTCCTCATGCGGAGTCGTCGAACGCGAGTGCGAGCACCTCTGCCAGCGGCGAGGCGTCGACCTCGGCTGCGGCGGCAAGGCAACGCAAGAAGCGCACCTCGGACGAGTCGCGCCCGTCGCCCGGGCCGTCGCGTAACCCGCGCTCGACGCGGCGGCACTCGAAGCTGCCCGAGACGCCGGCACCCGAGCCTGAGCCTCTCGCCTCGACAGCGAGCTCGAAGAGCAAGGGCAAGAAGGCGCGTATCTCGGACGCTGCGCCGAGCGAGCGCCGCGCTTCGATCACACGCGCCGGGGCCGCGAGCCGCCAGGCGGAAGCGCCGCCGTCGCTTGAGGGCCGGCGGACACGCTCGCAACCGCTGCCGGGCAAACTCGAGGACGTGCTGTATGCGCCGGAGACGCTTGCCGCGACGGGCGGGTATGACTTTGAGAAGGGTCGTTGTGGGTTACCACCACTCTTTTTTCTCGAAAACAAGCTCACCAGACATGGCAACAGACATCTCGAAGTTCGAGGCGACGCGCGACCCTTCGCACAATCCGCTCCCGCCCCGCCGCCCGACCCCCTCTCCTCCGCCCACTCCCGCGCGCAAGGCCGCGCCTGCGCCTGCATCCCAGCCTGCTCGCCCTCCGCATCGGCCTGCCGCCACCGCACCTGCCAGGACATCCATTTCCGGCGCACCCGTCGCCTCGAACTCCCGCGCGCCCCGCGCATCGACCGGCTCAAGCAGCAGCACCCCCGCAGTGCCATCGCCTGCTCCGCCAGAGGGCGTCCGGTCGACCCGCCGCTCGTTCCCCATCACGCAGCCGTTGCGCGACCTGATCTACTCGCCTGCGGCGGTCGCTGCTAATGGCGGATGGGACGCAGCGGCGGGGAAGTACGTCTCTGCAGCGAGCGCGTCGCACGCCTCCGCACCGGCGGCATCTACCTTGAGCGGGCGGCGCGCCTCGTCTGCTGCAGCGGACGGCGCATCCTCGTCGCGTGTGCGGCCCGCGTCGCCTGCGGTCCCTCCCTCTGCGGGAGGGAGCGCGTCCGCCCCTCCAGCGGACGTGCGCTCGACGCGCCGCTCGTTCCCCATGGCGGGGACGAAGATCTCGGATTTGGTGTACTCGCCTGGGGTGAGGCTCGTCGCGGGCGGATGGGACCCTGTGCAGGGGCGGTACGTCTCGGCTGCGAAGGTGGACGCGCCCGGTCCGTCGGAGTCGGGCGGTAGGGGTTAGCGGAGGTATTCTGTGCATTCATCTCTCCCTCTTGTTCTTCTCGCATCTGGGCAGGTTCTACTCCCCCTTTTCCCCTCTCTTGTCGTTGTCGTGCATGCAAGCCGGGTCTTGCGATCATCCGTTGCAGAGACTTTGTTAAGCACTGAGAGCATGGCACGAAGCACCGCAAGGATTTGGTGCTGGCGAAACGGCGCGAGCAAGGCCCCAGCGAGAATGAGGTTGCGAAGGTGGCTCCGACGCGACGTTGAGCGGGCTATCGCGCACTGTTGCGGGCCGAGAACAGGCGTCGCTCGTCTCAGGATAGCTGGCAGCCCTTCCAGCATTGTCACGGCCACGAAGAACGGATCGAGCGATGAGAACTGGGAAGATGGCGGAGAAGCCGCCTCAGGCAGCAGGATGAGCTCAAGCGCGCGCCAGCAAGACTCGACAGAGAGGTACGAGGCTTTGGCAAGCAGCCCTAGCCATTCAGGCGATGTGTACACAAGCGGCTTGAGACGAGGAGCGCGCGCAGGTGCGCGTCGAGTTGACCCGCTTCCCCATCAAGAGGGTACGCTTGCTAGTTCGAGTGCTTCTCCAGAGCGAGCTGTGACTCGTAGGCCTTCCCCGCCGCTTGTCCGCGCTCGAACGGCTTCTCGCGGCGGAACAACAGCCTCTCCCCGCCTCGCTCCTCAACGCCAGGCCCTTGGCCGCCGCACAAGCGCGGTTAGACCACGAGACGGCACAGGCGGGCGCCTAGCTCTGCCCACCTGCCCATCCTGGACATCTTCAAGAAGAAGCGCATCGGCCGCCCCACGTCCTCCGCCTCGTCGTCGCACTCGCCCCTCACCCTCGACACCGCCGCCGGCCTCGACGACATCTCGAGCACGCCGTACGAGCGACTGCCGACGTCCTCGCCTACCAAGGCTGCCGCGCACAGGGCGAGCACGTTCCCCTATTCGTCCGCCTTTCCCCTCCCCGGCCAGCAGCCCTTCGACGATGCCGCCGCGACGACCAGCCCCCGGACCGCTCATCAGGAGCGCATGAGCCACGCGCTTGGCAACGTCCCGCCAATGCGCGTGTCCGCCGCGGCACGAGGGAGTTTGAGCGTGATGGGGCTAGGCATTGAAGAGGAGCCGACGGAGGAGCTCAACGGCGGTGCGAGCGGGAATTCGCACGCGAGCAGAGCTCGCTCGCCCGACCTCATGTCCATCCGTTCGGTTGCCTCAAGCGCGCATAGCGGCGCTGGCGAAGGCGGCGAGCGCGAGCGGCGAAGGCGGATCGACTCGCTCAGCGCGACGTCAGAAAAGGGGGCGCTGCGAGACGCGCGGGCGAGCGTGTCCAGCTCGACGATGGGCTCGCCCGACCCGAGCAAACCGCTGCCGACGTCGCCAACGCGCAAGGCGACGCTCGGGCGCTCGTCGTTCAGCACTGCGTCTGCTTCCGGCGGAGACCGCGATTCGCTCTCGTCCACCCCGCGACATCCCACCCTCTCGAGCATGGCGTCTTTTCGCTCGGTCGACCGACCGTTCAGCGGCGGGACAGTCGCAAGCAACCGCTCGGGCGTCAAAGGCGAACACGCTGTGTCAACCATCTCGAGCGCAATCCCCTTCATGGGGCGCCGCGGCTCGTCCGCATCCGCCGCCACGCCCCGCACCCCTCAGTCCACACAGCACGACTCGACTCGCTACGGCGTCATCCCCTCGCCGTACGTTTCCGACTTCGAGTCGAACTTCCCTCGCCCGTCCGACCCGCGGGTTGTCGAGCAACTGTTCGACGAACTGCAGATCCGCATCGGCACGACGTCCGAGACGGCGCTCGAGAAGGCGCGTGGGATGGACATCGAGAACAAGTGGACGCTCATCTATAACGACGCGTTCATGCGATGGAAGAGCGAGCGCGAGAAGCTCACGCAGCGGCCTGTCGCGGCGCGCAGCGCTCCCGCCGTCGGTGCCGCGAGGCAAAGCGCGGCCGAGTACGCCTCGAGTCCTCGGCTGGGGGGCGGTGGCGGCGGCGGTATGGGCTCGCTCGGGGCGCCGTCGGGCGCGAGGAGCAGCGGAAGGGGTCCGACCTGGGGACAGAACGAAAGCCCCGAGTGGTACATCAGCCGTTTCATGAACGGAACGATCACGCAGCAGCAGGTCGCGAGCTTAAGCGTGTGCATCAGGACGTACGAGCGAAAGTGCGCTCTTCCCGCTTCCCCTCCTCGTCCTCTCTGTGTGAATGATTGACGCGGTCCGCTCCCGCAGATGGTTGCAGACCTTCATCGCGCTCAAGGGTCAGGCCGTCCTCGCGAACGCGCTGCACAACATCAACAAGGTCGACAACACGGACCGCAAGCGCGACACGGCGATGGAGGCCGAGCTCCTCAAATGCTTGAAGGTCTTCTTCAACCACCGCGAGGGCGCCGAGGACGCGCTCACGAACAACACGTCCATCTCGCCCATAACGGCCTCGCTTGCGAGCGAGATCCCTACGCGCAAGATCGTCATCGACCTCCTCAGCTTCTTCATCCTGCACGACCCCATCAAGGGCTTCAACCTCGTCCTCAAGGGCCTCGACGACTTCTCGTCGTCGCGCCGCATGCCCGGCAAGTTCGACGGCTGGTTCTTCTTCTGGGAGGCGGCGATCGACGGGCGCGGACGCTTCGGCAGCGCCGTAGGCGCGAGCGACGCAGTCCTGAGCCTCCGCGGCAAGGGTGCACGCGACATGTCGCGGGGCATCTCGGCGAGCTCGACGCTTGGCGCCGATGTGAAGGACCAGGTACTCGCTGAATACGCTGTGCGTACTCAACTTTCACCAGCCTTTGCGCCTCACAAACGCTCAACGCTCATGTGCGCCGCCTGCAGATCAACAACATGCTCCTCATCGCCGCGCTGCTCAAGGGCCGCGACCTCAAGGTCCGGATGCATCTCCGTGCGGCAATGGAGATCTCGGGCCTCAAGCGCATCCTCGACAAGCACAAGGTTCTCGGACACGCCAAGCTGCAGGAGGCGATCGAGTACCACTACGAGCTTGCCGAGGTCGATGCGCTCGAACTCGCCGAGCACCTCAAGGAAGACGTGCGGATGAACTTCAGCGACCCGCGCGGGTGTTTCGAGGCGATCCTCGCCAACACGGACGGCCGCGCGCGCGACTTCCTCCTTTCGACGCTCAAGCACCTCCTCCTTTTCCCGACCGAGCCCGAGCAGCGCATGCGGCACTTCCAGCTCGTTGAGCGTCTCGTCTCGGCCGTCGCGACGGACCGCAAGGGCCTCGACGGCGATTTCTCGTACCTTCTCGGCTCGAGCGTGCAGCAGATCATCGCGACGTTCGGCGATCAGGACCGCCTCGCCGAGACGCAGGATGACCTCGAGGACGCGCGGGCGCAAATTGGTCACCTGAAGACGACAGTCGAGCGCTTGCGCGAAGAGCTCGCCGAGGGCGACGCGGGCAACGTCGGCAAACTCAAGGCTGACGTAGCGCGCTTCGAGCGCGCGCTCGCAACCTCTCGTGCCGCGACGGACGCGACCAAGGCGGAGCTCGCAAGCAAGGAGCGCGATTATCTCGAGCAAATCGCGGCGCTCCGACTCGACAACCGCATGCTGTACGAGCGGCTGAAGAGTGCGGGCCTGCTCGACGGCGTTGACGAGGACCTTCAGGAGCGCATGGAAAAGCAGCTTCAGCGCAGCAAGACTATCCAGATCCTCGAGGGCGGCGCGATGGGCGACGAGCCCGTCCCCGCAGTGCCGGGGCAGACGCTCCTTGGCTTGACGAGCGCGCGACGCAGGCTCGAGAGCGGGATCGCGGCGCAACGGAGCGAGACGGAGGAGAAACTGGGCATGAGCAGGCGCGAGCCGGTGCGTTCCTGCTGCTCTATTGTTGTCAAACACCACTGACTGCTCCGCCCCGCAGGTCTCCGCCTGGTCGCCGTCTCCGTCGCCTCCCTCTCAGCGCACGCCTGTCCGCCGCCTTCCGCCGGAGCCGGTCTCCGCCTTCTCTCCGGAAAGCGACCTCGACACGACGCCTCAGGCCCTCCGCCGCTCGCTCACCATCGGCACAACCTCTCCGTCCGTCAGTCGCACCGGGCGTGCCGGCCACATGTCGCACCAGCGCCGGCCCACCCTCGCAGAGGCGATCCGCGACGCGTCTATTAAGATGGGCAGTTCGCCCATACGCGACTCGACGGACGCCGACAGCATTCGCACCGACTCGCAAGTCAGCCACTTCACGGTGGGCAGCACGTCTACCGCGCCAACCTCGAGCGCGCCGTCCGACTTTGAGGCGACGCTGCCTGGTACGGTTGTGGAGCAGGCGGAGGAGGCAGGCGAGGCCGATGATGGTTCGCCTCTCACCCGCGCCGGCAAGTCCTTCGAAAATGCCGCTTCCGTGCCGCCGTCGTTTTCCGAGCCATTCGTCAATCTCCTCCCGCCATCCAGCCATGATACCGGGCAACGGCCAGACACTCTCTTTCTGGTCGGTCCATACCGCACCGCCCCCACCACGCCCGTCCTCGAGACCGAGTCGCCGACTATCCCACGCTCCCGTTCTTTCACCCCGCCTTCCGCTTCCGCCTTCACGCGCTTTGAGGAGGGACTCGTTATCCCACCGACGCCGATCGTCCAGGCACCGACACCCTCGACCACTCCTCCTCTCGGCGGGGACGATGAGACCTTTGTCACGACGCCGACTTTCGCTCCTGTCCCCGGCCCTCCCCCTCCTCCACCACCTCCCGCACCTCCCGCACCTCCGCCTCGTTCCACCGTCGCACCTGGCGGTGCACCTCCTCCTCCTCCACCACCGCCACCGCCCCCTCCGCCTCCGCCACCTCTCCCTCCCCCGCTGCGTGCTGTCGCAGGCGGTACGCCTGCCCCTCCGCCGCCGCCTCCCCCTCCGCCGCCGCCGCCACCTCCCCCGCCTCCTCCCGGCGCGCATGGCGCGCCTCCGCCTCCTCCACCCCCTCCCCCTCCGACCCGCGGTGCCGTCAAAAGCGGCTCAACGATGCGCCTCTCCGATGTTCTTGCGGGCCGCCAGGCCCTCCGAAAGGGAACGCGCTCGCCCACCTCCCCTGCAGGACCGGGCGCTCCTCCGCCAGCCCCTCCGCCACCTGGCGCGCCGCCTCCACCCGGCGCACCCGCCGCGCCACGCATGCCCCTCCTCAAGCGCGACGTCGCGCAGCGCCAGCTCAAGACGTTCCAGTGGGACAAGGTGTCGCCGCATGGGCTTGCGTCGACGATCTGGGCGCGCGAGGGCGCTGCCGCCGACCCCAGGATCGCCGAGCTGCTCAGGCAACAGGGCATCTTTGACGCGATGGAGGAGGACTTCCGCGCGAAGCAGACGGTCAAGCTCGCAGTCAAGCGCGACAACGTCAACCTCGTGTCGTGCCTCGACGTGCGGAAGCGTCAGAATATCGGTCCGTCTCACCACTGCTCCCGCGATAGATACGATGCTGATTTTGGCCGCTCGCAGAGATCCTCGCGCTCAAGCCCGTCGGCGACGCGAACGACGATGCGCTCACCAAGGTCAAGATTGCTGCGGGTCGAATCCTGCGCTACGAGGACGGCCTGACCGAGGAGTACCTCGGCGAGCTGATGAAGGCGCTCCCATCGCCTGACGAGGAAGCAAAGCTCAACATCTACAAGTCGACGCCGCAGGAGGAGCTTGACTTCCTTGCGCCGGCCGACCGCTTCCTTGTCGAGCTGCTCCGCATCGACCGCCTCAAGCCCCGCCTCAAGGCGATGATGTACCGCGAGAAGTTCCTCGACAACATTAGCCGCTTCGAAGACGAAGCCGCGCGCGTGTACGAGGCGGCCAAGGCGCTACTCGAGGCGCCCAACTTTGCCGACCTCCTCAAGGTGCGCTTGCTCGCCCTCCTTATCTCCTCCCCCTGGGCTGACATTCGCTCGCCCGCCTTCAGCTTATCCTCGCGCTCGGCAACTTCCTCAATGCTTCGGGCCACAAGGGCAACGCGCAGGGCTTCAAAGTGACCTCGATCAACAAGCTCGTCGATACCAAGTCGTCGGCGTCGAGCGACCGTACGCTCCTGCACTTCCTTGCCAAGACGGTCTCGCAGACCATGCCCGAAGCGGAGCGGTTCCTCGACGAGCTCGCCAAGCCCGCCGAGGCCTTCAAGGGTGCGTCCTCTCGCGCCTCTCTCTGCCTTGACATGCAATGCTGACGGCCCCGCGCGCCCGTGCAGCCGACCTCAAGCACGTCCGCACCGCGCTGGTCGAGTTCGTCGAGCAGCAGAAAGAGCTTGAGAACCTCCTCGATGCCGACTTCCAGGACCTGAGCGCGCTGCATGCGGACGACGGGTTCCCAAAGCGCATGTTCCGCTTCCGGCGCGAGGCGGCGGAGCGCATCGCCGCACTCAAGGACACGCTGCAGCTTGCGGACGGCACGTACCAGCAGGCGCTTACACTGTACGGCGAGGACGCGAAGAGCATCGCGAGCACCGAGGAGTTCTTCTCCGTGTTCAAGACGTTTGTCACGTCGTACAAGGTGCATCACGCGCTCTCTGTGTCTCGCGAGTCCTCATGCTGATACTCTTCACTCTTGCGCAGCAAGCGCGCGAGGACAACCGTCGTCTCGAAGAGGCGCAAGCCAAGGCTGCGCAGGCTGCCGTGCGTCCCCCTCCCTTCGCTTGATTCGCTTCAACCTATGCTAAGGCTCCTTGCCCATCGCAGGCCCGCAAAGCACAAGCCGAAGCCGAAGCGGCCGAGCGCCTTGCCTCGTCCACGACGCTCGTCGAGGATTCGCTGCAGATGCTCCGTGAGACCGTGTTGTCCAAGTCGCGCGCCGGGCGGCGCGACAAGCGTCACGGTGGCACCAAGGGCCTCACATCGGCCGCAGGCGCGCCCGCATCGGCGACCGCTCCCGCCGCTTTGCCCGCTACGAGCCCGCCAATGACCCCGAGCGCCAGCCTCGCACCGCCGCTGCTCGGCGTTGCTGGCGGCGATGACGGGACGTTGGCCGCTGCGCCCGGCAGAGGCGGCGGACTCAACGACCTGCTCGCGAGTGGGCAGGAACTGATGGCGCGCCTCACGGGCGAAGGGGTGCGTCGTGTCCCTCTCCCTTTTGCGTCTTCCCTCGGGGACGCGCTAACGCTCCTCATCCCCCGTCCTGGCCATTCTCTGCGAGGAGCAGTTCGCAACCACACCCACCCCCTCGCCCACGTCCAGCACGCTCGCCGCGCGCCGTGCCCGCACGCGGGACCGCCGCTCGCCCCTGCTCGCCTCGTCCTCCTCCTCTGCTGCTTCCTCTTCTGCACCCATGTCCAGCGTGCCGGACCTCGTCCTCTCCCCCGGCGCGCGCGCGCTCGAGCTCGTCCCCGAGGCGGAGGAGGCCCCCGCGGAGGGCGGGGAAGCGCGGCGGGCGGCGAGCACCAGCCCGGCGACGCCGACGCCGACGCCGACGCCGACGCCGACGCGCTCTTCTGCCCCTTCCCCATCCTCGGCTGCGGATGCGAATGCGAATGCGCAAGGGCACGGACGCGGGCAGGACGGCCCGCCGCGCCTCGCGCCGCTCGAGCTCGAGGGCGAGCTGCCCGAGCTGGCGAGCTCGTTCGAGATTGCCAGACTGGCGGCCGAGGGCCTGCCCGCGAATGCGGCTGCGGGTGCGGCGAATGCGGGCGCGGCCGACGAGCGGGACCAGGAGGGGGTGGACGGGAAGGAGGAGCCCGACGAGCAGGAGAAAGTCGAGCCGGAGCAGCAGGATGAGGAGGAGGAGGAGCAGGAGCAGCCCACGATCCGCGCTGTCGACTAGTTGTTCCCTTCCCTTGCCCCCCCTCCCCCCCCCCCCCCTTTCCACCCGCTCCTGTCTGTGGCAATGGCGTGGGCATACCCGTCTCTATCGTAGAAAATACCCCCCCCCCCCCCCCCCGCACCTCGTCCTCTGTCCTTCTCCTCTGTGTGTGTCTGTACTGCCGCTCCGTTCGTGCATATCCCCGACCTGATCGGTCCTCGTCGCGCCGCAGATCCTAGCCCAACCTTGCCCAGGCAGTGCAAGCTGTCTATCGTCATGCCCGCGTCCCGGCTTGCTTGCTGTGCTGGAGAGAGGAGCAGCGCAAGGGATGAGGAACAGCAGGGCCGCGGTCTCTGGTGGAGGGGGAGAGGCACAGAGAGGACATGCTTTTCATCGAACCAGGGCGACGAACGGACGGAGACGAGACCGGAGGGGAGGGGGGGACGGGGGGAGGAGGAAGAGGGGGAGGAAGGGAAAGAGGCAGGAGGGAGAAGAAGGAAGGAAAGTGGTGAGGTGAAACTATGTGTCGCAGACGAAAGGGAAGGGAGACGGAGAAGCGGGTGGGTAACAGCGTACGGAGGGGGAGGGAGGGATGGAGGCCCGAGGGGAGGGTGAGCAGCGGAGGCCCGAGGGGTGGGGAGGAGGAGCAGGCACGAGTTGGGTTACATGTACTGCGCGATCCAGCGGAAGCCTGTTCGTCCGTACCACGCACCGACACCCCGATCCATCAGTACGCGTTTCTGCGAGCAGGCGGGAGGACGAGGAGACGCACCCTCTCCGTAGCCCTGGCGCATGACGACCGAGCACATGAAGACCTCGATCGGGCGGATGTCGGTGAGGGGGACCTTGCCCTGCGCGCACAGGGTGGCGGGCGGGTGTCAGGCGTACTCTCGTCGAGGTAGTCCCCTCTCCCACGCAGGCGTTCTAGGACCGTCGCTGCGGGAAGGGGGGCAGGAAAAGGAAGCAGGTAGCGCACCTTGCCGGTGGTGGTGTGCATTCCGAGCGCGTACCTCAGCTCCTCCTCGCTGACAGCGCCGGGGGCGTCGATCTTGTTGCCAAGGATGAGGAAGGGGACCTTGTTGAGCTCCTCGATGGCGAGGAGTGCGTCGAGCTCGGCCTTGGACTCGTGGAAGCGCTCCGTGTCCTGCGAGTCGACGAGGAAGACGATGCCGTCCACTTCGGGGAAGTAGTCCTTCCACAGGCGGCGCGCTGCGGGCGGGCCAGCACGCGGAGGGGGAGAATCGGCAGGAGAGAGGAGCGAGGCACGTGCGGGTTGCGGTGCCGATTGGGAGATAGGGGGAGAGGAGCGGGTCGAGGCGGCAGCGGTGGCGGGCGAGCTCATCAGTACGTGTGCTTAACCAAGGCGAGGGAACCGCTGGACGCACCCTGCTGGTGGCCGCCGAGGTCGTAGGTAGTGAACTTGACGTTGCCGATCGCGAGCTCCTCAGATGCTGCACGGCGACGGCGAGGTATCGGTGAGCGAACACGAACAAGGACTGCCCGTACGTGCGTGCATTGTCGCACACACAGCGCGAGTCGGAACTGCGAGACGCACTGGGGTGAAGGGTCGGCTGGAGGGTCGCGAGGCGGTCGTTCTTGAGCATGTGGAGGAGGGTCGTCTTTCCGGCGTTGTCGAGGCCGAGGAAGAGGATCTTGGCATTCTGCGGGTGCGTGGTATATGTCAGCACGCACGAAGGAGGGTGCAGCCGGAGCAAAGGAGGGAAGCGCGCCTTGTTGACGAGGCCTGCCGACGGAACCAAGGTCAGCCGGCGAGCGCGGCAGCGGAGGCATCAGCGAGAGCGGGGGGCGCACCAAAGCTGGCGAGGACGTCAAAGACGTAGTTCCAGAGACTGCTGAAGATGCCCCTGTGTGCGCGAGCGTGTGACGAGGGTCAGAGGTGGATTGCGAGACGAGGGGGGGTCCGGCGAGCTGATGGAGGGCGGGGAAGGGCGACGCGAGGGTGGGTGCAGGGAGCGTGTGGGCGTGGTATGAGCAGCCAGTCGATGTGAGTGGCTGCTGCGTCGCTGCGATGCGTGGCGTGGTGGCAGCGCGGTGATCGAGACGAGGGGGGAAGGGAGGATACCCGCGCGAACGGGTGGATGCGCGCGTGTGTCGGCTGGGAGGGTGTAGGGTGGCGGATGCAGTTGAGCAGGAGAGAGGAGCGGGGGGCTCACGACATGGTTGGCACTGGCGCTGAGGCTGGATCGAGAGACGAGACGACGACGACGAGGGGGAGGGGGGAGCTGCTGATGAGCGACGACCACGCAGGTGAGGACGAGGGTGGGTCAGTTGGAGTGCGAGTGCTACTGCGCGTGTATTGTACGCTTACAAGTCGAGTCGCTCGAGATACGAGGCCGAGATGAGGACGACGACGACCCGACGAACGACGACGAGCGGACGACGCGAGCCTCGTCTCTCCCGACCCAGCCTCGCCTCTGCACGCGCTCCTGCGTACATCTGCTCCGCCTCTTCGCACCCGCCAACCCCGCCCAGCCATCGCTCCAACCAGAACGAGCTCAGTCGGTGCCGCCGTTCGCACCCCCGCCCCGCCGCACCCGAACCCTCCCCCGACGCTCGCCCCTCTCTCGCCGCTCATCTGGACCGAAAAGCGACTCGTGCGAGCAACCGACACCCTCCCCCGACTCCACGCACCCACACTCACCACCCTGCGCTGCTGCCCATCGCAGACATTCCCTCCCCCTCCTCGACCCGACGCACCGCCCCCTCGTCGCCCCTCTCCTCTCAGCCCCGCCCGCCCCGTCTAGCATCAACAAACACTTCACCACCTCACTCCATTCGCAACCATGAGCGGAAAGGGCGCAAGGGAGAACGTCTGTCCGTCCCCTCTCCTCCTCCCCCTTCCCGCCAAGTCCCCGCTGACCCTCCCACGACCGACAGTCCCGACCCGCATGAACCTCACCGTCACAAAGACCCGCCTCAAGGGCGCACAGACGGGACACTCGCTCCTCAAGAAAAAGTCGGACGCGCTCAACAAGGTGCCTCGCCCCCCTTCCTCTCTTCCCTCTCCCACCTCCCACTCACCCGCCCGTGCGCCCTCGCAGCGCTTCCGCGCCATCCTGGGCAAGATTGATGAAGCCAAGCGCAAGATGGGCCGCGTGATGCAGCTCGCCGCCTTCTCGCTCGCAGAGGTCACGTACGCGACGGGCGACATCAGCTACATGATCCAGGAGAGCGTCACCGAAGCGACCTTCCGCGTCCAGGCCAAACAGGAGAACGTCTCGGGCACCATCCTCCCCGCGTTCGAGGCCGTCCGGAGCGGCACGGGCGACGCGGGCGCGGCGAGTGCGCGACCCTTTCCCCTCCCGCTCCTTCTGCACTGCACGCAGGACTGATCACGCTCTGCCTTTCGGTGCAGCGTTCGGCCTCACGGGTCTCGGCCGTGGCGGGCAGCAGATCACGCGGTGTCGGGAGACGTTCGCCAAAGCCGTCGAGACGCTCGTCGAGCTCGCCTCTCTGCAGGTTCGTCCCCCCGTCTCGCCTTCCCGCCCCTCGTACACCTCGCTCACGCTGTTATGCCGTGTGCAGACGGCGTTCGTGATCCTCGACGAGGTGATCAAGATGACGAACCGGCGCGTCAACGCCCTCGAGCACGTCGTCATCCCCCGGCTGGAGAACACCATCTCGTACATCAACTCGGAGTGCGCCTCCCCCCTCGCCTCTCTCTCGTTGTGCGTACACTGACGCTTCACCGTTCACCCGACGCAGGCTCGACGAGATGGACCGAGAGGAGTTCTTCCGGCTGAAAAAGATCCAGTCGAAGAAGAAGCGGGACAATGCCGCACGCGAGGCCGACGACGCGGCCAAGCGCAAGGAGGCCGAAGAGGTCGGCGACGGTGCCGGCGAGAACGGTGATGCGGGGACGATGGGCGGGCAGGACTTGCTCATGGAGAGGGACGAGGATGGTGCGCTCATTCGGTCGCTTCTCTTCTCTGCTTCTCCAATCGCCAGACGGAGGCCGTTCGAGCCCCGGGCCGAGCACGTGTTGACCTCTCTCTCTCTCTCTGCGCGCACGCAGTCATCTTCTAACCGCCTCCCGCCTCCCCGGTCCGCTCCCCTCGCCACTTCCGCCGGACCCGCTGTACCTTTCTCCAGCCGTATCTAATCACCCCCTTTCCGCCTCTTCCCCTCCTTGCGCCTTCGCCGTACGCGGTCAGGGCGGGTGTACTCTCGCATGCACTTCCTTCCACACTTGTACCCTCTCGGAGCTCCCGCTCACAGAGGTGGACCAAGAGCAGCGAGTATCGCGAGGGAGGCGATCGGCAGCTGTGAGCACGGGGCGAGATTCGAGCGGAACGAGAGGCGCGGTAGGAACGGCAGCAGTACTTGATGCCCGAGAGTAGCGAGGGTAGACGGAGGCGGGCGGCTGCCGGCGGGCGGTCGGCAGCAGAAGGCTGAAGGCGACGGCGGCGAATGAGAGAGGAGCGTTACTTCAGCAGCATTACGGCAGGCAAAGCGCGGAAGTGCGAGAGGGAGAGCTGGGAGGGAAGCAGCAGAGAACCGAGGGAGGGAGCGGGAGGAGCGGGGCGTCGAACGGCTGCCCAGCGGGGCGGGGAGAGTGCCAGCCAACAAGCACCAGCGGCACTTGGAGCGACTCGCGCGGCGAGCGGGGGCGCCCGCCGCGTGTGAGCCGTCCCCCGCCTGTGCTCGCTCGCTCGCGGCGACGACCTGCGCGCGGCGGCTCTCGCTCTTCTCCTCCGTCACTTTCCCGTACGTCGCCCTGCGCACCAGCTCGTCCCGCTCAGCGCTCACCACGCTCTCCCGCCCACAGGCTTGCAGAAATGGCCGCCGGTGGTCAGTCTCTGTCGCTTCGCAAACCCTGCCCCCTCGACCTCCCACCCCTCGACCCGCTCGTACCTGTGCGGAAACGCGCGCACCGGGCCCCGTGTGCCAGAGTGTGCGAGGCTGGAAGGGACGCGACTGCCAGGCGAGGCGGAGGAGACGCGGAAACCCGCTCGCGAGAGGGGGAGGTGCTGCTCGTCCGGGCGCAGCGCGGCGCGCTCGGTCGTGGGGTGTGCGGCGCGCAGGGTGGATGTTGCATGGGGTTTAGGGGTGGCAGATGCGCCCAGCGTGGATACAGGACGCCGTGCTGACCGTCCCGCCTCCCTCCCCCTCTCGCCCGCCCTCCTCTCGACCCGCCTCGACTCGCACTCGCCCCTCTCCGCCGCCTTTCCCGCCTCGTGCAACATGTCCTGCCGTACCTTACCTTGACGACTGCTGTGCACCACCACCAGTCGTCTCCATCTCCGCCCGCAAGGCCCACAAGGCGCACTTCGGTGCCCCTTCGTCGGAGCGCCGCAAGATCATGTCGGCGCCCCTCTCGAAGGAGCTCCGCGCGGAGTACAACGTGCGTCGGTGCTGTGCTGTCTGCTGCGAGGGAGGAGGCGGACGCGTGGGATGCGGCCAGAAGTGGGGCGGCGAGACTGACCTTTCCACCCTCCTTCACCGCGTGCAGGTTCGCTCGCTCCCCATCCGCAAGGATGACGAGGTCAAGGTACGTGCCTGTGCTTTCTGCGTGACAGTGGGGGCGCGACGCTGACCGGAGGAGTGCGCAGATCGTTCGCGGCACCTACAAGGGCCGTGAGGGCCGCATCAACACCTCGCAGCGCAAGCACTTCCGTGTCTTTGTCGAGGGCGTCTCGCGTGACAAGGGCAACGGCGCGACCGTCCCCATCCCGGTCAACCCCTCCAACGTCGTCATCACCAAGATCAAGCTCGACAAGGACCGCCTTGCGCTCCTCAAGCGCAAGTCCACCGCTCCCAAGAGCGAGGACGCCGAGATGAAGGCCGTGCGTGTACCTCTTCTTGTACTATGCTTCAGGATGTCGCGGAAGAAGCACGAGGTGAGCTAGGCTGACCTTCCTCTCCCTCCCCCCACTTCGCCCTCTTCCCGCCTCTTCCTTACACAACGGCCTTTTTTCTTCTCGCGCCTTTGCCATGTCGTAGTGAGCGTCCCGGTGTAACGGGTTGTGCGGTCGTTTCTCTAGCAATGCGCGCGTGGTGAGGAGGCAGAGGGGGTAGACAGACTGCAGTCGCGTCTCATGCGAGGGCTGCTCGCGAGCTGTCCTTGCGTCGGTTTGGTCCTTGCTTTCCTCCGAGCTCCCTGTACATCCATTTTCCCGTACTCCCGCGTCGCAGTACGGCAGGGTAGGGCGCATCGACGCGACCTCCGCGTCCCCGAGGTTCCCGCTCCGTCTCATCAGGGCGATCCCGCTACCTTCACTAGTGAACGCGTGCCGCCTGCCGTCTGCTGGCTAGATGGCGAGCCCCCGGCTGCCTCCGCAGCTCGACCAGTACTATGCGAGCTCTCCGTCGCCGTGGTCCCGACGATCCTCCGCCGCGTCGTCGCTGTACAGCTCGCCGCTCCTCTCGTCGTCCCGGCGCATCTCGATCCGTACGCCGAGCCTCGGCAGCCCCAACCCGGGCACCGTCGGCGGCCTGCTGCGCTTCCGCGGCCGGTGGAGGAAGGCCCTCGCGGCAGTCGCGCTCGTCCTCGCACTGGGTGCAGTGCTCTACCTCGCAACGGACTCAAGCAGCCTGGGCGAGGGGCGCAGCGCGACGCGCTTCATGCGCGCGGGCGGGTTCGGCCTCGACTACATGGGCCGCGACGAGACGGGCGGGGGCGGAGGGGCGACGCGGCTCCCGCCCGTCGAGGTCGAGGGCGGAACGGGCAAGCTGTGCCTGCTCTTTCCGTGGCGCAAGGAGTGCGACGCCGAAGCGGCCGCGCGAAGGGACCCGTTCGAGGGGTTGCGCTTCCGCGAGCGCCTCGGACACCTCTTCTACCCTGCGTACCGGGGTGCGCCGCGTCTCCCGCTGCGGCCGGGGGACAAGCCCGCTCCGCCGGCGGACGTCGACAAGCAGCCGCATGCGATCCACCACCTCGTGCGGCAGGGCCGGCGCGAGTGGAAGGCCAAGGTCGCGAGGCAGAGCAAGACGCTCGAGCAGGCGATCGACGAGTACGAGCGGAGGTACAAGCGTCGCCCGCCGCGCGGGTTCCAGGACTGGTTCCGCTTCGCGAGGGAGAACGAGTTTGTCATGGTCGACGAGTTTGACCTCATGATGGACCGCGTAGAGCTTTTCCTCGCGGTCAAGCCCTCGACGATGGCCAGGCGGCACGACAAGATCCAGTTCGACAAGGACTTTTGGATCCAGGTGCGTCCCTGTCGTGTCCTCCTCGCGTCGGGAAACGCACTCACGCTCGCGCGCGCTTGACAGGACAAGACGTTCACGGTCGAGCTGAAGCGGCACGGCGGGCACATCGAGGCGCACGGGCCGATGAAGGGCGTCAACGAGCGCACGGACCAGATGCTCAAGCTCCTCGGCGGGATCGCCAAGCGCCTCCCGGACATGAACGTCACCTTCACGGGGCACGACGTGCCGTGGGTCGTGCTGAGCGGCGAGGCGAGGGAGCGGCACCGGCTAGCAGCAAGGGAGGGCAGGTGTGCGTCGTCTTTGCACCTCTTTCAATACGTCGCGAAATTGACGGTTGACTACCTGCAGTGCTGCCTGACGAGGAGGCCGACGACTTCCTCGACGACTGGCAGTATGACGGTTGGGCACAGGTGTGCCCGCCCGACTCGCCGTTGCGACGTGTGCCGTCGTTCGACGAGCGAATGAAACTTGGGCGGATCTACGAGGAGCCAAAGTTGCGCAGCTTTGTCAAGGAGCACGTCGCGGCGATGGATCTGTGCACCCATCCCGAGACGCAGCTTATTCACGGCTTCACGGCATGGTGCGTCCTCCATCCTCCTTGCCTTTCCCTGGCGATTGCACATTCTAACGATTGTTTGCACTTTCACCTAAAGGTCCGGCCCCCGCCCCGGCCTGCTCTACCCGCTCTTTGTTTCGACAATGACCTCGATGCACTCGGACCTGCTCATCCCGCCTATCGACCAGTACGACCGTGCGCAGGGTCACGACCCGGCGTGGGAGGACAAGAAGCACAACAAGGTTGTCTGGCGCGGGACGACGACGGGCGCGGACCTCAACATCGAGCATATGCGGCGGTGGAGTCAGCGGCCGAGGCTGTGCCGATGTGTGTTTGCGTTTTCTTGTGCCTTCGAGAAGGAGGAGGAGGGAGTTGACGCGGCCATTCCGCACTCGCAGTGCCGTTCGAGTCAGGCGACGTGACCGTTCCCTTTGCTCCCTCCGACACGCCGACGATCCTCGGACCTGTCACCTCTCTCACGGCGCGCAAGCAGGCGCTTGCGCAGCGGTACTTTGACTTTGAGTTCCTCGGCTCCGCCCAGCAGTGCGACGACGACAAGGTGTGCGACGAGTTTGAGAAGGACTTTCTCTGGAGCGAGTGGATGAGCCCGGACGAGCAGAACGAGTACAAGTACATGCTCGACGTCGACGGGAACGGGTGGAGCGGGCGCTTCCACCGGTTGGTCTTACCGTTTATCATATGTGGGGACGAGAGCTGACGAGGTCTACGACGCACGCAGGCTCATGAGTACCAACTCGCTCGTGCTCAAGGCGACCATCTTTCCCGAGTGGTATTCGGAGATGATTCAGCCGTGGGTGCAGTACGTCGCGTCTCCTCCCCTACGAGCTCCTGGTTTCGCTCCTAGTCTTGCTCCTACTCAAGACCTCACGCTCCCGCTTGCGCACAGCTACGTCCCCGTCCAGACGGACTACTCGGACTTGTACCCAATCATGGCGTTCTTCCTCGGCGACGAGGACGGCAAGGGCGGGCACGACGCGCTCGCGAAGGAGATTGCCGCCGACGGGAAGAAGTGGGCCGAGACGCACTGGTGCGTATTCGCCCGCGCGAGTGAAAGAGGTTCAGGGACTAACGAGCGAGAGACGCAGGCGGTGGGTCGACATGGAGGTGTACATGTACAGGCTTCTCCTCGAGGTGAGCCCGCTCGTTGTCTCGCTCTCGCCGGTGCGCTCGCGTCGTCTGAACACCCGCTGATGCCCCAACCCCGCCCGCTCGTAGTATAACCGGATCATGAACCGGGACGAGCAGAACCCGACGTCGATGGACATGTGAGGTCCGCTCGGCGGAGTAGAGGGCGCCCACGGAGGGAGTCGCTAAGTTGTTGCCGCATCCCCATGTTGTCACCTTGCATCGCACTGCATTGTATCGTCGTTTCAGTTCTGCTCTCGCACTGTCGAGCGAGAGTAAGGCGTCTCGCGCACGTGATTGCACTTTTTGGCCGAGGTCGACTCCACCTGAGGAGAGGGACGAGGGGGGTTCGCCGCTCGTCCACCCGCCGTCGCTCGTCATGGCCGCCGTCCCGCAGTTCACCGCGCCGTTCCCTGGCAGTGCCGTCCCCGCCGAGCCGACGTACGCGTCTGCGCTGCCGTCGTGGCTCGCGCCCGTCGGGTCGCTGCTCGACCGCTTCGAGGCGGCGCGCGACCGCCTCAACCTCCCCGAGCCGGGCAAGCACGAGGACCTCGGCCGCGAGGTCAAGCGTGCGTTTCATCCTGCACCAGTCGCACCCGCCCAGAGCGACGACGAGGCACTCATCGGCTGACGGGCTTTCTTCCGCCCCCCTCGCCCCCGTCACTCCGCCCTTCTCCCGCTGCTGTGCACGCCTTGTCCTCCGTAGTCACGCACCTCACCAACTACACCTTCGATGGCGCCCGCGCCGACCTCTCCAAGACCCTCTCCCAGGTCCCGGCCTTCCAGGTCACCCACTCGTTCGCCATGGGCGGCTCGGCAGGGCCCATGGGCGGCATCAACCCCGGCACCTACAACTTTGGCGCCGTGTTCGCGACCTCCAAGGTGCGCGCCTCCTCTCGCTTCCGCTGAGGAGCTCCGTTTCCCCCTTGCAGCCCGGTTGACCTCGCTGCTCGCGTTCGCAGGTGTTCATGCAGGGGATGGTCGACAACGAGGGCAGCGTAACGGGTAGGTTCAACTATGGCTGGTCGCCGAAGAACACGACCAAGGCGTCCGTCCAGGTGCGTTTCCCCCTGCTCGCCCTGCCGGAATCCGTGCGCACAGCTCACGAACCTTCGCCCGGTAACAGCTGGCCGCCGGTGCTGCGTCGCCGTCCATGTTCTCGCTTGAGCACGACCGCATCGGCAAGGACTACACGCTCTCGCTCAAGTCGTACAACCCCTCGCCCGCCGACTTCACGGGGTCGTACATTGCGGCGTACCTCCAGTCGCTGACGCCGCACTTTGCGGTCGGTGTCGAGACACTGTACCAGCGCCCGACGCCCGAGATGGAGGACTGCTCGGTCGGGTACATTGCCAAATGGCACGACGTCAAGAAGGACGAGCAGGGCCAGGCGCTCAAGGACTCGTGGATCGCAACCGCGCAGGTCATGTCGCAGGGGATCTGGCAGGCGACGTACTGGAAGAAGCTTGCGGCCAACATCGATGCCGGCGTCGACCTCATCTGCGTTCCGGCGCTCAACCCGCGCGAGCGCAAGGCCGTCGCGACCGCCGGCGTCAAGTACGACTTCCGGATGGCGACCTTCCGCGGCCAGGTCGACTCGACGGGTAAGGTCTCGGCGCTCCTCGAGCAGCGCCTGAGCCCTGCATTCGCGTTCAACGTTGCGGGCGAGATTGACCACGTCAAGGTGCGCCCTTCCCGTCGTCGTACTCTCCGTCTACACTTCTGACTCTTGCTTCCCTGCATAGCAAACTTCCAAGTTTGGTGTCGGTCTGTCGCTCGAGTCGGCGAGCGAGGAGGCGATGGCAGCAGCGATGAACGCGGGTCCGCAGGCGCCCCCTCCCCTCTAAGCTCCTCCTCCCCCCATCCCTGAGCCCGTAATGCGTCCTTAGCAGCCCCCCGCTCCCCTGTACATTTCCACCCCTCCCTCTCCTCCCTGATATCGCCTTTGTCGATGCATCTGCTCTCCTAGACGGCTCTTTGAGGCGAGTGCATGCGCGGTGAGACGACAAAGGGGAAGGCTTGACCTCGCTTTCAACACTTGCGCTCGCTTCGCGCGGCTCGCTGGGCAGTTTGTAGTGCTGTTCCTACGAAGAATACGCTCTCAAGGACTCGCGCGGCTCTCCCAGCTGCTCCCTGGCACCTCCAACATCCGATCACCGCCTCGCGAGATGATCAGGTCGTCGTCGTCGCTGCTCGCGCGCGCAGGGAGCTCCCGCGCCTGTCTCGCATCCGCGACTCTCGCCCACGCGCCTGCGCGCTCGCGCACTTCGCCCGCCACCGCGCCTCCCGCGACCCCGCCCCGCCCTGCTCGCCGCGCCTTCTCCGCGTCGCCGACCCCGCGCAAGCGCGGCGAACCCATCAAGCTCCTCCCGGAATGGAGCTGGCGGCGCCCGTGGCGCGGGAACCCTGTCCCTGTGGTCGAAGTCGTCAACAATGCCGACGACGCAGAGGCGGTGCTCGAGACGCTCACGAGCCGGTGCGCTCTTCCTCCCGCTCCTTCCTGTAAGGAGCGAGGCTGACGAAGGAGGAAAGACGATTGAGCATCGACCCCGAGCCGGGTGTGGCGCCTGGCGCGAGCCTAACGCAGAGATCGCTGCGAGCGCAGGGGAGCATTGGGTGCCGGGACGGCGTAGTGAGCGTGGCAGACGGGGAGGGGGTTGTTGGTGCGTTCCATCGCGCTCGTTTCCCTCTTAGCGAGAGACGGAGACTGACGAGGATGTGCGCGCAGTTCTGCATCTCGCGAATATGGACCGTACGCCGCCGCTCGCCTGATTCGGGCCCGCCCCGCCCGGTGCCGACGCTCCTTGCCGCACGCAGGCTTCCCAGAAACGCTCAAAAACATACTCGAGGACGACGGTATAGAAAAGCAGATCCTCGGCGCGCCCTGTACGCTCTGCGACCTCTCTCCCCTCCCTTTCTCTCTGTCGCTAAACTCCCTTCACGCGCAGGGTGGATCCGCGAAATCAACGACAATCCCTTTTTCTACAGTGGCTGCATCCCTCGGCGCATCATTGACTTGCGCAAGCTCGCCGAGCTCGGCTGGCCGCAGTTCTCCGAGCCAGAGGTCGCCTCCCTGGTGCACAACGAGTTCCTCATCAAGTTTGCCAAGGAGGTACTCGGGTTGAGGTACGCGGTGCATAACGCGGGAGGGAGGCACTTCCACACGAAGAAGCTGCAGGGGCAACGACTCGAGAGTGCGTCCGCTCTCTCTCCTATTTTCTCGTGCTCGTGTCGGCACCGAAACCCCGCTCACATGCCCGGACACGCCAGTCCTGATTAATCAGACCTGGTTCGCCCACTGCGCGGGCTCGGTGATCCGGGAAAAAGTCGCAGAGCGCGTCGCGTTCAAGATCGACCGCGGCGTGCTCCCCGTCCCGGCGTTCCTCAAGCCCACGCTGCTCGAGCGGATACTGGAGGAGGCGTACGAGGCGGTGACTTTTGATGCGGACCGCGTGAGGGAGGCGGTGAAGGTAAAGGAGGGCCGGGAGAAGTGGGAGGAGCTGGGCCGCGGGGAGAGGTGAGGATCTTGCAACAATGGAGGCTTGCAAGACGGTCGATGGGCGAAGGAGAGAGAAAGGCACGGTGTTGCGATGCGTGCAAAAGGGTGCAAGAGTACAACAACAGCTTCGGCCAACTGCAGGCGGAAGAGAGCAAGGGCGAGGAGGAACAGCGGGTTCTGCGAGCGTGGATGAAGATCAGCGAGAGGGCGGAGCGATATGCGCGTAGCGGAAGCGTACTTTGAAACTGCTACATGAGCCAGTGGTGAACGCTCAGACAGCGCCAAAGAGGTCGAGGACGTCGTCCATCGACTTGGCGAGCGAGTCTCCGCCCCGCGCCAGCTCCGCCGGCCCCTCCTTCTTCTGCACGAGCGGCTTGTTCTGCTTAGCGAGAAAGAACTGCAGTCAGCATCGCCTCTTCCCAATGTCCGGATGCGCCACAAGGCCAACGCACCTTGTCACTCCCCTCGAGCGCAATCCTCAACGCGTCCCTCTCGCCGTCGAGCTTCTCCCTCGCATCCGCGTCGCGCGCCTTGTGTGCGCTCTTCTTCTGCTTGTGCTTGCTCGGCGGCTTGAGCCCGAGGAGAGAGGGCTTGAGGTGGGTCGAAGATGCGGACGAGCGCGATTTGGGCGTGGCGGAGCGGGAGGAAGAGGTGATGCGCTGCTGACAAGCGGTGGTCAGCAGAGGAAGATGGTGCGGAGGCGCACAACAGCGCACCTTCCCTGGCATGGCTCGAGGAGTGGAGGTTCTGGCGGAGTCCAAGTTCATGAGGAGAAGGAGCGTCGACCTTCACCAGCTCCGCCTCTGCCGCAGGATGGGCTGCTAGTAGCACAGATTAACACAAGCAGTTTCTGTGGCTTACCCCGATGCAGGCTCTGCTCGCCCCCAGGTGTTGCAGCGTCCCTGCACTCGCTTTCACCGCCTCTTCACCTGCTGCTCTTCCTGGCTCGTCCTGGCCCTATGCGAGCGTGCGTGCTGCGTCGTTCTCACATCTTCGATGTTGCCTCGAGCGGTCCTGCCCCTTGCCGCTCGTCACGAGCATCGCGGCCCTTTTGCCCCTTCTCCGTTCCTCCTGCTACACCGCGCGAGCCGCTTTACGCCCGCAATGCCGCCTAAACGCCGCCCACAAGACCCACATATTCTTACCGTCTTCTCTGGGTGCTTTTTCCTCGCCCAATGGATCCCCCCGCTCCGCGGCCGCCCGCTTCTTCCGCGGGTGACACGACCGCCCGCGCAGCCTGGGCAGAGTCCAGGCGGCGCGAGGAGGCGGCGCAAGAAGCACCCGTACGAGACGCTCAGCAAGGACAGCAGGGGTGGGTGGTGGGACGACCATATCGAGTGCAAGCCGGATGGGGGCGGACGAGGGGGAGACGACGAATGCGTTTCTGCTTTTGCTCCCCTTCGGGCGAGGCGAGGCTGCCGAGTCGAAGGCGCTCAGGGGCGCTTGAACAGTCTCCGTCTCCTGCGCTGCTGCGACTAGTCCCCAGCTTGCGCTCGCTGTCCCTGATGAGCCTTGTCGGCCTGGATCCAAGTCTGCCTGCTCTGGGGCGATCACGAACCGCTCACGTCGCCCACGTGGGCGGTGCACTATGGCTTAGACCGGAGCTCGCGCAGCAGCAGCCAGCGGCGGGCGCAGCGGCGGACCCCGCTGACCTCGAAGCCGCGACGCGCACGCTCCTCGAAGCCTTCAGGCGCATCTTCAGCGCGACGCGCACATCTTCCTCGCTTGCGAGGGGACTTGGGGTGGCGGATAGCGTGACGGCGCTGCCCGCGCCCTGCGCCGGTCGAACGTCTTCGCTGCGGGCGTGATTGAGGGGAGAGTATACCCTGGTCGGCCGCCGCCTCGGCGCGCGCGCAAGTCGTCCTTTCCGCTTTGGGCGTCGTAGACTCGTCCACCACCGTTATCGCATACCGCCTTCATTGCGCTCGACCCGGCTCGAGGCGAAGTCGTGCACAACCGAGCCGACCCTTCTAAGTATTGCTGTGCTCGACCTCAACGAAAGATTCGTAGTGCGCCCTTTGACGCCTTCTCCTCGGCGTGTAGCGCTCTCTCAAGGCCGACCTCGCGCAGCGCGTCTGCCTCCTTCCGTACCAACGTGCGCTTCGAGCTCTCGCGCTTCTCCTCGCTACGCTGCACCTTGTCCTTCCGGCTATTATGCCGGAAGCGGGGCGCTCCTACATCCTCAATGGAGCAATTAGACGGTTCTGCAGGGTCGAGGGTGTGCGCTGAGTACCAAAGAGGCCTGGCAGAGCGTGATTTGAGGATGTCGAGGCGGAAGGGACGGCACGCGCGCAAACTGGCGAGAGAGGACGGGCCTGATTCGCGAGAATGGAGATAAAGCTTGATTCGCTTTGCGACGCCCTGGATGAGCAGGAAGGATAGCCGCGCAAGTTGGGAAGGTCAACGGTTGTGCGGGCATGAGGCGATAATGATACTGCAGTTTACAGCGTTGGTCGCGCGACGTGCTGCTCTAGTATGGCTACAGCTCGAGGCGAGTCGAAAGTAGGGGCTAAGGGGGCGGGGTGTGCATGGGTGAAAGAAAGCGAAGGGATCCGGGACTAGGCGTCTGTACACGGGGAGGAACGATAACGAAGGGGTATAGGCGCCACGGAGGGCAACAGACGGCAATCAAGAGAAAGCCTTGAGAAATGCAAGATAGGTAGAGGGAAGCGCGAGATTAAGCGCAACGGCCGTTGCCGTCCTTCAGGTATCGCCAGCCCTTGAAGCAGGAGCCTTCGGAGCGCCAGGGCGTCAGCGAGCACTTTCATGCGCACGTGAGCGTGAGTGCGACGCACCGACATGGCACTTCGAGTCAATGCACTGAACAGAGAGCGCGCCCGGGATGGCAAGGCAGTTCTGGCCCGAGCCGCCGTTGCCGACGCAGCCGCCGCCTGCACATGTGGGAGACTCGTCAGCTCTGGTTGTAATGCACGAAAAGCGGAAAGACGCACAAGCAGCAAGACTGTTGGTGTCGACGCATTCGTAGTCGCCTGCGGGGAAAAGGAGGTCAGGAGCGCTCTGCAGCGACGGAAGGGAAGGCCGCAACGAACCAGAAGGGAGAGGGCAAGCGCTCTCGCCGTCGGGGCAAGTCTGCTTAGCGAGGCGCTCCGACGACTGCGGCGCAAACACGTCCTGGCCGTTGTAGTGGCGCATCGCGGCGAGGCCGCGGCGGTGGCGGGAGCGAGCACGCGACGAAGGCGTCAGGACGCAGCCGCCCGCACCATCCGAGACGTAACCCGCCGCGCAGGTGCAGACGGAGTAGGTGCCCGCCTGCGTGAGCGTGTTTGGCGCCGGGCAGTTCGTGTTCGGGACGCAGGTGCCGCTCGACGTCGCGTAAAAGCCCGAGTTGCACGCACACGCGCAGGTACCGGCATTGCCGCAGACGGGCGAGGCGTTGGCTGTGCACTGCGGGAAGCATGCGGAGGTCAGTGACAAGTCGCCGAGGGGGACCTTCGCAAGTCGCAACTCACAGGCGGGCACGCCGTGTCGGTGCTGCCAAGGTTGAGGATGTTGACACAGGCGCAGACGCGGATGAGGCCAAGGAGCGACGTGCGAACACCGACCGTAGCGTCGGGGCAGCCTGTGGGGAAGAAGGTCAGCTCTCGTCCGCTTTGTTTCGTCCAATGTTGTGACTTACTACCGCCGCCGAGGAGGTTTCCAACAAGGTTCAAGTCGAGGAGCGCGCCCTGTGCGTCAAAGGATGGTCAGCGAGGTCCTCCAATATGACGAAGGTGGCGACGAGCGCACATTCTGGAGAAGGCCAAGGTCGAGGGTGGGGATGTCGAGGATCTGGGCGACGGCTGAGCCAATGACAAACGGAAGGATGGGGAGGAAGCGGCTGAGCTGCATCCTGGCGCTTGCGCGAGAGAAAGGAGGTGCGGAGCAGTTGCGAAGCGAAGGTGGTTGAAAGGAGTGTGTGGATATGTCGGTTTGAGCGACGAGTGCGGTTACAGGCGAGTGAAGAAAAGATGCGTTCGTGTAGCAGGAGCGACGGAAAGAGGGAGAAAGACAAGCGGAGGGCAGGTCGTGAAATCCGCACCGAGCGACTGTGGGAAGCGTCTCCTCGTCGCCACGCTTTCGAGCACCCCTTGCGTGCGTGGATGTTCTCGCGCCCCTCAAGGGACGCTCGTGCCTTGGGTGCTGATGACAGACTAGAGAGCAGAGACCCTCCAAATCCCCGAAGAGGGAGATGCCATGAACCTCGGGGCGAACCAAGAAGCATGCGTTCGCACGAAGCTGCGGCACGCCCGTCGGCAGTGTGCGTCTGTCCGGCCGTGTCGTCCCCGACGGCCAGCGCATGCGACGTAGCGGAGCGGAGAGGTCACTTTCCGTTCCGGGGAGGGGAGGAAGCGGGAGCCAACCACGAAGCGGTGGAGAGCTTGAAAGGCACGTCAGGCCCGGATGCTTGAGAAGCTCAAGCAGTGCGCTAAGCGTGAGAAGTCGGCCACGCAGCGGCAGTTTGCATGAAGCGGCGCCGGCGCGACGTCGTGGATGAGGGGAAAGGCCTGGCCGCCGTCCACCGGCTCTGCGTGACGACCCAGCGCTACGATAGCTGCTCGACTTGCCTACAATCCTGCTCAAGGACGCTGCACTATCCCCGGCAGCCGGGATAAGCTGGCGTTGCGTATGGGATTCTCATCAGTCGCTGCGCTCGTTCCGAGGCACTTCGCATGGAACGCAGGCGCGCGAGTCCTGCACAAGCTCGCTAGGATTTCCGAACGACATCCCGCACATGCGCGGGTGACCAGCTTCGCGCACGGGGACGAGGAAAAAGAGAGATGCGGAGATCGACGAGGAGAAGCTCGTCGGCTCCACCTCCTCCTTGCGGCAAGTGAGCTTCTCCTGCCCAGACGCAGCGTGAGAACGACTCGCGCTGTCGGTGCGCGCTTCAGCGCGTCTCGTGCCCTAGCGTGTCTTGCAAGTTCTTCGCGTCTTCCTCTCGTCGACCTCCTGGATCCCGCTTCCCACGCAGCTCACTTCGCAGCTGAAGTGGCCTCGAGTGGGTACAGGCATTGTGAGCGCGCCTGGCAGATGCAGCGCAATCGCAGAACGCGGTGATGACGACGAAGCCTCCCTGAGAAGTAGCGAGAGGTGCGACGGTAGTGAACCGCGCCTGACTGCACGAAGCGAGGTGCACAGGAGCGTAGATCCTGTGTTCAAAAGTAGCGCGTGCGCGTCTGCGCGAAGGGAAATCGCCGGCAGATCAGCCAGCCGGGATGAGCGTGCAAGGGTCGATGTCAGGAGGAGGGGTCGCGGCGCCGGGTTGCTCAGTAGGAAGCGGTGATCCCCAAGGCGGCAAGGGCGAAAGGATCAGTATCTGGAGATAGGCGAGAGCAGCAGCGAAAGAAGAAGCGGGATCCAACAGAGGCAGCACCAGCAACCAGGGCGACACCGCCAGTGAGAGAAGAACTTGTCTGTGCTGAGATTGTTGCATGCCAAGCGCACAACGATGACCCAAATACCCAAGAAGACCGACAAGAACCACCTACTGCGCCGCTTCTACCTTTGCCTGGCGTTCCTTCCACACCGAGCGGCGGAGGACCATCGTCCGCTGCTCGAGACTCACGGGCCACAGCCTAGCCGCGAGGCTCTTCCCGCCCGAAGCCGCCGACGCCGGGAGCTCGATTTCCGAGCCACGCGGGACGAGCTCGAACCCGTTGCGTGCGAGGGTCTTGCGCAGCGAGCGCTGCACGGCAGGGATGAGCGCGATGACGAGCTGCTTTGCCGGCGCGGGGAGGGCGGCGCTGTCGGAGGGGGACGTGGACGAGGAGGGTGCGGGGGAGAAGGCGTAGTTGGCGACGAAGGAGAGGAGGTCGTCCTCGATCCCGGCGGAGCGGAACGACATGCTCGTCGCGAAGCGGCGCAGATGCAGCGTCCCTTCCGGGAGAGACGCGGATGGGTCGAGCGGGTAGGACGAAGGTGCGGTGCCGGAGGATGGCGTAGGCGGGGTGACGGAGACGGAGGGGGCGTTGCCGCCGCGCGGGCGGAGCGAACTACCCGAGGCGGCCGTCTCGGTAGCAGACGACTCGCCCGCCGTGACAGCGTCGTTCGTGTCGCCCTCAGCGCGCTTCTTGTCCTGCTGCGCGGCAATGATCTGGTCGACAACCGAGTCGAGCGGCTGGCCGGGCTTGAACCCGTCGAGCCCGACAGCGCCGATGAGGCGGTCGTCATACTCGAGGACCCAAAAGCCCCTGCGCTGCTCGGGCTGGCTAGCGCCCGGTTCCTTCGCCTTCATTGCCGCCGCGGGCGCCTTCTTTCCCTCCTCATCCTCACACGCGGACGCCGCCTCGGGCTGGACGTCGTAGTACGCCTGGACGTCGCGCATGTCCGCCTCGCCAATTGCGCGGCGCATCTCCATCTCGAACAGGTTGCGGTGGCGCCATTCAAACAAGGCGAGGATGGCAATCGCGGGAGCGATGATGAGGGGGATGAGGATGACCGCGTCGGTGATGGTCTGGAGGACGCTCGCATCCGGATTGACGGCCTTGGGGGACTGCGGGTACAGGTAATTGTGCACGACGGCGGGGTAGCCAGATGCGAGGCGGGTTACGAGCACGTGCAAGAGTGCGAGCCAGACGGCGAGCGAAAGCGGCTTGAACAGGCCCGCCTGGTTCGCCTGCGATGACCTGCGAGCAAGCGTGCGGATGTCAGCGAGAATGTCGGAAAGGTGCGCATAGCTGTGCGGAACGAAGTTGGGAAGATCGAGCCGTTTCGGCCGACGGAGCGCAAGATAACCCTCCGTTCGTCCCCAGGGGCCCGGCGCAATGTAAGGAGGTTGCAAGACACACGGTTCCATGACAGCAGACCCGATGAGGAAGCGCGTAAGCTTGAGATCCGTCTGAGGGTTGAACGGGCGGATCCTCGCAGGCGGCGGGGGCGGCTTGGTCGGGTCGGGGACGGCGAATGCCTCGAACGGGTCCATCGTAGGCGCCGAGAACTGGTTGTTGCCGAAAGCCGCCTGCATCTCGTCGAGCTCAAGGCGGTGAGGCGACGGATGGAGAGCGAGGAGCGAGGACGCGGGTCGTGTGCAGATGGAGAGAGAGCGGCACGTGCGTGGGGTCGATCGCCCCCCCACAAATAGGAGCACAGAGAGTGACCCTCGAATACATTGCAACCGTATTCGGGCAACTGTATTCAGCCCGCGAGGCGGTGCACCTACGCTCTCACCACCGAGTCCCTCATCTCGCTCTCCACCCCGACGCTCTCACCCCGCGATGCTGTTCGACACGCCGCTGCTGAACCTCGCCGCTACTGCACCAGTGGCCTCGTCGTCTTCTGGCGCTTCTCCGGCGGCTCCCGGCAGCGCAAAGAAGCGCAGACGCTCGAGCTCGAGTGCCGGCGCCGATGCGGGCGCTTCTTCGTCTGCCGGAGCGTCGGCCAAGCTGCCGAATGCAGAGATCAATCTCGACAAGCTCATGAAGCGCATGAAGGCGAACGAGGGCGCCGCGGGCGGCAAGACCCAGGGCGCGGGCCAGCAGCAACAGCCGAAGGAGGGCAAGGGCAAGAAGGGCAAGAAGGCATCCGCACTCGAAACGCAAAAGGAGGACAAGGAGCCGGTCAAGACGACGGAGACGGCGCCGTCCCCCGCGCCGTCAAGCAAGCGGCAGAAGAAGGACAAGAAGAAGGGCAAGGGCGCGCAGGCCGCACCCGCCTCGCCTGCCGCAGGCTCCGCCGCGCTGTTGGACTCGCCCGCACCTGCGCCGCGTGCGGCGCTCCCGCAGCGACACGCCGCGCCGAGCCAGGTCGTGACGGCGTCGACGGCGAGCAAGTCGGGCTCGGTGCAGGACAAGCTGCGCGCGCAGCTCGCGGGCGGCAAGTTTCGCATGTTGAACGAGCAGCTGTACACGACATCGGGCGAGGAGGCGCACTCGCTGATGAAGGAGGACGGCGCGTTTGACGATGTGAGTGGTTCCGCTTTCTCTCTCGCCTCTTCCGCGCACAACCTGCCACTGACCCGCTTCAATCACTGCAGTACCACATTGGGTTCCGCTCTCAAGCGGCGACGTGGCCCGTGCACCCTCTCGCGCTCATTGCGCAAGCGCTCCTCTCCTCGCTCCCGACCAATGCCCTCATTACCGACTTTGGCTGCGGGGACGCCGCGCTTGCACGCACGCTGTGCCCGACCTCGTCCCTGGCTGCGGCCGGTCTCCCGCACATGCCCTCGCTCAAGGTCCCCGCCAAGCTCGTGGCGCAGAAGCAGCTCAAGGTCGTCTCGTTCGACCTCGTTAGCCAGTCGAGCTACGTCGTCGAGGCCGAGTGCTCGTCTGTCCCGCTTCCTGGTGGAACCGCCGGCGGCGAGATTGTCGATGCGGTGGTGTGCTGCTTGAGCTTGATGGGGACCGACTGGGTTGGGATGGTTCGCGAGGCGAAGAGGGTGCTCAAGGACGGGTGCGCGCGCCCCTATGCCATCTTTCCGTCGCGTTGATCGAAGTTGACCTTTTTTTTGATGTGCGCAGCGGCGTTCTGAAGATTGCAGAGGTGACGAGCCGCTTCACCTCCGTCGACGAGTTCGTCAAGCTCGTCAGCGCGCTCGGGTTCTCGCTCTCACACAAGGTGCGTCTCGTCCCCCTGTCTGTATCGAATTCGCGGTGCTCACTCAGAGTCTCCGCGGGCTGCAGGACGAGTCGAACACGCATTTCATCCTGTTCGACTTTACGAAGAAGAGCGGCGCGGACGCGGTGGAAGACGCAGGCAAGGCGGGCGAGCGGACGCGCAAGGCGGCGACGCTGCTCAACCCGTGCATCTACAAGCGGCGTTGAGCTTCGGCGCGTATATTCTTGTTCAGCAGCCGCATGCATTGCTCTTTGCGAACGACGAGTCTTTCCCAGAGGTTGCGCTTTCTGCGAGAGGTACGGGTGTGCGTCTCAGTCTCTATGCGCATGTAGGGAAAGAAAGAACGAGCGTGCAAAAAAGCAGGGCGTTCGGAAGCGACGTTGTGCTGCGGATCGAAGGCCGGGGTCCCCTCACCAGCGTGAAGTCCGCGCGGACGGGTCGCCTCGCCTCCGTTCCTCCTCCTCACGCCTGCTTCCAACGATGTGTGCGTGGCTGCGAATCGATCTCACTGATGTCGTAAACTGACCGCACGGCCGCGCAGCTCCCTCGCCGCTCGACCTGTCTTCCGCTCCCGAGGTGTCGTCCCCATCGCGCGACGAGGGTGCGCCCGCCATCACGGTCGACTCGCCGGTGCTGCCATCCGCCGCTGCGCACGACTCTTCAGCGCCAGTATCGCCGACAGACGCGCCCGTGCATCCGCGGACAGCGTCAATGCGCGGCACCGCCTCGGCCCGCAGTGCGCGCGCGCGCTCCCGCTCGCCTGCGCCAGCGACGACCCAGAGCCTCGATGCTCTCAGCTCTCCCGCGCTCGCCTCGCCGCCGGGGCCAGCGCGCGCGCCGCCGCCGCCGCAGCAACACGCCCACTCTGCCGCCGCCCTCTCCCGCCCTTCGCCCGTCGTCCCGCCCAGCCCGAGCGTACCGCCCACGCCCTCGTTTTCTCGCCCGACCAGCCCCCGCCCTCCGCCCAGTGCGCGCGGCCCGAGCGAGGAGCCCGCCAGCCCGACCAGGGCCCGCGCCCATACCAGTGGGGAGGGTGGGCTGCTCTTCCAGGGCGTGCAGGACGGCGCGACGCTCAGCCACAGCGGAAGCCAGGTTGACCTCAGCCACATCTTCGAGCGCGGTACGCCCTCACCCTATTTCTTTGTTCGTTCTAGCCGAGTGAAGGCTGATCCCTTCTCGCTCCCGCTTTCTGCCGATCTTTGCTCTTCCCGCATTCCTACCTCCCGACAGACGTCGAGTTCGCCCCTTCACATCACATCAGCCCCTCCGAAGCCGTTGATGTCGCCGTACCGCCCGTCCTGACCGAGGCGGCGGTCGCCCTCTCACACGCTGCCGAGGGCGACCCCATCACCTCGCGTGAGGTCGCCGCACTCGTCCTTGACGCAGAGTACGATGCTGCCGCCGGCAGCGGGTGGAGCTCGCCCGTCCTGCCGCCTAGCTTCGCCGCACATGCGTCGCCGCCGCCGCTCTCGCAGTCAGCGCCTGGGGCAGACAAGCCGCAGCAGCAGCACCCACTCGCGCACGTTTACGCCAACGCGAGCCGCTCACCGACGCGCGGCACGCGCTCCTTCTCGCCCGACTCGGGATCGGGCGGCCGAGCCGCCTCGCCCGGTAGCTCGACCTTCAGCGTTGGGACGCCGCCGACCTCTGTGGGCGGGGGCAGCCCTCCCCCGCCGCAGGGCGGGTCGCTCGGGCCGTTCTCGCAGCGCCTGGCCGAGGCGCTGGAGAACGAGGCGAACAAGCCCGGCCTCGGCGCGCCGCTCCTCGGCGCTGTCGTTGGGCAGGGTCAGGGGACGACCTCCCCCGACGTCGCCTTGGCGCCGGCGTTGACCCCCGCGCCTGTGTCGCCGCCAAAGGCGCAGCGCACGCCGTCCTCCTCGACGTTCACGCCGCTCAAGCCGTCGCTGCTCCTGCCCTTCCCGGCGGGCGGGCCCGGCGCGGGAGCCGACGACCCCTTCTCCTCGCCGCTGCACTCGCCGTCGCACGAGCTGTCGACGAACCCGCTCGCGGCGCCGCATCCGCGCAAGCTCAGCTTTGCGTCGTACGCCGACCTGGTCAACGAGGAGCGGCTCGCCGAGCTGACGGGCGAGCGGCTCGCGGATGCTGGCACGGGCGCCGGGGTGGGCGGGAGCGCGACGCCCGCTGCTGCTGGGGGCGCGGGGAGCCCCGTGCAGGGCAGGAGCAGGAGCGGCACGCGCAACGGCGGGCAGGCGCTCGGGCTGCAGGTTGACCAGCTCCAGGGGAGGCTCGCGGCGGCGACGCTGCAGGCGTGAGCCGCGGGCGGAGGGGGCGAGGACGGGGTACATAGCGTCTGTGCGTGTGTGTCGGGCTTAGGGACCGGGTTTGGTGTGCTTTGCTGTGCGGTCGGGTTGTGCTTTCGTCTTTCCCTCTCTCCTCTCCTCTTTCTCTATTCCTCCCCTCTCGGGGACCTGACGCGTCGTGTGGATACCCCCCCGCTCCCGATGTACCTTGCGGTTGTGACGACTGATTTGACACGACGAAGGAATGAAGCTATGCTGTTTTGCCGTTCCTCCTCTATCGCGTGAACGGGTCAAGTCGAGGGGGAGACGGACAAAGCGACTCTCGCGTGCCATTGTTTCGACAGAACACTCAGGCTCGCATGCCGACTCTGTGCAGATGGGCAGACTGCTGGAAAGCTGCAAGGGCAGTTGTGGCAGCTCACGCGGGGGGCGCGGTCCTCGTCATCAGGTGCCGGCGCTCTCGCTCCTCCCTCGTCGCCCGCTTCCCCCTCTGAGCGCGAGCCCACCCGTAGAGAGGATGCCCGCCCCGACTCCCGACCCCAAGACCCCCGCCGCGTCCGTCCCGCCGCCGCGCATCATCCCCGGCCTCTCGCTCCCCTCGCAGCCCCCACAGTCCGCCCCCAAGCCCCGCAAGCGCGCCAGCAAGCACAAGGTCACTGCCACCGGCACAGTCGAGGCTTCGCAGGCTACCGAGGGTGCCGACGGCGCCGCGCCCGTGCCCATCCCGGAGGAGGCGCGCGAGGACGACCTCGTCGTCGAGGAGAAGAAGACGAGCGCCGTCGAGGCCGTGCAGAAACGCATCAGGGCCATCACCAAGAAGATTGTGCGTATCTCTCGCTCACTGCTCGCTCGACACAGTCGCGCTCGAGCACCTTCACCGCCTCACTTCGCAGTCTCCATACTCCGGGACCTCCTGCTGAACCCTTGTGAACGCGCGCAGCAACGCATCGAGGGCTACGAAAGCAGCTCTGGCACGCTCAACGCCGACCAGCAGCGCGCGATCCAGGGCAAGGGCACGCTCGAGGCGGTTGCGCGAGAGCTGAACGAGCTCCTCGTCGTCCTCAAGGTGCGCTTCGCTCGCTGCCATCTTCCCTCAACAACGCTAATGGTAAACACGCACATAGGCCGAAGAGGCTGAGGACGAGGAGCGCAACAAGCGCGTCGCGGCGGTCGAGGAGAAGAAGCAGGCGCGCGCGATCGACGCGGCGGTCCAGGCATCCAAGGCCGAAGCCCAGCAGCACCTCGTCCTCCTTCTCCAGTTCCTCCACCTCCACGGTCTCTACAACCCCTCGCAGACCTCGTTCGCCCCGCCCGTCCTCCCGCCCGTCGTTGCTAACGCCACAGGCTCGGACGTTGCCGCCATCCGCATGCTCTTCGATGCCTTCACCAACGGGCCCCTCCTCGGCGGTCACGACGACGCGCTCGACAAGATCCGTAAGATCGAAGTCGCGAGCGACGAGGAGGTCCTCGCCGGCACCGGCGTCTCTTTCAAGCGCGTGCAGGAGCTCATCCACGGCCTCACCGCTCCCCCGGAGGACGTGCGTGCTGCTCCCGAAGATGACAAACACGCGCAGGAGGACGTCGAGGACCTCATCGCGCAGTCGAACGAGCCTGCGGGCAAGGCCGACTCGGTCGTCGCGCTCGTGGATGGCGCGACGGAGGCGATCCACCCGCCGCCGCCGCCCGTTGCGCCGCAGGTGTCATTCCTCCAACCGAGCGAGGTCGATAACCCGGAGACGGCGGTCGCAACGCCGCCCGCCGAGGAGAAGGTGCAGCACTGGGCGGAGGACATTGCGTTGGAGGCGCAGGCGCCGCCGCCCAGCGGGCCGAGCACGCCCGCCCCCGACGCAGCGTTTGGCAGCGCGGCGAGTACGCCGTCAACCTCTGTCCCGCCCACACCTACCTCCATTGCCGCGCCCGTCCAGCCTAGCTCGAACGGCCACGCCGCCCCCACGCCGCAGGAGCAGCAGCAAGCGCCTGCGCCGCTCGACTGGGCCGCAGACGACGGCGAAGGCGGCCTCCCTCACCTCGATGAGCTCGCCCCGCCCATCCCCGTCGTCTCGCTTCCAGCCTCGCAGCAGCAGCCTGGCACGCCTGCGTCGTCCGATGGGTTCCAGCCTGCGCATGCGCCGCGCCGCGGCGGTCGTGGAGGCGAGCACCGCGGTGGGCCCCCTCGCGGCGGATTCCGCGGGCGCGGCTCGTTCCGCGCGCGCGGGCGCGGCGGTGCCGGCGGAGTGAACGGCGAGGGCCGGAGCGAGTCGTTCCAGCGTGAGCCGCGCGCGGCGCAGGACGCGAGTGAGGCGCGCCCGCAGCGGCCGCCCCGTGGTGAGCGCGGCGAGAGCGGCGAGGGGGGCAGGGGCGCTTCCCGCGGGAGGGGGCGCGGCGGGCGTGGGGGTCGTGGTGGGCGCGGGGGCGCGAACGGTGCGCAGGCCATGGCAGCGCCCGCTCCCGCCGCTGCTACCTGAGCGTTGACGCAGCGCTGGACGAGCCGCCTCCGCTTCAAGTGTACCTACCGACGGCTGTCTTCTCTCTCCGGTCGTCATCGTCTTCCTCCCTTCTCGCCTTCAGTACCTCTCTCTCCCCTCTCCCTCCTGCGCCTATCCGCCTATCCGCACAGCAAAGTCCACTCCTTCTCTCCTCTCTCGCCCATGTGAAACCAAACACGCGGCGGGCGCCGTTGCATAGCTTGATCAGTCGTCGCACCGCTGAGGGCGAGCGGGAGAGGAAATGGGGTCTAGCGCACCTGCAAACCAGTGACGATTCCTTGTATCCTGCCGCGTCGCTTGTGCACCGAGGTAGCCGCTCTCCTCCCCTTGTCCTCCCCGCTTCGTCACGTTCGCTGCGCCTTCTCGCCTCTCCAGCTTCGATGTGTGCCCGCGCACGGTGCCCGTGCTGCTCGCAGGTCTGGAGGGAAGCTGCTAAGGGTAGAGAATAACGACAATGAAGGTCACGAACCCGAGACAGGGTGAACTCCGAGGAGCGGAACAGGGGAGTAAGAGCATGCCAGCCGGAGCAAGCCAGCGGCGGCTCCAACGAGGTACAAGGCAGTCCTGCAGCCAATGTCAGGCAGCTCAGGATGAAGCCTGGTACGGAGGGGCGAGCCAGCGAGGGCAGAGCAGTTTCATCTTGAGGCGCGCAGACTCTCGCCGCCGTTGCTCTGCTCCATCATTTGTGGTGACCTGTATGGGAGGCTACTTTTTGTTCGGCGGGGACGTTCTCCGTACATCTGGCCGGCGTAGAGTGGGATTGCGTTCCTAGTGCAGGTTGCCCGCCTGCCCTCCTCCTGCTCCAAGCGCCGCCCGGCCCATCCCCGACAGGCGCCACTACAGCTACACGCGGGGATCCTGCAGCCTTCCCAGCCCTTCACTTCCGTACCAACTCCTGCTCCTCCTCGTCGCCTTGCAACGCACGCTTCTCCGGCTCTCGCTCGTCCCCAGGCTCCTCCGCAGCGGCGTCAACGTCCCGCTCCATCGCGCCAAATTCGCTCGTTTTGCTCACGCGCGGCTTCTTCTTACCCTTTTTGGATGAGGACGTCGACGCGACGCGAAGAAGTTTCTCGGCCCGCCTCGACGCCCTCGAGGCGCGGGAGAAGTGCGACTCGCGCATTGTCGAG